>CM021733.1:47082029-47105037 GCA_011075105.1 Heteronetta atricapilla | reverse complement strand
TTTTTTTTTTTTTTTTCCTGGAATTTTTGCTTGGATGTTACAATTCATTGTTTCAGTCCTTCATCGGCTGTGTGCCTTGGAACTGTGTTGTAATTGATCGATTAGGTATAATAAACTTACTTTCTTACTTGCAACACAGTGTAACATGGAGTGGTGCAACTCAGATGCATAACATGATGCATTATTGAACAGTCCAAATTAAAAGGGAATACAATTAAGGCTGCTATCTGTCTGGATGATGGATGTTCTTTGCTTTCATCTATTCAGATGATGAATCTAGTTTTCTGTCTCACCAGTTCAGCTTGTATTTCCTCCACAAAATATATTTAACATGCTTTCCCCCCCCCCCCCCAGGGAAGTGGCAAAATCCCTCCATTGCAATGACCTCTTATATTTGACATCTTATCCACTACACCACACTACACCACTTCCCCGTATCTGATTGCATATAGGCAAAGATCAAATTTTATTTATTTATTTACTTTTACTTGAGATATCAGCGTGCTCATGGAAACTTGCAATCAAAGAAAAAAATCAGTCTGGAAGAAAATTAAGAAGAGTGACTCTCTGCATCTCCCTGCCCTCCCCAGCTCTTTGGGATGTCTGACTCTTTCTTGTATTAAACACCCTTGAAACAGAGCAATTAAATGAATAAGCTGGGAAGAATTCTACTCTCCTAAAAGCCTGCTGTGACAGCAGGAAAATCAGGAGGTAGCCCAAGAGGGAAACATAAACCTGCAGCAGTTTTTCCTCTGAATCAACTTGTAATAGTACAGTATATCTTGTCCTTATGCCAAAACACTATAGCTTTGAAGAAACCCTAATTTCTGTAATTGTTCAAAAATCAAAGGATATCAAATATAGCAGAAAGCTACTTTATAATATTCTTATTATTTTCTTTATTGTATAGATAACATAATGTATATGTGGATGCTCAACAAAAGATGGCAATGCTTAGGGGGTTGAGGAATTCTGTGCAATATTTATTAATGTCTCTTAATATTAAATGATAAACTTTTGCCTTTTTCCATGTGAGCACACATATACCTTGATTTCTAACTGTCATGTTTGGAAACTGCTGCAGTCAAGCTGAGGTTTTCTTTAAGGGTCTACTTTAAATGCTTTAAAATTATCATTCCTGTACATACATGTTTACTAAAATGCAAAGAAGTGCAATACCCCAAAAGACAGAAACACACAAAGACTGGGCACAAAACAATAAAATGTGATGCACCTTGAATCTTAAGTAAAGGTAAGGTGATAATTCTAGAAAATATATTCTGAGACCAACCCTTTCAAAAAGATAAGCTTGGAAATCAGCAGTGCTGAAAGACATTTGATAACAGTGGACAATGAGCACGTAATGGGAATGAGCACGTAATGAGCATATAATGGGAATGAGAACGCAATAAGCACAAATGAGCGCATAATGGGAATGCAAAGGGTCAATATACTTTTCACCTAAATGTATAAAAGATATTCCATCACTGGAAAAGGATAATAAACACCATTTCCTATCTAGCTCTTGCATGACTGCACCTTAGTTTAATTGTGGGAAACGTGTTTCCAGAATATTACTGACAAATACACATACAACAACCAAGGTAACAAATGATTACACATTTTAAGCCTGTACTTCACATGAGGAAGAATAAATGATTAAGAATGTGAAAAAGAAAGCACATGTGACAAGCAAGGTAACAAGCAAGAGAAATGCAAATTATGAGAAAACTTTCCCTGAAAATTTACTAAAGCTTTACTCTTCTTATTATAAAATATGTGTATTTAACAAGTATTTACATATTAATCCTCAGAAACTTGAGTGAAATACGGATGCATTATTTTTTCCTTTTCTGTTAGAGTATGAGCTTCCAATTCAGTGAAATATTTAGGTATATACCTAACTTTAAGCACTCAACTACCTCTATTTGTTTTAATAAAGCTACAGCTGTCTTTTAAATTCAAACTAGAGCCCTTGAGTGTCCAGGCTCAAGAGTAAACTACCTGGAGGGCCAAAATTTTAAATTCTCCTAGGTTCTAACCTGGTACCCTAGCTAAAAGCTGATATTTTGTCTTCTCCTCTTCTTCCCCTATTCAAATACCAGCCCTCCAAAGAAGAAGAAAACAAACGAACAAAACAAAACCAAACCAAAACAAACAAACAAACAAACAAAAACCAGAAGCCAAAGGCACTCATAAATACAACCAGGAGATTAGCAGCACAGGTATACACTGAATATTGAGCTATCAAACATTAGCAGAGTGATGAATCAACAGACCAATATGTTTTTTCCCCATCTGATTCAATATTTCATATAATGTGTAACAGTAAGCTTTATTATATCATTCAAAATATTCACAAGGATATCTCTAGTATTAAAAATAAATCAGAAAATGTTTTTTGACCTGTATGCATGGATCTGAATGTACAATGCATGCTGTAATGTTTTCCTTTTGCTCTTTTGTATTATGTACACAATAATTCAAAAAACAAGCGCAATGGAAAGTGGGACTGAATAAAATGTCTTCCGTATTACTATTCTGTAGAAAAAAAAAAAAAATATTTAAAAGAACTGAACAATTGTATATTTAAAATACTGGAATTCAACCACCATCTGTTAGCCTCTAAGGCAGCTTTCATTAAGGCCATCACCTCTTCATGAGTCACTACGGGGAACTATCATTAACATTAGCTATGATTAATGAGGATGTTGCCAATTGCAATTATTCCACTCTAAAGCTTAGCAATATTCTGGTAGTGTCACATAGCCTAACTACCACCTCCATCCTCTCAGTCGCCTCATTAAAAAAAAAAAGAAGAAAAAAAAAATCCCTGTTGCAGTTTTCTTCAGATTATAATGCGAAACCCTAGCAATTTGTGGAGGTTCTCCCTGTCTGCACAGCTGGGCTGGTCTTTTCAAGCCATCTCTGGAAAGCGCTAAAATGCAATCACTGAAAGATGAGCCTGCATCCAACATAACACCAGAGTTTTTGTAAATTAATGTAAAAGGTGAAGAAATCTTTATCTCATCCAGTTGTAAACTGACACACTGTGGATTTGGTTCAGCTCTACTGTATAACTATTATTTTTCTATTGCTATATTCCTGTACTTGTAAATGGCATACACAGGAAAGAAAAATAATCTGAATTGCTAGGCCTAAATCAATCACAAGGTAAAAAAGCCAAAGTGCCTATCCAAGCTTTAACACTGTACTTTAACACTGTATAGGAACTGCATCCCAATCAGTATGTTATTATTTTTTAATGGAAAGAGAGACTCTGAGAACCTACTTTTCCTTATTCTCTGAATGCGCTTGATTTTTTGTTTGTTTGCTGAGCATGTAAAATGGACATAAGAGAAGAATATTACAATCTTAATCAATGGACAGTAATTTATTTGCAAAAATTATCTACAAACTAGTAAGCAGACACCAGATGCTGCTCAGAGTAGCAATATTTTCACAAGCAGCTGCATGCTGCTGTGCTAGGAAAAAAATGTATAACAATCATGAAAAAGACAAGGCAAAACAATAATAGTCTCTCTACTTTTAAAAACAGTAATAATTATTAACACATTTCTTTCCCCTTTTCACAGTATGGCATAGTGAAAAGCTAAACAGTGTGGTGTTTTATCTTTGGGTCCTTTGAATGGATCCAAATGGATCAAGACAACCATCTTCTGTCTGGTTCTTCCACCCAAGAGCTCTCTCTTCTGTTAGGTGGGAAAACCACAGAACAGTTCAACAATTCAACACAGCAAACGATAAGCTCCTTTTCTTAAGAATTATTTCTTGAGAAGTATCCTACTTCGGTCTTACCAGATGATACTGGACTGCATTTCCACTTTATGCATTTCCACTTTATTTCCACTCAGCATTTGGGCTCCCTCAGGTATGTGTATTACAGCAACACAGTAAAACAATAGACTATTTTCATCACATAAATTGTGTATTAGGTACAGGAAATAACTTGAGGAAGGGTTAACAGAAAAACAGAATACAGTACAAGGACATACAAGCAGCCAATAAGGAACTGAAGGCCTCAACAAAAACAAAGTGACGTAAAGTATGAAACCTGGTCTTAAAGCATTCTCAAAAGCAAAAGCATTTCTATTGCTTTAAACTGTATTTTAATATGACTGGGATCTCGTAAGATCCCACTTGATATAAATGTTATCAAGCATTTTGACATAAATGACTGGTGCAGGAAAAATGAAAACCAATGTGAACAAGGTGTATTTAATGTATATTAAATACATTAGAATGGTCTACTTTGGGGAAGTCAAATATTTCTGTAAAAGTAACAAAACAACTCCACAGGACTTCTTTAAAATGTGTATTTGTATCAGCAGATCTGCGCTGAGGTTTTACATAAATAAATCTATAGCAGCTATGGTAAAAGCAGCCTTTTGTTTCCTGTTACTGTTAATGAAAAACAAACAAGCAAACAAATAAAGAAAATTTTAAAATAGCATTAAAGCTGAAGATTAACCTCACAAAGAAACTCGCACAGTTAAACCCAGCGTGCTCCCCTGCTACAGAACTTTCTAACACCATTGGTCTTTGTGCCTGTTCCTTTCTCTCATGGCTGCATTTTCCTCTGTTCCTTGGAAAGTCTTGTGTCATTTCTGAAAGATGTGATGGTGCTTCTCCCCTAATAACAAACTGCCCCTTACTGCTAGTAACAACACGTAGAAAACAGAGCGACTAGACTGATCCTTAGTCCAGCCTTGCAGGCTCCTTCTTACTCTGGGCTTTTGGCCATCTTAACTGCTCTCAGGAATAAAAGTTTAATAAATTTATTCCCTAATTTAGAAAGGGCACTGTGAAATCCTGACCATCCATAAAGACTGTATTCAAAATTTAATTTACCATTTTTGTTCCTTATTTGTATTCTTTACTTTGTTTACCTAAAACAATTAAGCAAGGCTGGCTAGTCATATAAACTAATATAATACCAGTCTTCCAATAAATCCAATTTTTATTAAAATAGGAAAAAGTCACATTCATAACACTAGCGCTGTTACATATAGGAGACCTTTTAAGAACTTTTTAGAAATTAGAACATCTTAATGAAAAATTAATTCTCCACTTTATGGAGTTTAATTTAGAATCTTTTGTGTTAGTGCAAACAGCAAAATATCCGCCTCATCATTTTACTTACCAACAGATATTGGTATTCTGTCTAGTTCTGGGAAAAATACTTAAGTTCAAGCAGGAATCTCCCTCCCTACAATCTCCACTGTTTCAGATTGAAACTATAAAGAATTTTTTATTCTCCTTTGCTAGTAGCTGAATGTACTGTCAAAAATCAATCATTATGACTTTGCTGAACATTTTGGTTGGAAGACAAATTGACTGATACCTAACTATTCATCTTACACAGTCCCCATTTCTGTTGTACTAAACACTTCACAAACATTGAAAAATAGATATAGCAATGGCTATCTTTCCCTTGCTTTCTTCCATGCTTTAGGTGAAAATGGTTTGATTGGTTTCTAGACTCATTGAATTAGAGTGAGAAAAAGAAATGGAAAGCAATTTACTGGAAGAGTTGGTCTAAGAAATTTATGTCACATTTAATTCTGAAATGGTTGCATGTGGTAGCTTCCACTAAAATTATGTTTCATCCCGTTACTCCTCTGGAGAACCTATCCAAATAGACAGCTTAAACCACTCTCAATTTTTAAGAAGGGATGCGCTAAGGTTTGTATACACACAAAAAAGTTCTTAGCTTACTAAAAGTTTAGTTCCAGAGCCAATCTTCTGGGATCACAAGCCCTTCATGAAACACACAACAAGCACATCACAAACTGCTTAATGACAGATGTCAGGACTCAAGACTGAAGTGTGTAGTCTCATGAATTCCAAAATCTGCCATCAAAGCTACTTTGTTCAGCACAAGACTCTGACTTCATTCTTTTTTATTTGCCTATTTATACCTTATCAGTAACTACTTTCAGCCTACCTAGCTAGTTTAAGCGGAACCTAAAAATATAAGGTTCGTCTGCTTCCAAAACCTTGTCAGATACAGCTACACAGAATCCTTTCCCAAAAAACACAGGATTTTGGTCATTCCCAGGACACTGACACACAAAATTGTCAAGGGGTGACTAAGCAAAATAAAGTGACTGCTAAAAAACTTCTCCGAGTGTTTACTGGAAGCATAACACCCTGGGAAGTATCTGCACATCATCAACAACATTCTCTTAAAAATATTATAACACATCAAAAAAGGAACATAAAGGATTTTACTTGAAGCAAAAAAGTCATCAGGATAAATTGTTCTAAGTGTCTAGGAAACCTTAATGGAGAGAGAAGTGAACAACTTACAAGGCCTGGTATAGGCCTGTATGTGGTACACAGATTCGGAATTATTGCTAGCACTAGAAAAATATGCTGCTGTGTAAGAGCTGGCAGGATAAACTACACCATGAGTTCCACCGTGCAAATTTCATGCATTCCTGAAAAATGAACTCAAGATCTGTGTGGTAAGTTTACAGATACAGGACCTGTTAAGAAAAGTGGAATCACATCAGTTTCTTAGGTAAAGATTACTTAATGGGCTATTAGAGACTTCAGACTATTACTACAAGAAACTTCAAATGTGACTGTATGTTCAGAGAAAAGTCAATGTAACAAAAAGGAGTACCGGCTTGATGTGTTCAAAAGGACCTGTGGTTGCATAGCTGGATGGATCGTGACTGTAATTTCCCACCTCCAGGAAGCTCAAACTGTTTATTTTGGGTAATAATAGTGAAGAAAACTGTACCTTGAATGCTAGTAGGAAAGAGAAGAAAAGGCAAAGATTCAAATAGTTATTAGGAGTAGCAGAAGTGGCACAGGCAACTAGGAAATAAAAAAAATAAATAAATAATAATAAAAAAAAAACATACAGAAGTGAAGAAACCTGTGTTTAGCGATGAATGTTTTCAAATTTTAAAAAGTGCCCTTTTATCTTAATAGAAAGCAGAAATTTGCTGAAAACCTTCTGCAGTAAATGTTGCTCATTTTTTTTTTTCATTATTCAAATTCAGTGTTTAAAACTGCCATCATCCCCTATAGCATTTTCCTAATGACTATCACTTTTCAAAATATATCCCACTGGTTTCCTGTACCCTAAATAACTGTCTTAAGATCTGTCACCACTAGTAGATATGCACACAGCTTAAATGACACAGCTCCAGGCTGATAAGGTATAAGGAAAACAGCAAAACAGGTAGTTTCTGCAGCCAAGGACTGATAAAATCCTGAAACTATGCTTCAGTTAGCTACACAAATAGGCTAGGAAAAATGCTAATGGTTTTAAATCAGACAACAAACCAGAAAATGAACGCAGTATATTGTATACTACTAAACAGTATGGCACTTCCAAAGAATACATTTAGTCCAATAGGGCTGTTGCCATAGAGCCCTCTGTGAATGAGAGAGCAGCACTTAACAGCATAGCTTCTGCTTATTACTGTCACACACAGTGAGCTGCAGATCTTACTAATCTTACTAACCAGCAAATATATCTCTCTAACTATTAACATAGGCACATGCTTAAACATTTGCAAAGCTAGCTGTGTATAAAATGAGCAGACAACATATGAATAAGTGAAAGGTAATGTGCATGCACAAAGGAAAGTGTCGGTCAAAGGACATATATGTGTGTGCTGGAAGAGTCCATGCTGACAGCTTGTCTAATTTCACATTGGGCTAAAACAGAACATATGACTCCCTAAAACATTTTTAAAAGAGTATTTTTGAGAGTTTATGCATTCATTTTCTGACTTTACTCTGAATAATATATGGGGAGAGCAAGGTCCATTTCACAGTTCTCTTACATCCCAAGGTGCACACACACCAGATAAATAGAAAAGATTTGCATTGCTCCTCAGATGTTTCTTCAGCTGGTTAATTGTTCCTATCAGCAACAACATCCTGCCCTCCACATAGAAAATCGTCATTCAGGATACAGGAGATGTCTTTGAGGAGTGGCTAGAAAATGTGAGGCTTGCAAGTCAGATATGGTTTTGTATAACCTTTCCAAAGTTGCTAAGAGAAGACTCATCTAGCATGGTCTTATAAGCAGGAGTTTCCCGGAAGGAAATCTACATAGAGTTATATTCTGCAGAAAATAGCTTTAAGTACACAATAAGCCTCTTTTACACTGAAGACAGCACCTTTACATGAACATTAATTAATTTTATTAATGGGTATTTCATAGAATCATAGAATCATAGAATATCCTGAGTTGGAAGGGACCCTTAAGGATCATCAAGTCCAACTCTTGACACCGCACAGGTCTACCCAAAAGTTCAGACCATGTGACTAAGTGCACAGTCCAATCTCTTCTTAAACTCAGTCAGGCTCGGTGCAGTGACCACTTCCCTGGGGAGCCTGTTCCAGTGTGCAACCACTCTCTCTGTGAAGAACCCCCTCCTGATGTCAAGCCTAAACTTCCCCTGCCTCAGCTTAACCCCGTTCCCGCGGGTCCTGTCGCTGGTGTTAATGGAGAAAAGGTCTCCTGCCTCTCGACGCCCCCTTACGAAGAAGTTGTAGACTGCGATGAGGTCTCCCCTCAGCCTCCTCTTCTCCAGGCTGAACAGGCCCAGTGCCCTCAGCCGTTCCTCGTACGTCTTCCCCTCCAGGCCTTTCACCATCTTCGTAGCCCTCCTCTGGACACTCTCCAACAGTTTCATGTCCTTTTTATACTGTGGTGCCCAGAACTGCACACAGTACTCGAGGTGAGGTCGCACCAGCGCAGAGTAGAGCGGGACAATCACCTCCCTCGACCTACTAGCGATGCCGTGCTTGATGCACCCCAGGACACGGTTGGCCCTCCTGGCTGCCAGGGCACACTGCTGGCTCATATTCAACTTGCTGTCTACCACGACCCCCAGATCCCTCTCTTCTAGGCTGCTCTCCAGCGTCTCATCGCCCAGTCTGTACGTGCAGCCAGGGTTTCCCCGTCCCAGGTGCAGGACCCGGCACTTGCTCTTATTGAACTTCATGTGGTATTTAATTCTAAATAATAAATTAAGAGCTCGTTCAGTGGATCTGAAGTGGAGCTCTTCCTGTTGGAAATGCCTCCATAGTGCACAAACTGTTTTCACCTACCAGAGAAGACAAGACTTCAAATACATGAGTAGTGGTGGAAATGATCCATAAAAGCCCTTCCAACCAAGGAGGTTTGAAGTGGTGCAAGTGTTTCAATGCTGGGATAATGAAATATAAAATCTTGAGTTTCCCGTTAGTAAATGATACCTTATCCATTTTAAAAAATCTTTGGTTCTATTCATTCATGAAACAGGCTAGTTTATCTGTTGCTTCTTTGTCAATCAACCATTTTTATGAAATGCTCATTTCCATGGTTTGGTGATCTATTGAAGATAGTGGGACTTGCCAATATTTTCTTCTGATAATGCCCATACTCTTTTAGATGTTCTCAAGCACAAAGAAGCAAGCAAAAACTGTTTTTGGTTTTACTTTGAAATGTGGAACATAAATTAAGACAATATGCCTTTACCACAAAGAAAGGTAATCATATACTGTGCTGCATTAAGCAAAGTATTGCCAGCAGGTTAAGGGAGATGATCTTTCCCCTCTACTCAGCACCAGTGAAGACACACCTCGAATTCTGCGTCCAGTTCTGGGCTCCCCAGTGCAAGAGAAATGGACCTGCTGGAGAGAGCCAGCTTCTTTTTACCAAAGTTGTCTCATTTTTCTTTTATACACATCTTTACAAGAGCAGGGGTGAATTCACTCTCATGTATTTCCTTTCATTAATGAAAGCATTTTTATAGAAGTTGATACTTTTAACAAAGGTTTCTTTTAAAAATTATATACTTTGGCATTTTGGCAAAGAAACAAGTTACAAAGAATTTGCATAGGAAGAGTAGGGGGATATCTGGTAGGCAGAACAGTAGCACTAAGCTCTTTTTGCTTATCATCAGTAGTAACTCAATATATTCATGTCATTTTTTCAAAACTACAAAATCACAGCTTATAATTATCAGTATCATCTTCTGCCATCTTAGGTACCACATATATTCTCAGAAACACTACTACAAAGTTTAATTTATGTCTTTTGATGCCTTCCTGAGAACTACTTTGAGTCCTTTGATATGGAAGATTGCAGATCCTTTCTGCCTTGGTTTCTGTATTGGAAGAATGCTCTGTGCAACTTACACTGGAGAGGGAATAAATTTATTTGCCATGTTGCCACTGGAGCAGCTGTGTCCTATGACTCAGAAAACTGAACATGTTATTGAATGTCGATGATTGCACAGAGATAGAGAAAAATACATATTCATATATCTGAAAAGCAATGCCTGACATTAAGCAGTGAACTGTCCAAAATACAGAACAGAAAGTAGGGATCACAGGAAAGAGTATCCTAATGGGTGACTTAATGGAAATAAGATTCTTTGTGAGAAACACTATTTATAGTAATTTAGGAGACCCTCAGTCATTGTTTCACTATATTCTATAATATTCAAAGTGTAAGTAATACAGCAGTAGAATGATTCTATTTCCTCAGTAACAAACCTGCTCAGGCTCTCTTGGTGACCCTGTATATCTGTTGAATATAAAAATTGACATATTTAAAATTAAAACTTTTTTTTTTAAAAGGTATAAAGTGATAATGAACATCTACTCTAGATCAAACTGCACTTCTGTGGCTTTCAGGCTACACCCACAATGATTTGTGCTCAGATTTCAGATGATCTGCCAATATCTGACATCTGAGCTGTCTTGAAGACTTTTTACATGTGCTAGTTCTTAGAGTAGTACTCCAATTTTGTGGACCTTCCACCAGGTATTTATATATGTTTGAAGTTCTCAGCAACTTTGCATTGCACTATGACAGGCTGGAGGTTGACCAGCTAAAAAGCAGCTTTGCAAAAGAGGCCTTGCTGGTCCTGGTGGAGAATGAAACAACACTGTGGCAAAGCAAGCAAACAACATCCTGAGCTGCATTAGGAAAAGCATAGCCAGCGGGTGAAGGGAGATGATCCTTCCCCTCTATTCAGCACAGGTGAGGCCACACCTGGAGTGCTGTGTCCATTTCAGGGCTCCCAAGTACAAGAGAGACATGGCCATACTGGAGAGAGTCCTGTGAAGGATAAGGAATACGATGAAAGGACCGGAACACCTCTCCAATGATTCCTCAGAATTCCTCAGAATTCCTTCAGGCTAACAGAACTGGGATTGTTCAACCTAGAAGAAAGAAGGCTCAGGGGGATCTCATCAGTGTACATAAATACCTGAAGGGAAAGAACAAAGACAATGGAGCCAGGCTCGTCTCAGTGGTGCCCAGTGACAGGACAAGAGGCAATGGGCACAAAGAGGAAATTCCACTTAAACATAATAATGCATTTATTTTTAACTGTGCAGGTGTTCAAACATTGCAACAGGTTGCCTGGAGTGCTTGTGGATTCTCGATCCTTGGAGTTATTCATAGCCTGGCTCGACATGGTCTTGAGCAACTTTCTCTTGAAAACTAACTTCCAGAGGTCCCTCCACAACTCTATTTTGCTGTAATTTTGAACTACAGGCATGAGATGCTCTGGTAGATGGCCCAAACTGGAAGAGATTAACATACAGGGATTCTGCACCTCATCAGGGACTTGCAGAGGGCTCCATGCAGGCATTTTCTCTGATTCCGCAGAAGATCAGAGAGCAAAATATCTCTCATGTGCAATATTTAGAATTCAAAACCCACAATTTTACAGTAAGTTACACTTTATTAGGCATTTTCTAAAGTATTCAGAAACAAGCAAAAACATACCATTGGAAAACGTAACAGACCCCTTTTCTAATAAATGCCATTCCACTCCACAATGTCACCTGCATTTTCTAAAGATTTTTGACACAAGGTAAACAGACCTATATTAATCAACACACTAAGTAATCTTTGTGTGATGTGTGAGAAATTCCGTCATGGTTTAGAAACCCTCATGAGCTGATGAGAGACATGAAAATATATCCCAGAGGATTCATATATTTTCCTCAAGCAGTTTTCCTAAAAGATTAAAGCAGTATTTGAGAAGCTTACAGAATCACAGAGAAGCAGCAAAAGGATTTCAGCCACTAACAGATCTGGCAACACAGAACTAATATGAACACTATAATTTTACCTCCCTCAATACTATGCCATAGCTATTAATGGTGCCATAGCTATTAATCCATTAGAACTTCTGCTATAAACCAGCATTTTCAGTGGTGATAAAATACACAGTCTTTTCCTGAGCCTTAGACGCCTCATTCCAGATGTCAAGATTTCATTAAATCATCTTCCTTTAGAAGAAGAATAAATAAATAAATATAAAAATATACTTCACAGCAATTAAAGTTTCTTTTAAGTCATAAGCACCCTTTTATTCCACTTTGAGGAAATATTTCATTTCATATGAGGAAATAAACAGAAAGGGGGACTAAAAGAACATTTAATATATATCAAAAGCATGGAATAATACTTTAAAATCTAAGGTGATTTTTCCCATGTACTTGATTACTACACCTCAGTCTTGACTTGGAGTTTTAAAGATATCCTTTGACTATGCCCAGGTAATAAATAGTCCAATAATTAAAATACAAACCTTGGAGAAAACAAACAAACAAACAAAACCACAACACACACACAACACAAAACCATGCATCTTCTGAAATATACAATCAGCAATTGAAAAGTTTAAAATAATTCAGAGCCAAAAGATGTGATGGTTACTCAAAACTCACAGGCATCAACAGAAAAGATTTCCACTAGAAAAGGCAGATAAAACCTGCCATATTTGGTCCACAGAGATTTTTAAGATATGTACAAAGCTCTGCAAGTACATATTTACACAAATGATCAGAGTATGGTCTTTTGGGTAAATAATAATTAATTATAAACTCTCTGAGGGACTAATTCTATTTCTTGCGTTCTGCACTCTACATTAAATACACATTAAAGCACCAAGTAAACACACTTGTCAGGATGATCACAACAACAGCCAGTATGTGGTGTTTTTTTTTGTTGTTGTTTTGTTTTGTTTTTGACCTGTGCATTTGATTAACTCAAAGTAGTGTCTTTATTTGAAAATCTTCATGGAGAAAAATGCAGGCAGTGCTGTGTCTGATCCACCACAATAGAACACAGATTATTTGGGGTTTCTGGTTTTCAAGAACTAAACTTAATTGCCAAAGGTTAGGATTAAAAAAATATTCGAATTTTAAACAGTATCAGAAAACATAGAATCATAGAATCATAGAATATCCTGAGTTGGAAGGGACCCTTAAGGATCATCAAGTCCAACTCTTGACACCGCACAGGTCTACCCAGAAGTTCAGACCATGTGACTAAGTGCACAGTCCAATCGCTTCTTAAACTCAGTCAGGCTCGGTGCAGTGACCACTTCCCTGGGGAGCCTGTTCCAGTGTGCAACCACTCTCTCTGTGAAGAACCCCCTCCTGATGTCAAGCCTAAACTTCCCCTGCCTCAGCTTAACCCCGTTCCCGCGGGTCCTGTCGCTGGTGTTAATAAAAAAAACAGATGTGACCCTACACTTTCAACTAAAAGACTTAAGACTACACGCTCAACTTGACATGCTAGAGTTACCTCCTAGGTCTATGATACCCGCCAAAACAGTTCTTTCACACTGTTCAGGCTGCCATATTTTAGCCAAGTCAGGCTAAGTCTTTCTATTTTAAGTATATCTTTATTCATATAAAGCTTTTAATTCAGAGAGCATACCCATCTACTTTCTCAGTACTCTACTTGACTTTCAATTTAATAGTTAAGATTATCTTTGGAAATCCAGCTGGGTGAATAGGAAAACTAAGCTGGCAGTAGTCATTCACAAACCTAATAAGAATTTCCCAAACATTTCCTGAGCAAACAGTTGTCATCCTGCTGCTGCTTCTGTTGTCTTGTAAACAGAAGTTTTAAGTGACTTCAACCAACTGTTTGTAAGTTAGCAACTGCTTTATTTTAGGTCAATGGTTTTACCAACAGCTGCTCCACTGTAAAACTTCCCATTTACTGTAGATTACGAGGGGAAAAATTATAATAAAGAAGGTGAGAATGACACTCCAGTACCTGAGAGCAGTTAAATGCAATGGCAAAGAACCCAGCAAAGTGTCCCAGGGAAAGTAAATGATTTAACTGCTTGGCTGCCTACCTCATTACACAAAGAAATATACTCCTGCAAGTTTTGCCTTCATCATGTGCTATGTGGAATAGCAAATCCCAGAGTTTCATACAACAGCTGTTACTATGAATTTACCAAGTATATATACTCTTCATCCTCCTCTATACTCCCCCCCCGTCCCCTTTTTAAAAAAATTTCCTTAATCAGACATCAGCAAAACAGGCATGATTGAATCTGTTTTCTAGCTTTTCCCTTACTTATTTATGTATGTCTCCTCTGGGGCTACAGAAGATGGTGGGAGATGTGGGAGAGATTTTGCATGTTGCTGTTTCAAGATAGTACTAGTATAAATGGCATTGATATAGCAAAGTATCTTCCCACAGGCACTAATTAAAAAGCCATAAGCTCACATGAGTAGTGTTTGCTTCTATTTCTTTCCTTCAGTGCTCAATGCACTGAAGTTTTTCTCTTTTTCTCCCTGATTACAGCTACACATTAAAACCTGAGACAATATGAAGGTAGGAGAGAGAAATTTTTAGTACAACCCAGAAAACAAATCTCTGTTGTTGCTCTCCTGTGCACACTTTTGTATAATGAGTTATAGCGAAAATATTCTGACTTATTTTTAGAAATCTGGCTATGCAGGAGCTGATTATTGACAGAAGCATGGGTTCTGAAAACAGATTACTGACTTGACTGCCAGTTTGTGATGAAATATTAATATTTGGCTATTTTCTGTAAATTGTTAACTCTTTTAGAGTTATCGCATTCCCATCACTATCAGAGACTGATATTATAACATGGATAAATCCTGTATTTTTATGTGAACAGAAAAGGTTAGCCAGATTAAATTCTGACAGTAGAGCAAAAGCAAAATCAGTACAAGCAAATTGAAATGGTTCACTTTACTTGTAAATAAGGTGGAGACAGCTGACAGAGAAGAAAATAGGAACAAGCAAATGAGACCTCAGAAGCCATAGTATTATTTTTACTGAGAAAGGAATGGGAAAAAAGTGAGAAGAGAGGGCATTTCATTTTGTAGTTGTATCAGTAGGACTTGCCATGATTTCAAATTGTCTATTGTCTCTTTGCTTATACACCTTGCCACCAGGTAAAGACATCAAATACAGAAACCCCAGTTCAGAGGTAAACTCCTCAGTTGCTAACACAGGAGAAAAACAGGTTTTATTATTGAGGAACCAAGGACCTGCTCCTTGCTTTCTTGATGAAGGAGATGGGTGAAGAGTCTAAGCCTAAGGACTGAGCCATATCCTATAACTGCTTTCAGAGTTACTGCAGTCAGTAAGTCTCCTTGGTCTCCATCTCTCAGAAATAATGTAACTAAATTCAATGAAGTGGATTTAATTAATTGATTAACTTTTAGATGAGACTATAAATGGGAAAGGAACTCTTGCTCATTATTTGTAACGAGATGCTGAAGATGCTATTCTGTTCTTCATAAAAAATAGTTTTTTTCCTATGAGTGGACTTAGGAATGTCAGACCTTTAAAAAGTTAGGTATTGGTAGAAGTTTACTAAGCAAGTCGGAGCTCAAGAGGCAAAAACATACTGGAAAAGTGGGGTCAGCTGGCCTGTACTGATTTCCTGATCTTCTGTGTATTGGGCCCATGCTAGGAATTTTAAAGCCCATTCTGGAATATCTACCCTACACTGCCATTGGTGGTGAAGAGGTATACCATCTGGTTAGGACTTCTCTCCTTTAACCCATAATAGATTTCAAATATTTGAATTTTTAACTCTTTCTCTCTCTGTGTATGCTTATACAGACACACAGATATCCACAGTGTAAAACATTTCCTTTAGAAATAAAAGCACTGTATAAATGTAAATATCGGGTAAATTAATAATTAATTATCAAGTATTTCACTGCCATTTGCCAGACAGGGAAAAAAAAAAAAAAAAAAAAAGAGTGTCCTTAGATAAACAGACTATGTCCTTAAATCCCTAAATCATGAATGGAAGAAATACAAGATCCTGATGGGCAGAAGAGCAGAACTGGTAATACAGAAGGAACAGAGCTAACTTTGGCATTATGCTCTGAAAGTGATATCTTGGTCCTGGAGAGGGAAGATAGCTACAGAAAGATTACAATACCCTTAACAGATATATTTTGCAGTGGGATTTACCATGTCTTTATGAAGTGTTTTACAGCTGACCCTTCAGCACTGAGGCTGAGGACAATGCTGGCATGAGTCACCAGGGTTAGGAGGCTCAGCTACAACCACCACTGTGGGACAAAGTTCTGCTCTGCTCTATAATCCATGAGGAACATTTTACTGGCAAACAACAGGCTAGAAAATTAAAACGAATTCCCAAGTCCAAGTGTAGACAGGTGGCAACTTTAAATCTAGGAAGCTAAATTACCATTTTTGTAAATCTCTTGGCATAATCAATGTCAGATTTACTTTTCTCACAAGATAAATTTTCAACTCCATCCTTGTTACTGGCACCTGAACTGAAAACACTGTGTAACAGACAGGTCAATTTAGCCAGTGGGGGCTCTTCTTAACTGTTTCTATGTAAGATTTCCTGCTACAATAGTCACAGAAGTAGTAAGCTGTAGTTAGTGTCTTTGTTATGGTGCTGAGTAAGAGCTGCAACAAATACTATTATTTTCTAAACCCTATTTGAAGGATACAAAATAATGGTTAAATATTTCTACCATGATACAAAGGCAGAAATGTGTTCCTTCACCCACAATACTTTTCAAAGGTGATGAACAGGAGAGTAAAACTTCTGAAGATTAATTTTTCACAACAGATTAGTTTTCCTTCACTTTTATGGATGAGGACAAGGTATATCTTCACTCAATTCAATTATTACAGGTCTGAAAGTTTTACTTTAATGTAAAATAGGTGCAAGTGATAGAGAATAACGCCCGCAGTATTTCATGAAATTTCAAGCTTTAAATATGCCTGCTTTCAGTTACTAAAACTAGACTGAATGTATTGTGCTAATATTTTTATGGTACATATTTAACTAACCATGACGGAATACCGTATATTTATGTATACATAAAAAGTCTGTGTACAGGAGCACTATGATTTTCAAGCCAAAACCAGATGTAAAATAATCTGATAAAATAAACAGACATCAATGTTCTTGTTTATTAAACAACCCTCTAAACAGATTGCAAGTCTCTATAACAGTGTTCCCCGGCATCCCACAATGATACTGGTGCTTAAGGAAAGCCCTTGTCCAGTGGGACTTCCTGCAGATACAACTTGCACTGCACAGATCTCGTTTATATCATTTTATGCCACAGTAAAAACAGACTGTAACTGTAAAATCCTTTGCAATACCAAGCTAAGTAAAGTGCTCATTTAAATCTGATTTGCTTATTGGCTGCTATTTGTTCAAAAGAGACCATCCTGAAATGATCCTCTCCAAATACTCCTAAGCTAAAATTTTGCTGTGATGAAGACATGGTGATCTCGGTGACAAAGATCAAGAGATCTCTTCCCACATGATCTTCAGGATTTTACATGCCCATTAAACAGTCTTCTTGACACACACACACACAAATTCATTTGTGCCTGCAATGTCTCTCCCTTTTTGAGTCTTGTTTGTGAAGTAAGAGCAGGTGGACAGACAAAGAATTTCTACTGGTACTCAAATCTTTCTCATGTGGAGACTTATTATGTAGAAAATTCATCAGAATTTTAGCAACATGCCTAAGGCTGACATAAAGTTGTAGTAGACCATAGAATAACTTATTTTTTCCACATTTGTGCTTCCAATTTTTACACAAACATGAGATTCCTTGTTAACAGGTGTGTTGCCCTCTGCTGAGTTTTAGCTGTATATGGAGTACGGCTATAAAAGAACTGAAACTAGGTAAAAAAATCCTTTAAATTTCATCTTAAATTTTGGAGGCATACTTAATGTGAGTAGGTGATATCATGTCAGGCATTTCCATGCAAAAGACAGTAATGAAGTTAAGTGTCAATAGATAAAGTTCAGATTCCATAAATATGGCTTTTCCATTTTATTCCATAAATAAAGTCTTTTAAAATAAAGCACATAAAAAATTGCATAACAGCAAGAATTAATAAAATAAATGTTTTCCTCTTCCCTCTTTACTTTACTATATTTTCTTTAGAGGAGAACTATTTTTTTTATATCATGCCACTAGATTTTGCAGCCATATGGTCAAATGGAGAACACAGTGACTAAGTGATAGACTTCCAGCCTCAACAGTCTGCATTTGAAAAGGAGACTTTTGTTTTTGGATCCATTTTTTTTTTTTTTTTTTTTTTTTTCCTATACCAGTTGCTACACTTGTCTTTTTTTGCATAAGATTGCATAAGATACACATCTGGGGGGAGCACTTTGTACACAGAGCCAGTTGAAATTATTCCTGGCAGTACAGAAAAGTCAGACTCTACCTATTAAAATGAGCCTATGCCACAAGTTAACCTACTGCCTTAGCTTTCAATAACAGCTTTTGACTTCATGAACATAGCACAGCTAGAGAACATTTATGTATAACCAAATTACATACAGACAGGTAAGTCTAATACACATTGTTTGTTGTAAGCTAGATACATCAATTTACAGTAAACTAGTGCCAAGATCATTGCAGTCTGTTTTTTTTTATAGGTCTAGTTTCTGAAACTGCTGACTTTTAATATCAGCAATGTGCAGCAATGTGAAGCAAGCCTCAATGACATGGAGATTTGTGATCTTTTCTTTACTTCTGTCTCTATATGACTTAAAATCCTGGCAAAGACCAAGTCCTGGACCTGTTGTTTTCATTGACAATCTCCTTTCTTCAGCTGATAGACCAATAAATACAGGCTCCATTTTTTTTTCTTTTTTTTTTTTTTTTTTCCTAGTTGCTAGTTGTTTTATATGTTATACCATTCAAATGGATTTTGTACAGGAAATCCTTTCTGCAAAGTAAAAATACCAGACAAGAGGTGAGGTTGTTCATGCAATATGCTCTAACAAATGAACTGCATCACTCCTAATACGCTTGATCATACCTGGTTTTAAAAGTTTGGCATAATCAGCAATTTATTATTTGAAGGAGAATCTTTAAAGAGGAGGGAGAAGACAGTACTTAGTTACATTTATACTCATTTGTTTATTGTTTATGGGTCTCACATAAGCTTATTACTCTAAAGGGAATAAAATCAGGCATAGATTTAGCTCACTAGCTACTCTAACCCTTCTTTTTTGAGAGAAGCCCCCAATTCAATTTCTCGCTGGAATGGTTTTTTCACAAATAAGGATAATCCTTCATTTACTGTTTACACACTTGGTTACCTTTTAGCATTCTTCCCTGTCATATCAAGTTCTAAAATTTTATTTTAAATTGCCAGAATTCATTTAAGCATTAGCTGGTTTTATTATAGTTATGGACGAGCTGGCATTCAACAAATTTAGCATTAGCAAAGAACAGTAGTGATTTTATCAGAATATAACAGAATCCATACCCAATTTTTACCTTCATTTTCTTGTGACGTGTTACTGTTCATGCAGAAAAATAGCCAGCCAGTACAAAATGAGTATCTGTATTGGCAAAAACTAAGTAGTTTCTTTTTGACTGTCCCCTCTTCCTCCTTCTCTTTTTGCCTAAGACACAAATACTCTCAGGCCCCCAACTTCATTTTATCAGAGTGTACAAGGGAAAACAAAAGGTAAATAACTGCATGGCCTCTCTGAAGTATACAGAAAGATTCTGCTCACTACACAAACTATGAGATGCAAAAATATCAGATGATATATTTTAAATAAGAATGTGAGAACATGTCAATTCTTTTTAATGTAATTTACTGTTGTGGTTTTGTCTGGGATAGAGTTAATTTTCTTTGTAGAGGCTGGTATGATGCTGTGTTTTCCATTTTTTCTGAAAATAGCAGTGATAACACCCTGAAGTTTCAGCTGTTGCAGAGCCATACTCACACAGAGCTCAGGACTCCTGCTCCTGGTACTGCCCTGCCAGTGAGGAGGGTGCACCAGGAGCTGGGGGAACATGGCCAGGACAGCGTGGGCTGGCCAGAGGGATGTCCTATGCCAGGGGGCACCATGCTCAGCAGTAACAGCTGGGGCAAACGAGGAGGAAGGGGGGACATCGGGAGTGATGGTGTTTGTCCTCCTGAGAAGCCGCTCAGCATGCTGAGCCCTGCTGGCTTGGGAGCGGCTGAACCCCTGCCTGCCGATGGGAAGCAGCGAGGGGATCCCTTGCTTGGCTTTGCTTGTGCATCTGGCTATTGCTTCGCCTGGTGAATTGTCCTCCTCTCAGCCCTTGAGTTCTCACACTTTTACCTTTCTGATCCTCTCTCCCATCCCTCCTGGTGACAGTGAGTGAGTGGCTGGGCAGTGCTGAGCTGCCTGATGAAGCTAAACCACAACATTTACAAATTGAGATGTACTAGAGGGAAGCAACAGCAAAACAGCAATTTGACTCAAATTGAAGGAAATCTTTTTCACCAGGGAAAAAATATTCTAAATAAAACCATGTTTTTCAGGCCATAAGGGAACCTTAGTCCAGCTAGTTGATTCTACTTGAAGTGAAAAAAATAAAACAAGATAAAAAAACAACCTACAATTTCTGATTTCCTCTTTACATTACCATTTTGCCAAAATGCCAAAGTCAGCAATTCATCACCAGGCCTGAATTTTAGGAAACAGCTTTTTAGGTTAGCAAAAAGTCAGTACTGAGAACTGAAGCTGACAGCAGAATTAAACATGCAACCTGCTAGCTCCCATTTCTGATCACAGCTTAGAACTTGAAAAGCCTGGTCCTGCATTCCTCATAATTAGGTTAGCCACATGGGCAGGATGAAAACAGGTCTAACTTACTATAGCATCAACTGAATAATTATGAATGCATGTTAAGGAACTGTTATCATAAGGTCAAGACCTACAGGCAAATTAAGGGAAAAATGTGTTTCTTGACACTATTCCAACAACCTGAGTGATGCAACTTTAATTTTTAAATCCATCTTCAATATATAATCTTCTACATCACCATCAAGAATTTATGCTTTTTTTTCCTGACATTGTCCTATATCAGAAACATCTGTATTATACCAAGTGATGCCAAATAGGTTGCTTAAAACACTAGTCAAAAAGTGAGATTCTAGAAGATAAAATATAACTAATAATATTGCACAATAGAAGTACATTTGCTTACATGAACTCTGTGTTTTTCATGGTTTTTCTTTTAAGAATTTCTAATACTGTACAAAACGATGGACATTTAAATGTCCTTCCTTATTGGCCCAGAATAAATACAACCCTCAACTTTTCATTTTACAATTGACTAAACTGATTTATATCCTATAAAGCAGACGATACATAAAACTGTACCTTCTGATGGCATCTGACTCTATTATTTTAAATTCATTTGACTTCATGCTAAAATTACAGGCACATTTCAGGCAGAGGCTTACTGTCATGACTTCATGTCTACAGAAAGCTCCATGATGCTCAAGACTCATACAGGCAACCAGGCAGTCTTTCAGTCTGGTGTCTGTTTTTACAGGATTGTATGAATTTCCTTCTAACCACATTTAGAAAGAGCTTGGAGGTTTTTAATCTGAGCTAAAGTAAATATATCTACAAATATGGAAAAGACTGAATATTCAAACAAAAATATTCTCCCACTGCTAAGCATCATATAAAACACCACACAAATCTTGGGTTAAAAACATTCTTTCCTATTTGCCTGAGTTGTTAGTTGAAAAGAAAGCAAGCAATTAGAAATGACTGAAATGAAAAACCTAACTTCAGGGGAATTAATTTCTTCCATCTGAAACTAAACTTTTAAAATTATGCAAGTCAAAATATCCAGACAGAATATTAACACCTAAGTACGAACACATTATTCACATGAAGTCAGTACAAGAAAGTACATCCTCTTAGCTGTATAGCTGGTAATGTGTTAGCAGACAGCCAGACTGTAACCCAAGAGTGGACCAACATACCTCACTGTTAGAAATATGGCATACTTCAGGGAAGTACTTTTTTAAAAATTGAGAACTTCCCCTACCATCTATGGCAGCTATGTTGGTAATAGACAAATAATACCACCCTTGGTTAGTATGATTTTTGCTTTCAAAATTATGGATGTTATTTTCAGCAATACTCCTGCGTCAAGATGAGACAGATGTTTTCAGCTGGCAGGCTACATGCAGAGTTAGACAGAATAAAGCTAGCAAAAACCTCTCTTTGTGCTCTTTATGGGGAAGTTGAGAGATGGGTGAAAATGTAGTGCCTTATTCTCAAACAGGAAACTTCTGCTTAGCTGAGATGGCTTTTCTGACAACACAAATCAGATAATAACAGCTGATGAGCATATGTAGATCAAATCTAAGTCAAAATAGCAATCCTACTCTTTTAGCTCATCGTTTATGACACTACACACAGCTATCTCAACCAGAAAGACAGACTTTCCCAGACAACCCAAAAGTCTGCTCCACTATCACCATTAGTGAATGCAGCAATAAGGAAAGTTAGCATCAGGTAAGTGGTACAGATCTGCTAGCTTAGGAACCATGGATCTGTAGTTTTAAGTAACAGTAAAACTAACAAGGCAAAGCCTGAACAGAAGGTATGGGTTATACCTTAAGCAAGCCCATAATTGTGATGCCTACAACTGTTATGAAATTTACATCAGTGCCTAAAATCTTTAAACTTATATCAGTGCCAGAAATTTCATCATGTGCTAGGAACTGTCATTATAGTTGCAGTTAGCATCTTTATCTTTGTCCCAAAGCAGCAAGTTTAAATGTCAGTATATCCAAACAACATAAGGCTTAGAGATTCAGGTACATAACACTCATGGCTGAACAGTTTTCAGTGTTAAAAATAAAATAAAATAAAATAAAATAAAATAAAATAAAATAAAATAA
>CM021733.1:47048542-47073355 GCA_011075105.1 Heteronetta atricapilla | reverse complement strand
AAAAAAAAAAAAAAAAAAAAAAAAAAAAAAAAAAAAAAAAAAGGCCTCATTGCGACCTGGGTGGGGTTTTTGGTTTGTTTTTATTTATTTTATTTTCCTGAAATGGGGCATGCCCTATCTGAATCATGGCTACTGAAACAAACTGCAGCACCATATGAATAAAAATTTATATTTTTAAAAGCTTGAAAGCAACAAAATATATAAACCAGTGTGAAGCTGATGAATAAATTTTTTGAGCTATTTGGACAAAGTTGCTGGCATGCTTGTAGGTGGTCTACATAAGACTCGCACACTCCAGTCTATCCATACATGCTTTTGTGCTTGATTAATTAGAGAAACCAGGGAGAGGTGATACTTTTGAAGTAACTGATGTTTCCTTATAATTAAATCAGTCTGGTATATATCTTCCATAAAGAATCAGGTCATGAAGTGTTCATAAAACGCCAACCTAAGTGTTATCTGGAAAATTACAAATTTAATATTTAGATGAAAATAAAAATAGTAGGCTCTTTAATTTCATAGAAAAACAGTATAATAAATTTACTCTGGGCATCATATATTAAAATAATGCTATGCAAATAGGAATGACAGTTAAATAAGGTTTTAGAATAAGACTGTTTAAATGAATAAGTAATATTTTAAAATGTCAGTCAGTCAACACACCATGAAAAAAGAAAGCTCAATTTAATTAGCTTGGTCATTTGTGGCTTAGGTAGAGAAAAGAATTAGCATGTTGAGTAAGTTAAAGCTGCCCAAAGCTTTGTGTGGGTTTTACACAGGTATTCACTTTCATCTCAGTGAAAGAATTACTGTAACAAATGCTGGCTTAGATGGTGCTTTGCTGCTTATGGCACAAGAGAGCTTCTTAAGCAACTTGCTATGCTGCCTGGTAAAGGTCAGGCACAGTTTACTGAGCACTGAATAAAACATATCTCAAAAAACAAAACAAAACAAAACCAAAAAAAACTTTTCTGACAAATCTGTAGTGTGATTTTTTATAGTTTACCTATGTCCACTACATGGACTTGACCAACTTCTCTATAAAAGGGAAATCATAATACCAGTAAAGATGGTAATACCAGTAATGATGTAATGATTACTGGTAATACCAGTAAAGATGATGTCTATTAGCAATTGCTGGCATAGTCCAGTTGGGACTGGACAAGCAACATAGGGGGTTTGCAGTAATAACTACCTTCTAACTTGTACAATTTATTGTATTTTATTTTATTTTTTAATGTACACAAAGATCAAGTTTTGTTAACATTTTCAGCCCGACGTAACTTGCTTACTGTAGACTGTGATGCACTGAAGAAAGCATAGCAGATACAAAGCACCAGCTCAGAAACTACACTTTTGCCTAGCATTAATGCAGAGAGGTTTCTACGTAGTATTGAAAAATAAATGAGGCCTGGTACATATTTCAAGCTTCCCCTGCTGGAATTACTTTCTGTCTCCCTGGAAGATGGACAGCAAGTGAGAAGAAAAAAAGGTCGCTAGGGCCAGGCACATACTAAATCTGCACCTAATCTTCATAACCACAGGACTCAGGTAGATTGCATGTATTTATAAAACAAACTTACTGTTGCTTAGCACATTCACTACTGTAAGTGTGTCCTTATTGCAAATATTTCACTTCTGGAAGCACTGAGGACTGCCAGACCAAACTAATGGAACAGTGCACTTGCTGTTCTATCTTCACTGAGGTTGAGAGGGAAGGAATAACATATTTTCTTTATTTGGGGGAGAGTAACATATTTTCTTTATTTTGGGGAGCCTGAACTGCAAATTATTTCTGTAGACATTAATAAAAAAAAAAATGAAACAGTCAAAAAATATCATTTGACACTCTCTAAAAGATATTTCCCTTTTCTCTTTAGTACTTTCATACTGAAGTACCTTATCAAATCTTTTGAAAGCTGTTATTTTTTTAACCAATCTTGAAATTAGCAAATGCTTCCACTGTAAGTTTCCAGTGACTTTCTGTTCATACCTAAAGTAAAATATGCTAACAGAAAAAAAGACACAGCTGTCATTCAATGAAAGTTATCAGCTTGTGTATATTTATTGACACAAATTTGCCCAAAAGAATGTAGGTCTGCATACATTCCAGACAATCAGATACTACAAGTTTACTTAGAAATATGCAATGCTGGATTTTTTATGGTAGTGTTTTCTTTCTTTCCTTTTATTTTTTTATTATTTTCTTTTTTTTTAATAATGGGGTCATGAGGAATTCTTGGGAGACAAAGTGAAGACTACTATTTATCAAATACTGTAAGAACTTCAAGTTTGTAAATGTATTTAAGTTTACTTAATACAAGAAACATAATGATTCCAAATCAAACATTACAGGAGTGAAAGTGATAATTTCCATAAGCCTGGCCATGCCTAAAGAAGCCTCCAGGTCTAGGAAAGGACACAAGTTTGTGCCATCCTTGCAATACACAGAGTTGAAAGACAGCTAGTGATAAAAGCAATCATTAAGCAGCAATGACTGTTTGCATTCAATCTGAACACACTGTCACCTGCGTTTATATCCCTTCTGAGTATTATACCAATGGCGATGTGCGTTAAAGGCAACTTCTGTATCTTGATTTATACGTGATTTAAGCCTACACTAATCACAAATATTTAAGTGTGACTTTTCAGAGAAAACAAAGGCTCTTAGATGTGTTCATTTGAAACATCACTATATGCAACACTTGTAAGCCTCTGAAATAAATTAGAGATATGCAGGTAATTCAGAAATAGCACACAGAGCTAGAGAGGGTTTGTTGTTGTGGGGTTTTAATTTATATATGTATAAGCATTACTACAATATATTCTTTCAATTAGATTACAGTAGCTGGGTTTTATAAGAGTCTCACAGTGCTATTTTGTGTCATGATGTAGAAGTACAGGGCTACGTCAAGAACATGAAAGTGAAATTAACCCCTTTAAACCACAGCACACTTATACACTTAAATATGCATCAAGGAAAGCTCCCCAACATCTACAGCATGGTAAGGTTCAGTCTTCCACACAAGCCTAAGCCTTTCACAGAACAAACCTGGTTGACAAACACTGTGATTTATGAGAGAGTAAGGACTCTTATTCCCCAGTAGCACAACCAGTGAAATTCAGCAAAACAGAGAAGAAAAAAAAAAAAAAAAAAAAAAAAAACTCCAGAACTTCACACTACTGCAAATTCAAGTCAAACAACAGTGTCCTATTTTTAGATGCAAACCAAGCCTGACAGTTCTACTAACTTTCTGTCCCGCCATAGTAATGTTGCCCTGACTTCACATACACTAGCTGAGCTGGAGAGATTAATATTCTCAGCTGCACAGCCACTTAATTCCTCCTTGTCTCATTCCATAACATTTACAGTCACTGGCACTGAATTCAGGTCTTTCTGTGCCCATAAACACTGATCCAGGCTTTGCATAAGCACCTATAATTCTAACCCTTAAGCATACCCTTAAGTTGTACATATTATGCATACTGCCAGGCTAACCATTAGGACTTCAAATATAAAGCCAAGAATGTCTAAACAGGATTGGAGTTAGAGTTTGCAATGTTTTCCTTGTGTGTACTGCAAAGAGTGGAGATAAGTGAATGAAATCTTCAACAAGCTTTAAATTACTCTTCTCAGACATAAATGGCAATAAAAGATTTCAGTAAAAAATACATATATACTTAGCTACATATATGCAAATGGATAGACATATATATATATATATATATAATTTCTGTACAGTCCAAAAAATTGAAACACTTGCTTACCCTTGCCAAAGTCAGTGTTCCTTGTTTACACACACTGCAGCGGACCCTCAGTTTCCCAGGTTTAACAGCTTGGCAGAAATCTTTGCAGAAAACATAAAAACTGTTGTAACTAGCTGCACCTGTCAGGAAGAAAAACAAACAAACAAAACCATTTGATTTATTCTGAAAATCAGTATCAGGCTATAATGAAAATTTTCTATTTAATAAGTGATAAACAAGGGGAAAAAAATGTTTTTAAGGCCTGAAGATAGCACTGTGATCTTCTTCCCTGGTGTACTTAGCACATTCAAGTAACTCCTGCTTCTTGATCAATATATAAAGGCAAACTACCATGAAACCCCTAGAAAATATATCCTAATTTGAGGTTGAGCTTATTCCTGATGAGAACTAACTGTAATCTTTGGCAAGTGATGTATAAGATTAATTACTCCATCTCTCCATAATTGGCGTCTTACTTCTAATCTAGATTTGTCTAGCTGCAAGTTTGAGTGAGTCCAAATTGCATGAATATTTCCTTGGATAAAGTTTAAAAGATTAGTTTGATTGATATCACAAGGAGAAAACAAATATTTAATTTAGTAAATCCAGTTTTATTTGTGTAATAACGAAAATCATTTCTTTATTTTTGCTGGCAGTGATATTGCCTAGCAAAGTTTGTAAACTGCTGCCAAGTCAATTTTAAAGGAAAATGAAATGAAATACATCCTATTCTGGGGAACTATAGAATACATGGAGAATTTTGTAAGCCTGAGGCATTGCTAATGATTGTGATTTCACTTGCAATCCTGGTCACTGTTTTGAGTAAACCGCTTTGTAGGATGATTATTCTTATCCCTTACAAAATGAAGGAAGATTCATAATGTGGTTTTAATGTAGACTGGTCTTCTCCAAGTTCAGATACTCAAGCTTATTATCAGAACTTGAACCGAGACCAGAATAAAGTTTTAGCATTCTATTCTCAGTATCAAGAGGAATAGTTGTGGAGATTTGCCTCAGCAGGGGTGAACTTTAGAATCTGTAACAGTCCCTTTGAGAACAAAACTCTTCTCCTTTTTCTTCCCTGTCTCCCTACCTCTCCCTGCTTTTATCAGCAATAAACCCTATATACACTTCAGTGCTAATGTGTTACCACCTTATATATCATCGGGAATAATACTTTTCAACACGACTGATTTACTTTATTTTTACTCATCCTTCACATGATAAATGTAACTACCTGCATTCTGCTACTGAAAATCCATATGAATTTCATGTTACACCTATTCATAGGTGTTGAACATTTATGTGCAACTAGTTTCCAAAAGTCAGCCTCAGAGAACTGCCATGCAAAACATTTTTTCTAAGAAAAAAAGATGTAGATCCCTCAAGAGACATACACTAATGAAGGAGCAAATTTTGTAACACATGGTTTTCACATGTATCATTTTTTTCAAGTTTTCAGAAACATAAGTGATGTCTCCAATATTAATTTTAGTAAACTGATCCATCAAGTATTTTCATTATGCTTCCCCATGAATTATTAATTACTATAACTGAATATAAAACATAAAAGAATTTCAAATGAATTTAGACTTCGCAGAAAATTAGCACATATCCACCCTTTCACACATAATGTACACATGAACAGCTGCAACTCAAAACAATTGAGAGCATACTTCTCAAATCAATCTATAACACAGTTCTAAGATTAAAATAGTTCAGCTGAAGATAAACAGACATAGGCTGAACTATTCAATAACATATGGTACGATGTTGATAGGTGACTCCAAACTAAATTTGTCAAAATTTTGTACATTTGGATGTCTATTTACTCATATTTTACCCAAGGTTCCTAACAGTAGGGCCAAGAACAGTTTTAGATTAGCTTCAATTTGAGCTAGAATACACACACACACAAATCTAAAATAGAGTATTGAAAATGAGAAGGCATACGCTGGCAATACAATTGTATTTTAATTTGGTAATTCCTCCATGCAGGATCAGCACGGCAACCAACAAAACAAAAGGGCAGTAAATTTAGTATAATTTGAAGGAAGTATTTAATGACTTAAGTAAGCAAGTATGCCATTGCTACATGAGGCCCGCCATAAACAAGATGCTTCCAGTCAACTACTTCTGACTCGGTTTCAGCTGCAGGCAGTGAGACCAGAGCCAAGTCTGGTATCAATAGTGCTCTGCCATTGCTCTGTTTTCTTGCATGGTCTTTGAGACCTAATTTGACTGCTGCTTCTTCTGTTCACACAAAGAAGCACCTATCCTGAGTAAATCTGTGATGCTACTGTTCACTGTCCTGATTCGTCCTACCTCCTTGATGGATTCCTGCTATGACTCTAATGAAATCCTTCCAGTCAAACAGAAACATCTTATTGAGTACATAAGCCCTTATGGAATAAAATATTTTGTTAATTGGGCTGATGCTTTTCCTGATCCAATCCACCATTCCCTGATGTCTTGTGTATGTCTGACATTTTATATCAAGTTTGTTTCAAGCAGAAAACTACTTGAGGCAGAAATCATACTTTCTGCCTGCTATTTGTTCTAAGCTCATTCCATCTGCACCTAAAGATAAAACTGTATTATTGATAAGAGTCTGCAAAATATTCACAAGATAGTGGCATAAATCAGCATGACTGAAGACTGCAGTAAGAAAACAGCAGTCATAGGAGAAGCCTAAAATGAGACATACTGATGATTTACTGGAAAGGATAAATCTTGTGCATTAGCTTGATATTTACTCCTTACAAAAACAGACTACATTTACTCAATATTTATATTTCTTAACACTTTTTTTTTTCCTTTTTCATGAATTTAAAAAGTACCCCCAATACACATCCCTGAGGCACAAATTTGAAACACAACAAGAAAGAAATTTATAGCATAATGAATCAGAGCAGTTAAGCAATGCAGATGCCCAGAATAACTTTTGAAACGTCTCCTACTGCCAGAGAGGCTGCCAGAGAGGCAGATCACTACTTGAAGAATGTTCTGATGTGAGAAGAAAGGAGTAAGTGAAAATTTTCAGCAATCTATTCACCATTTTATACACATATGCTGATCTAAGTCTCATCAAGTACAGTTACTTTATTCAGTGTATGTCCTGAGAAGCATCACCAGGAGGAGGAGAGACTGAATTAAATATGCAAATGTTAAAAGTTGGCATAGTGTACAACACTGATGACAAGAATTAAACTCTTTACTGACTTGTCGATATCACCGTGAGCTTTAGCAAGGCCCTTGGCTGAGACTGTATCCCCTTGAATAGTTTTTCAGAGGGGAAGTGAGAAACAAGGACAAAGAAATCTACTTTATGCATTAGCTCTGACGTAGGAGTAGTATTAATTGTAATTATGGCACCATGCCAGTAATCACTCAAATGGCTGCAGCACCAACCTTACAACCTCATCTTTCCTCATTCAATCATGGTCTATAGGTTTTCATAAAGCTCTCCATTAATATTGTGTAACACTGATACTCAGCAAGAATGTGCAGACACAGCAAATTACAAGCTGAAAAAGATTGGAAGTCCCTTAAGTGCTGATTCTAATACTGAAGGTGTGCATTAGAACAACAAATAAATTAAATTATAATTACTAGTCTGTTTGAAGTTGCATACATTGGTGGATGGAGGACAACTAAAAGAAAAACAAACATGTACGGCCACTGGAAGGAAGATCAGGCAACATGGGAGGACTACAGAGATGCTGTTTGCCTTTGAAGGGAGAAAATTTGTGCAGCCAAAGCTCAATTAGAGTTGAAGCTAGCCAGTACTGTCAGGGATAGTTAAAATATGTTAACAGCAAAAGAAGGACCAGAGAAAACATTGGTTCGTGGATGGTCAGCTCACAAACAGGGATGTTGACAAAGCACTGATTTTTAATGGATTTTTTACCTCTGCCTTCAAGTGAAGACAGAGGTAATGGACCAATGATGGGCCCTGGGACCCCTGGAGCGCTGAGATGGAGGATCATGACTGCAGTGACAATAAACTCCCCACAACCCCCAGACTTGTGCAGGATTTGCTTGCCATCCACCTGAATGCATGTAAGTCTATGGGATTCATTCCAGGATACTCAGAGAGCTAGCTGATGTCATCACAAGACCTCTCTCAACTATTTTTCAATGATCCTGGGAATCTGGAGAGGTTCCAGTTGACTGGAAGCTGGCAAACATTTTTCCAATTTTCAAGAAGGGCAAGAAATAAGAACCTGGTAACTACAGGCTTGGCCATCTCAATTCAGTGTCTGGTAAAATTATGGAGGAGATTATTCTGTGAGTTTTGGAAAAACACCTGAAAGACATTGCAGTAATTGGTCACAGCCAACATGGTTTCATGAGGTGAAAGTCATGCTTAACAAACTTAATTTCCTTCTATGACAAGGTCACCAACCTGGTTGACCCAGAGAAGACAATTGACATAATCTTAGCAGATTTCAGCAAAGCTTTTGATACTGTTTCTCACAGTATCCTTCTGGACCAAATGTCCAGCATACAGTTAGATAAATACATAAAATAATGTTTGAACAACTGGTTCAAACTGGGCCAACAAACTGGGGTTTGGCTCAAAGGGTTCTAGTAAATGGGGTTACATCAGGCTAGCAGCTAGTCACTAGTGGGGTTCCCCAGGGCTCCATTTTAGGGCCAGTTCTCTTTAATGTTTTTTTGTAAACAACTTGGATGGAGGACTTGAAGGTATAGTAAGTTTGCTGATGACACTAAATTGGGAGAATCTGTTGACTCCCTTCAGGGTAGAGAGGCCTTGCAGAGAGGTCTTGACAAATTACAGGGCTGGGCAATCACCAACCACATGAAGTCTAAAAATATCAAATGCCAGATTCTGCACTTGGGATGGGGCAGCCCTGATTATATATACAAACTGGGGGACAAGAGGCTGAAGAGCAGCCCCTCAGAAAGGGATCAGGGGGTTCTGGTTGACAGCAAGTTGAATACGAACCAGCAGTGTTCCCTGGCAGCCAGGAGGGCCAACCATACCTGGGGGGGCATCAAGCATGGCACTGCTAGCTGTGAAGTGATTTGATTGTTCCACCCTCCTCTGTGCTTGTGCAGCCTTACCTCAAGTAGTGTGTGTGCACCACAATATATGAAGGACATAAAATTATTATGAGTGTCCAAAGGAGGGCTATGAAGATGGTGAAGGGTCCAGAGGATAAAATGTCAAGGAGCTGACAAAGTCACTTGGATTGTTCAGCCTCAAGAAGAGACTGAGGGGAGACCTCAATGTGGCCTGTAGCTTCCTCGTGACGGGGAGCAGAGGGGCAGGTACTGATCTCGTCTCTCTGGTGACCAGAGCTAAAGCTGAGTTTTTCATAAGTACAAATGTATTTTTCACCACATGGTCATAGGCTGGCTTTTTAAGAAATCATCTCCAATATGTCAAACTTAAGAGAAATCTGACTTAGAAGTGCATAACATTTTTGTCTTTCATTTTATTCGGAAGAGATAAATTAGCAGGCAAATGATTCATTTCCATCTGCATCAGTAATTTTTTTCTCACAACTCGTTCCAACACTGCAAAAATCATTTCAACAGCTGCTTGGCTACACTGGTCTACTTAAATTGTTCTCTGTATTTCGTGAGAATACTTACAAGGCTGAGTCTTTCAGGGAAAATATGGGAATGTCTCCTTTCTGGAGTCCCAGGAAATGCTTCTCCTAGCTGCAGCCATAAAAAATTCACAATGTCTTTCCTGAGGTGTTTTGTTCTAGTATTTCAATCAATATCTTTGTCATTAAGGAGATATTATTTTTAGTTTTAATTTTCTGTGCTGAAACTAAATTATTGCTTCCTCTACCTACCACCAAGGATATGGAAAACAAAGTATTTTCTTTCTCTTTGCAGCAGCTTTTTATATTGGTTTTCTACTTCTTGTGCTATTAAATCCCAATATGGTTATTCTTTTCACATATTCAATAATCTTTAGATTTCAAAACATTTCTCTTGGAGTTTTCTTTAAAGGGCATTAGGTGTACCTCCCCAGTCTTGTCACAATATTCCAGCTGAAGTCTTTCTGGTGCTGAGAACAATAGGGTTCTTTTTTTTTTTTTTTTTTTTTTTTTTTTTTCCTTTTTTTTTTTTTTTTTTAAACATCTTAAAAGTTATACTTTTTTTTTTTTTTTTCCCATTTGGTTTGTAATCTAAAATGAACCTCCAAGTGCTTGTCTACTTCATGTTTTAACCAATTCTGTACCTGTGATCTGTGTTGCTGAATACTGCCAGACAAGTGCAGTATGCTGTACCGGACCCTTCTGAGAAGCACTGTGTTTTTTCAGGGTAAATTTTTCCATTTGTCATGATAGTTTTGCATTCTAAGACTGTCATCCAGTTTATTAGCATTCTCTCCTAACTTGGTGCTGTCTACAGATTTAATAAATGTAGAGTCTATTTCATCATCCAGATCATTAATGAGAGTATTGATTAATACCAAATGTAGGGCAGACCCATTCAATATATCCCTCCATTTTGATGATGAACTACTACTAACTACTCCCAAGCTACAACTTAGTAGATAAGTTCACAGAAACTCCATCATGTTTTTATATATATTTGTGCTCTCTGTTTACTGCTGACAATATAATGCTAAATTGTCAAAAACTTTACAAAGGCTAATATGTGAAATCATAGATACAGAATTATGGAATGTTTTGAGTTGGAAAAAATCTTAAAGATCATCTAGTTCCAACCCTGTCATGGCCAGGGACATCTCCCACCAGACCAAGTTGCTCAAAGATATATCCAGCCTGGCCTTGGGGATGGGGAATCCCCCAGGCATGTGGAATCCACAACTTCTCTTGGCAACCTGTTCTGGTATTTACCCACCCTCATAGATTGAAATCCATCCTGCACTTTTTTGCCAAGTGGAAATTTGTGGAGCTCTAGTAGCTTGGGTTTGCCCGTGAGATTACTTTTGCAGAACATGTAATATGTGTGATTATATATATGCGCACATACATATATGTATAATGTAAATTATACATATTAAAAACAAACCAAATTAAAAACAAACCAACTTTGTTTATGTAAAACCTAAAATTTAATAAGAAGTCAGATTTTTTTTTTTTGCAGTTTTCACTTTCAAATATCAGAAGACAAAGCCATTTATTGCAAGCTACCATCTTAGTAAGATGCTTAGTGGCTTTCTTTATCAAGTTAATTTAATTATGAAGCTCTTACTGGTCATGGCAAAAACAAGCAAACAAACAAACAAAAACAAAACAACAACAACAACAAGAATGCAAAAGGCTGCTCATTTATGATCTGTGCATGGACCTGTCTTTTCATCTTTTCATCCCAATGAGACACCCTGTCTCTTCTACCTCTTCAAAGCTAATTTCATCACAAACACTATTCACAGAAAGTATTAACACTGTTCTCTCCCTTTACTGTTTTTATACAAAAGGAAAAAGTAGCATTTTCTGATATGTATCCCAGTGTTTTGTACTTTCTCCACATTTAGATTTTTAAGCTCCTTTGGACCTGAATTACCTCCTTTTTTTTCTGTCCTATTAATGATGAACATGCTGTGGGAGCTTTATACATGTTAGTGATAGTATAGACCAATTATTTTTATATGCATGACTACCTAATCAGAAAACATTAGTCATAATCACTATAGATCTCATTCTGAATTCTCTAATCAGTCAAAACACCCATTATCATCCATATGACTGTTTAAGTGAATAAAATTTGAATAGGGATATTAGGAGATAGCCTACTGTTTTCATTTGAAGCACATTTTCATATAGATGATAATGATTACTGATTCTTTTCTTTAACTCAACTATTTAAAAGAGGACACAGCTATGAGAAAGTCTTTCAACAGACTGAAAATTGCATAAAGCTAACATTGTTTCAGATTCCATTATATTTACATTTAGACTAGTTGCAATTTGTAAAATGTAGACTGGCTGGCAGAGACCTCTCAGACCATTTTAGCAACTTGCACCCACATAATGAAAAATACAAAGTTAGAAGTGAAAAAAGTATTTTTCCAACTGTCTTCACTTTAAGGATTCCACTTGATTCAACACAGTAGGAGGAAAAACATCTGCAGTGTATGCCCCGTAGTCCCAAAGCAGTGAAAATTTACACATAAAGCTAAATTTAAACAAAGTGTGCAGGTTGTACTTCTGCACAAGAGAGAGAGAGAGAGGAATATTACCTAAAATATCTCATTTGCTTTCCAAAAATACAATAGATACATTTTAGCTGTAACCTTTTCTTTTTTTAACTGTCCATTATCTTTATCTATACAGATTTCACAGGACACATAGCTACATGTTGCTAATGATAATATTCTCTATGATGCCTGTCTAATTTAGACCATGAGAATGTCATTTATTTGACAGATTGATTCATAAAAACTGGTCAAACCATTTTTTTTCATAAAAACTAAGAAAAAAATGGCACTTTTATGGTTTGATTTGATTCATCCTAAAGTAGATATAAAATATATAAATATATCAGATACATTGTGCCTAAAATAGTCTGTTTCTCTCTGTTGTGAGGATTTAGGACACCTAGGTCTGGTACAGATATTTACAGATATCTACATTGCAGACCTATAAAATTAGGTGACATTAATCCTATTTGGTGATACTGTGGACAAGAACTATTTCTTCTGCCTGCAAATGTGATAGTTACAGTATTTCTGCAGTATAGATAACAGTATTAAGAAGACTGAAGCTTTAAAAAATATAATTAATTTTCTTGAGACTCAAATATGATTTTGAAAATGTCTATCGATCTCAGATAACTAAAGCATATGGAAGACAACTGTTTGGAAAAAAAAAAAAAAAAAAAAAAAGATTGACTTGTCAGTGTAGCAAGGACTACAAAGGAAAATAAGAGAGGATATTAAGAAGAGTTGGAATTTGGCTGAAAAGTGTGTATATGATACCTGTGTAAGAGATGGAATATTGTAAATACTTAAAAAACACCACGGGGGGACATTTAACTTCTAGGCTCCTTCTCTTCCAATTAAAAAAATATGCTTGCAAAAAACAGGAATCTTCTAATAATTTTTAAAAAATCTATTTCAAATATCTAAAATTTGGGATGGAGCAGGGAAAAGGTTTCTTAGGCTTTCTCTTTCAAACTTTATCATAGAAGAATATTCTGTTACCCTCCTCGCTTGTTTGTTTGTTTGTTTTTCCCAATATCTGAAGCAGTAATTATAGTGTTTATATATATATATATGCATAAAAATTGAAATTGAATAAATAGTGAGGTAGCAAGTTTATGGAAGATAATTCAGTTATTCAAAGAACTAAAACATTAAAAAATCAGCATTTTTAAGTAGAAATACTACTATTATTGCTTAAAGAAAAAAAAAAATCCAGGTAGCCAAAGAACTGGTTAAAACACGGAAAACAAAGGTCAGGACTAAATGGTCAGTTTTCTCAGTATAGCACCCAGGAAATTGTGCTAGGGCTGTGTTCACCATCAGAAAAAGAGAAATGAACAGTGAAATGACAAAGTTTGCTGGTGATATGTTTGCATTCAGGGTAGAAAAAACGAAGGCCAATTTGGAAAAAAAAATGAAGAATGCAGGATGCTGAATGTCTAGTAATAAAATGAAAAATGAAATTAATTGTAGATAAATATAAGGTAATGTACATGGGAAAAATAATTTCACACATACAGTGGTGGGCTTGACTACTTATTACCACATAGAAACAAGTCATCCTTTCATGTAAGAAAAAGATGGAAGTAATCTGTTACTACATTTCACTGTCCTGCTGCACCCCTTCAGAAGGACTGAACCTTGGATATGTAGTTACAGATTCACTGATCCAACCTGATACGACTTCCAGGCTGCCATGGGAAGGTCAAAGGACAGTCCCACGCAGAAGGATGACACCTTCCATGCAAAGCAGATCATGCCCTGTTGGAGGCTTTCTGTGTTCCCTGCACATGAAAAAATCCTGTCCCATAAATCTTTATCAAATGACTTCCAAATCATTATTTTTTAAAGTTTAGATATTTATGCACTTGCTGTTATCCACAGGTACCCATGGATACCCATGGTCTTTAGCTCTGCTGTAGCAGATATTTTAGCAATTAAAAGACAACAGGTCTTTGTACAATTATTATAAATTTAAATTACTAGATTATAAATCTTAATGTATTTTCTTTGAATTCCCTTGCCTGTTTTTGAATTTCAAGCTGTCATGTGAAGCTTAATAAACTTTATATATTGTGTTCTGCACTGCACCTTCATTTTCTGAAGAATGTTTCTACCACTGTAATATTTAATATAGGTAATATAATTCTTTAAAGTATCATTTCCTCATCTTGATTATGATCATAACAATACCAATGTAATTTCAAAAGTACTTTTCATTTTCTGTGCTTTTGCTAATACTTCAGTCTTTTTATTTGGTTCTGATCTCTTGGGCATTCAAAAGAGATCATTCATGATCTTTCATTCTATTCTTATTTTTTTGTTGTTGTTGTTGTTATTTTACTTTTCTAAAGCTTTCTTTTATAAGCAAATATTATTTTGAATACTTTTTTTTTTTTTTCAGAGACATTTTCAAAGAGATTTCACCTGATATAAAGAAACATATTCCAAATAACCTAATAATAATGGCCTATGTGGATGCCTGTGCATACAGAACATGAGTAGTTTTGTAATAGCTTAGTATTCCACATGCACTTTTTCAGGTTTAAAAGCATTACTGAAAAATTTAATATACCTTAGTTATAGTTAGAAAAGATGGGAATTAATACTTTGTTTAAGTTTTATACATTGATATGAATTGATGATTCCATTGTCCTATGTCCATTTTCAGAAGAAACCAGAAAATTTTTGAAATAGCAGCTACTTTTGGGAAGACTTGAGAAATCCATGTTTAGTCCACATTTGTACAACAGACTACACAAAAGTAGGGAAATGTTAATGGTGCTCTACCTAGGAGTCAGTTTGTACAGACTTTTGAAAAATAAGGTCTATGACAGTTAAACACCAATATTCATAAGCTGCCCTAAATTTTTCATTGCTGTAAATTTCTTCACAGCTTTGCAATAAATTAATTCAACTGAACATTCAATTTTTAATTTTCTATGCAACTTTTTATTGGGGAAAAAATGATGCCACCTCAGTGTACCAGTAACCCAGCACTTGGCGAGTTCTTCATAGGTTTCATGGCTAACACCTTCAAAGAGAAAAATTGAAAGAGAATGATAAGCTGACTTTGTAAAAATCTATCTTCTCCCAGTAGCAAAAGGAAAGATGAGGAACATGATGAAAATCCAACAAATAAAACACTACAGACTGGCATCTAAGATTTAACAGACTCAGTTCCTAACCACTCAATGAGATTGAGATGTACAATGTTTATAGTGTGTGAAAGGTCATGAAAGTGAAGACAAGTGGTTTATATTTGAAGAATAGAAAATTAGCAGCATCATAAGACGAGGGACCCGGTCAAGGTAAAATAAACCTTCTTTGGACTTTGCTGTATTTTAAGCATAAGTATATGAAAAGATACCTTTCACTCCAGCAAAAGGACTGTTGCATTGATGAAGAACTGAAATACTAATATTCTGTGTCAAGGTTTTGCTTGCACAGATTGGTAGTAATGACTGCTTTATTGAATGACCTACAATGGAGTCTGGCAAAGACACTTCCAAGCCAGTAAATCTACACAAGATCAGCATAGGAATTTATTAGTTTAGGGTCTCAAACACACAGAAAAACAAGCTTAAGGCAACACCTTGAAGCTCATATTAATACAACTTTTTAATATAAATGTAACACTATTCTAATATTGGTATACATTTTCAAGATCTGAACTTGTAAATCTGCACAGTCCTATATTGGTTCATGCAGACTTGTCTGGGTTAGCACTACACTAGGCATCTTTGTGCTGCATTCTATCAAATTGTGTGTACATGTCCTTGTAATAAGTGTGTGACTCTGTAGAGGTTGACAGTAAAGAGATGAAATCAGTGTGCTTAGCAGATAGATAGAAAATGAATAACAGAGAGAACGTCAGGAAGAAGAATAGCATGGGGATGGTAAAAAGGCATGAAAGTAATGAAAATAGGAGTGAAGCCTGCTGCCTCCCACTGTCCCTGTCTAAGGAAACATACAACAAAAGTGATCCATCCCTAAACACACAGTACTAGAAAAGCAGAGATAAATAAGACTAGCCAGTCTCAGAAGCCCAGATTACAAAGGAATCACAGAATTTCTGAAGTGGCAAGGCACCTCTAGTCTAGTCTAGTCCAATCCCACTGCTCAGAGCAGGGTCAGCTGCAGCAGGTTGCTCAGAGTTGTGTCCAGGTGGGTTTTGAATGGAATAGAGACTTCACAAACTCTCTTGGCAACCTGTGCCACTGGTCAACAAATTTGTGCCTGTTCTCTCTTGTCAATTCTCTTAGCACCACTGAGAAGACCTTGGCTTCATCTTCTTCACTTCAACCCCTCCAGCTATTTAGACATCTTGATAATATTCCCCTGAACCTTCCCTTGTTCAGACTGGAGAGTCCCAGCCTTCTAAGCCCCTCCTTATATGTCAGATGCTTCAAGCATTTAAGCATTTTTGTAGCCCTTTGCTGGACTTGCTCCCATATGTCCACATTTCTCTTGTACTGGGGAGCCCAGAACTGAATCTCCAAATGTGTCTCACTATGGCTGGGTAGAGGAAGTGACTTCTTTGACCTGCTGACAACGCTCTTCCTAATGCAGCCCAGGATGTTGTTGGCATTCATTGCAGCAATGACTGTATTAACTGAACAAAACTAAAATATTGAAGTCATACATGTGAAGAGATGCGGCCACGAAAAAACAGGTCAGTAAATGTCATAGTTGTATATGGATGTATGAAAAAGTTTAGGAAGTAGCAGTAGCAGGAGTACTATGATCATGGGAATTTGCTAGTCAAAAAAGCTCCCTCCATAATGTAGAATAATACTCAGATGGCAGCACTGTGATTTAATGGTTTTGAACAAGATGATAGAGTAACAGACATACAATCAAAGAGATATTTTGCATAAGCAGTGAAGTTGAGTGTTGGAGATGAGAGACAGAGACTCGATCAAAGAGATAAAAATAGTAAAGGAAATTAACAGTGGAGAAATCACTTACATTTTAACTCTGAAAAAAAGGCACACAATAAAAGAAGAATGATGAGGGAAAGAAATATTAAAGAATATTCTCTCTGACAGATTACATAAAGCTAATTTGCTGTATTGTATCGGAGATGAACTACGAAAAGATAGAGTTTGGACCAGCACAATGTAGGAGAACAGAAGTATTGGCAATTTTTAATAAGGATGCCACACTGTTATTTGTTAAAAAGCATAGGGAAGTGTTTGTAATTTCATAAGGACTGGTATATACTGTATGTCAGTATGTGAGGGTTTGACCAGAGAGATCATGAGAAATAGCATGTTTCAAATTTACCTGCCTTTGATGAGCTAAAAATTAAATCAAAACATTTGAATTTTGGAGAAGAAATGCCTCCATCTTAATTATCAATCTCATTCATAGGTGCACATGTATTTAGTAAGAATGATGTAGATGAAGTATGATTAAGAATACGACCTTATTTGCAGAAAAGTGTTGAAAAGAGAAGTATGTGACTTTATATAGGGACTGTATGGATAGTTGCATTGGCAAGGAGCTCCAAGTTTGAATGTAATTATCTTACTTCCACAAAATATAAATTATCATCATTATTTTTTACCACAAGGGAAATAAGGTAAAGTGAGGTTATGCATAGCATCAAGCCATAGAACATCTCAGCATAATTAAAGAGCGTTATTCAGAAGAGGCCTTTCTGTAAATTCATGTTAGGAATAAGATACTTCAAGACAATTATTATAATAAAGATAATGGAAATTAACTTCAACCCAAGTCACTTGTCAGCAGTACCCTTCCACTTTAAAAAAACAGAATCTGTAGAGCATTTCTAATATCAGTGAAAATTGGTAGTGACAGAGAATAGGAAGATAGTAAACTCAAAAATCTTAAAATAACCCAAACTCCCAACCTCCACATTTTGCAAGAAAATGAATTTGCCAAACAAGGTTATTTGTAAAGAGCAGATGGTTTTCATGTATAAAAATGTATATGTACATGTGGAATTTATAAATGCAAAGAGTTGCACACTCCAAATTGCAAGCAAAATTCTTGCTCATATTCAGAGTGATTATGTGCAGAAACAAATGAAATGGACATTTCTGTAAAAGGAAATAAGATAAATCTATGTTTTGAGGTTGTATGACAAGCTACAATTCTGTTTTCCCTCTTCACCAACCTCTTGCTTCAGAGACTGAGTCACAACCACCGCAAAAAGTGGGAAACAGATGTATATACAATTGATTTGCAGATTAAAGATATTGTTACACACATACAGACACACATGCATTTATATTCATATGAACTTAAAAATGTAAAAAACAAGTTTTTTTAAAAAAAATTAATAAACACGTATCAAGTCACATTTGTCAACTACTAGGAAAGGAAAATCATTGTACAAATTATACATTATAAATACCATTATTCAAAACTTAAAAAAAAAAAAAAAGCTATGAAAAGGAACTGGACTGAAACATAAATTAAAATAAAAAATTTGTTCCACCAATTTTGTACCTATTCTTTAAAACTGTCTTACAGTTACTTTCTTAGACTTATAGAACCCTATAATGGTTTTTGTTGGAAAGGACCTGAAAGATAATCTAATTTTAACTCCATGGGCAGGGACAATTCCCACAAGACCAGGTTGCTCAAAGCCCCATCCAAGCTGGCCTTGAGCACCTCCAGTGATAGGACATCCACAGCTTCTCTGAGCAACCTGTTCTAGTGCCTCACCACACTAAGAGTAAAGAATTTCTTCATAATTCTAATCTCACTCTACTCTTTTAGTTTAAAGCCATTACTCCCTGACAAAGAGGGAATATAGTGCTTTCCTGCTTTCTTGTAGGCCCTATTTAGGTACCAGAAGGCAGTTCTAAGGTCTCCTCAGAGCTTTCTCTTCTCCAGGCTGAATAACCCCAAGTCCCTCAGCCTGTCTTCATAGGAGAGGTGCTTCGGCCTTGATTATTAACATGGCCCTCCTCTGGAGTCATTCAAATACTTCCATGTCCTTCTGGTGCTTGGGGCCCCAGAGCTAAACACAGTACTCCAGGTGGGGTCTCACAAGTGCAGAGGGGAAGAATCACCTCCCTTGACCTGCTGGTCATGCTTAGTTTGATGTAGTCCAAGGTACAATTGGCTTTCTGGGCTGCAAGCACACATTGCTGGCTTGTGTCAAGCTTCTCATCAACGAACACTCCCAGGTCCTTTTCACCAGGGCTGTTATCAATCTGTTCGCTGCCTAGCCTTTATTTATGCTTAGGATTACTGTGACTCAGATGCAGGACTTTGCACTTGGCCTTGTTGAATCTCATGAGGTTCATACAGGCCCATCTTTCAAGCCTGTCAAGGTCCCACTGGATGGCATCCCTTCCGTCCAGCTTGTTGACTGAACCACACATCTTGGTGTCATTGGCAAACTCATTGAGGTTGCACTCAATTTCACTATCCATGTCACCCACAAAGATAGTCCAGCATAGTCCCAATACCAACTCTCGAGGAAGACCACTTGTTACTGATCTCCACTTTGACTTTCACATATACATTTCACATATATATGTTTTAAAGAGTTTCATCTTCAAATACTATGCAGATCTTCAGAGTTTTTCATTTTAAAAACAGTTCTATAACATATATCTATAAAGCAGTAAAAATACCATAATGAATGACCGCAGAACCTAATATAGACCTTGAAAAATACTCTAATCAGCAGTTATTAAAAGAAATCCAGTCACTGACAGGTTATGTAAAAATTTTCAGAAAAGTTAAAATTCTATACCAATACCAATTATTTTGAAATATTGCTTGCATGAAATATACTGTAAAGAAAATTGAACAGAAACAGTCATATTTAATGCAGGTGTTATGCAAAAATTAAGCATTGGACTTTAAATCACAGGTTTGACTTGATAAAAAATTGGGACACATTCTTCTATGTGTCAGTGCTAAGTACTTAAAAAGTATAAAAACGGAAGGGTTTAAATATATTATATATTGCACTGTAAGTTTTTAATAAAATGTAACTGATAATATAAACTATTTGGTTACTTGTTAACTAAAACAAACAAACAAAAAAGAACAACAAACAAACAACAACAACAAAAAAGCATATTTGAAAAAGTATTTGAGATACACCTTGTATAAAGATTAATGACAAATGCTGCTTCCTATGAAATGACCCCAAGTAACACTCGGGAAGCTATGAATAGGATTGCAAGATGCATATTTTTCTAATATCCGGCGACAAAGTCCAGGAGGAATTTTGCTTACAACCAAAAAGCTTATAAATCCCCTGTTACATCATCCTTTATTTATTTATTTATTTATTTATTTATTTATTTATTTATTTATTTATTCGGTCCTACTATTAGGGGACAAACTGAGTAACTTGTTTTTCAAACCTTTCATGTTTTATGGACCAAAGAAAAGAGTCCCCAGTCTGACTGAACATACAAGAAACAGCATTATTTACTTATAAACAAAAAGAAATAGAAAGTTTAACAAAACTTTTCTCTTTGCATATCATCTCTATTTGGAAGCCACCTTAATCTTCTCTGCCTTAGGATTTATACTGCAGTGTCAGTATGATTTCAGGCTTAGATTGAAAGGATATCCACCAGTGATAGAAACACATGCAGCAATCACATTATCATTTACACAGATGGTGTTTTATATATGTCTGTGCCAACAACACTGACCACAGATCTTCAGAATTTCTGGGTACAACGGACAAACTCACAATACCAAAATATTTTAATAATATTTTTATTTGTAACTGGTGGCCTATTTAAGAGAAGAGAGCTCTCCAAGACAAAGCTATTCTTTCCTAGATATACTGCATATAGCCGTTGTATATTTAAATAAAGAAAATTATGACTCATGACTACAGCTAACGCTGCATGTTCTTGCCTTTTCCTTAATAAGCACTACGTCATTACTCAAGCAGAAAAGAAAATGTCTAGTGGATATGAGTGTCTATTAATATACTAAATAACTTGCCAGTGCTTTTATTATAAAAAATATTTCAGTGTTCCAAGATTTCACACAGTAACTGTATCATGGAAGATGCCTTTTTGATTGATCTGTGCTATTTCTTTTCATTCCTAATGCCCTGCATCTCTTAAGTCTGAGTCTCTCACTGAATAGGAATTTTAAAGAGGATTTACTTCTCTAAAAAATAATAGGGAGCAGGGAAACGGCTCAAGAAAGATGTATCTATAATTCAGTTAATACAACATTTTTCACTATGGTGAGAAAATACCACTACAAATACTTCAAAATGGAACTGCTTAGTTTATGAAACTTGCTATTTAATGACATGGATAACTTATTGTTTCATTAAAATAATATTTTTAGGAGGATCCTTAGTTGCTTCTAAAGAAGCAAAAAGATTTATACTGGTTGACAACCTCTCTCTTAAAGACCTGTCCATAAAAATGGAAATCTTTGTATAAAAAAAGGCACTTTACCATGATGTATTGCCACAATATAATGGCACAATCAGTGCATCACTTTCACATAATATAGAACTAGGACAGTACTGCGAAGAGTAGGAATGGATTTTGAGAAAAAAAAGTCATCTCAGTTTTACATACTGTGTTTATGTATGCTCTAAACAGCAATGTTAGATATGTGACAAGAAGACAGTTTTGAAAACAAAGCAAGGGTTTTTTTTATCTCTTTAAACTATTCAGCAAAAGAGGCTGGGAAGAGGCTGGCTTTCAGGGTGCTAAAACCTACATATTTAGGCAATAAGCAGTAAATGGCAGCTATTTAAAATATTGCAGTATTCAGTTTCTACACATGCAAAGAGCTAACTTCCTCCTATTGAAGAAGGAAAACACAGAACAAAGTATTTCAGGAAAAGAAGGAAAGACAGCTAAACAGAGAGACATAGTGCATTGTAATAGAGCCCTAAGACCTTTTATTTCAACACACGTCTAGTCCTGAGTTAATACTAATACTATTTCATCCACAGGTTAGCCAAAAGCCAGAATGTTAATCACAATAAAGTTAAATGCACAGAAAAACAGAACTGTAGTAATCCTCACTGAGACATACATAGAGCCTGTTGAGCATCTATGTCTGTTACTAGAAGCACAGAAAGCATAGAAAATATTTTGTCAGTCTTTGAACGAGTGATACAGACTAGTCCTGTCCCTGAAACTCAGCTGAAAATTCCCCCCAGTGAGGTAATGCCACCTACAAAATACCATGAGATCTCTTGCTTTGTCAGGTCACGTGATTATACCTGTGACATCTTTGAGCTTCAGTTCTTAACTGTTCCACACTGCACCTTTAGAAACTTCGGGGGTCTCCAGCCAGAATACATGTTGACTTGATCATTTATATAAATGGGAAAACACACTTTACTGTACAGAGGGAACATTGTTTCTCCATCAGAAGGAATTAAGCTAATGTTTACATGCTTAAAATCACCGAAGATTAAGTTTATAAGTTTACAGGAATGTAAGTAGATATCTGTTGCTATAACTCATTGATTACCCTTTTTTTTCCCTAAATGCAAAATTATGATCAAGTGATGCTGCAATAATATGTAGGTCCTGCAGGACTTTGCAGTAAGAAAAAATACCAACATGTATGGTTAATTTATCCATGTGTTCTGTGGTTCATCAATTGTTAGATATTTTTGATACTAAATGTCCAATATCTTTCAATGTGATATTAGTATTAATTGTTCATTGCATTTTAGATACTAAGATGCATGGCAATTCTCTTCTCCAGATTAATTAAATATTAAATTAAGATTAATTTAACTGAATCCTATTACCTGCCTTCAACTATCAGTTTAGGAAACCCCCTGCTCCACATTAGCATTCTCACCCCAGGAACTTTTGATACAATACTCCTACTCTATGCCTACAGGACTTTACCAAGTGGTTACCTTCCTGCTTAGCATGATACTGACTGAGCACTGCCAGCTTAACTCACAGTTGTTCCTGTCACTAATCAATTAAGCCAATTGATTTTGGAGAATGGCTTTGTTGGAAGTTAAACACAAATGCTTAAAGACTATTTTGTACATTCAGCTTGAGATGTACTTCATACCTCTTAATCTCTACAAAAGAAGTCTTCCTTTTCTTCCATCTCACAAGAATGTAAGGCAGCTTTTTATTATTACTATTTTTTTTTTTTAATTTCCATACTATTCTTTTGACACTTGCACAAAAAAATGCACTGGGGGATGTCCTCTCCAGTGCTAAATCACAAGTTTTCCAAGACACATTATAATATAGAAGACATTCCTGCAGCCTGTAAAGAAACAAGATTTCATTTAAGATGCCTTCATCAGAAACCATTTGATTTCTAGCGGATTCTCATGTGTTATTCAATGAAGGATCCAAATACTCCAGGAAATAGTTGGGCTATTATCTCTACTTCTGCAGTCCATAACTCAGATTCTAGAACTATGTGCACTTGTGCAGGAGGTAATCAAGCCTGTAGTTCCACCATGTTAATGGTATATATGATAACAGATGAGAAGCATCCTGTAGCCTGGAGATCTGACTGACATAATAGACCAATAAATATCTCAGAAATAGATGTAACTCGGTTTCAGGAGTTTTAATCACATCATCCGTTGAGATTTTCTTTTCTGAGAATAAGATACATTCTTGATAACATGAATGAATGAAAATACTGAATGAAAAAATAGAAAGTCAATCAGCCAAAGAAAGAGATTTCAGTACCTGGACTTCAGAGGTCTAGAGGAGACTGGGGATAGTAAAATTACATATAGAAGAAGATCAAGGAGAAGTGGCAGAATGAAAGCTATTGTTACAGATGGTAATGTTTAATGAAGCTATTTCATGTATCTCCAGTTGCTGGTCAAATGCATAGTGACTGGGAGATTGAAAATCACCTTTCTGCTGCTTATTCAAAAGGTGCTCTACTTCTTTGTGCCTGGATGGCAGAAATAAAATGTATTTATTCACCTTCATACTGCTAAATTAAATACACCTGAAAAGTCCGTATTACAGCTTAAGAAACAGAATGTGGAAGACAGGTAACATTTCTGTTTTAAACAAAAATTTGGCATCTCTGTTTCATAATGGTTGAGGTTTAAAAGAAGATACTGCTAAAGATAGGTCAAAGATCAGCTCAGCTATGGCCAGTGTTATGTTCCTATCAAGTTAAAAATCACTGTAGACAATGTTACAGCATGGCTGCATGGTTTAGAAACCAGTACAAGAAAACTATAGTAATTCACAACAAATTGGGTAACTTGAGATATAAAATTAAAATATCCATAATTACTAATATGCATGAAATCTTGATTCAGGTCCTGCCCTTGCACAGCTGAAGATACTGGAGATTTTGCTACTTATTGCATTATTATTAGCTTAAGCACAACATTCTTTTCAAGAAACTAAAATGAGCTGGGTGATCACCAACCGCATGAAGTTCAATAAGAGCAAGTGCCGGGTCCTGCACCTGGGACGAGGAAACCCTGGCTGCACGTACAGACTGGGCGATGAGACGCTGGAGAGCAGCCTAGAAGAGAGGGATCTGGGGGTCGTGGTAGACAGCAAGTTGAATATGAGCCAGCAGTGTGCCCTGGCAGCCAGGAGGGCCAACCGTGTCCTGGGGTGCATCAAGCACGGCATCGCTAGTAGGTCAAGGGAGGTGATTGTCCTGCTCTACTCTGCGCTGGTGCGGCCTCACCTCGAGTACTGTGTGCAGTTCTGGGCACCACAGTATAAAAAGGACATGAAACTGTTGGAGAGTGTCCAGAGGAGGGCTACGAAGATGGTGAAAGGCCTGGAGGGGAAGATGTACGAGGAACAGCTGAGGGCACTGGGCCTGTTCAGCCTGGAGAAGAGGAGGCTGAGGGGAGACCTCATCGCAGTCTACAACTTCCTCGTAAGGGGGTGTCGAGAGGCAGGAGACCTTTTCTCCATTAACACCAGCGACAGGACCCG
>CM021733.1:46998660-47048532 GCA_011075105.1 Heteronetta atricapilla | reverse complement strand
GTGTCAAGAGTTGGACTTGATGATCCTTAAGGGTCCCTTCCAACTCAGGATATTCTATGATTCTATGATTCTATGAAAATCTTATTAGAAGTCCCCAACAATGTTAATCAGAGTCCTCAGCTGACCATACTTACAGTTCCGATTTTATCAATGTTTGCTTTAGCTACTTCAAAAAACAAACAAACAAACAAACAGACAAACAACTGTGAAGGCTGAGAATGGTTACAGTAGATAAAAATTCTGATGCCAAGTGGTGTAGCTTTGAACCAGAAACCAACTGATTGTTGGTTGCCAGGTGGAGTTTTCTTCCAGTTATATATACTATTTTGTTGTTGTTGTGTGGCAAAGCTAAAGAAAGAAGAATGGTGAAGTAAAACATTTGGATGGAAGATACTTTGGATGGTCAAGTGAACTTTTGATCTCCTGTGCAACATGTGTCATGTGACCCTGCTTGGTAGGAGGTTCAGACCAGATGATATCCAGGGGTCCCTTCCAACCTCAGCCATTCTGTGGTTCAGTGATTCTGTGATTTGTGTCAAAAATTTTGGCTAAACCATTTCCATAGCAAATATACAATAAAATAATGTTAGCCAGCACTGGAAGCCAGGACAGAAAGTTTTATCATAGAATCCTTGATAAGTGGTGCAGTGTTACGTGAAGGTGAACACCAGTGAACATAGTACATAGTGAAAAGACTCAACACTATGATATCCTGCTGTTGCCCCCACCCCACCCTACACTTCAAGTCCCCATCCCCACAACCATAAATTTCTTCCTTTTTTGTTCTCCCTGTCTTTTGGAATGCTAGTGCTCAGCAGATATTTTGGCTCTTGGAGTTCCTTGGAACACTTTGCTCCAGGATGCAGCTGCCACTTTTGATTTCTTAGTCTTTTTTTTTTTTTTTCTGAATGGGAGGGTAGCTAAAATATAAGAATATACAAAATATATACATTTACAAATATGTGGACCACATGGGCTTACATATAAAGTGGAAGTTTAGTTAACAAGTAATCTACCCCAGAAGTGCAGAAAGCATTGCAGGTAGAGGGACTGCCAACACTAAATCTGAAGCATTCAGCTGCAAATACCAGTTATAGAAGCAGTTGGATATAACTGCTAAATCAGAACCTGACATGTTCTCAAGGTCAAAGACCTCACACTGAATACCCACATAGATGTCAACAGTACAGACAAGCTTATAGGATACAGTCCCAGGTGTATCAGTGAAAACAAAAATTAATGCTTTTTTGAAGTAGCATTAAAAAATGCTAGTTTAGAATATTAAGGGTAAACATTAAATAGGACCTTCCAGACCCTTGATACGTCATTAAAGAAACTGTGATTCCGACATAGCAGTTCTCAAAAAATGATGCTACAGCAGATATAACCCAGTTCAGAAATACTTCAGTTTCACTTGCAGGCCACTATATCATCCTGTCTAATAAGTGGAAGGCAAATGAAGGAAGACAACATTTTTTCTTTTTTTTCTTTTTTTTTTTTTTTTTTTTTTTTTTTATTTTCTCAGTTTGATAATATGATCACAAATGCTCTCACCTCAGTCCGGTTTTCTCTTAAAATTGAAGTCTAACCAATGCTAGTATGTTCCATAGAATACCAACGTACAGAAGCATGTAGAAAATATTTAATAACTAGATGAGGCAATGGTTGTTTGCAAGTATGTATCTCCATTCTGTTTCCCAGGGGTAATCTTAGCTAGTAGGCATAATGCAGGCAGTACACTCACAAGAAGAATGCATAAGCACAAGCAAGGTTTAATCACAGGGTTCAACATAGATCGGAGTAGGGAAAAAAAACCTACATTGAGGAATTTTTGGAAATCTACATAAAACTGATAGAAGTTCAGGTCTTGTGATCAGGAATTCTCAAAAAAAATAAAAAAAAATAAAGAGAAAAGAAAACCTTGACAAAACAAAAGATGAAGAAAATCTGAAATCCTCTTGAATTCAGAGTTGGTAGTCTCTGCCTCTGAAAAGGAGCCTGCATGGACATGCAGGTCTTAGCATCTCCAACAATAATCACCCAGAAAGCAATGGAAATGTGTAACTTTCCGTGTAAAAAAACTGAGGACAAAATTGTTAAGACTTTTTGGCAAAGCAATGCAAGAGGTTGCACTGAGTTTTATTCTGCTTTTCTGTGAATAAGAATTAAATCTTTTGAATGAACTGCCCATTTTCCTGCCAGAAGCATTATTTTATTTTTAAAGAAAAGAGAGAGAGAATTGTCTTCTGCCAAATGCAATGATCTTTTTCTTTCACAGAAGTTCAAATTTAGTACCATTGAAGCTATTTTTCTTTATAAAGAGAGAGCAGGGTAAGTTTTGTATGGCTATTTTAAATCTTCTAATATCAACAGAATTTATTAAACTATCTGTTCCATGTAATTAATTTCTGTAGATCAAGCTGTTCTAATAGGCCTGTTCTCCCTGTTTCCTTGCTGTATGCACAGAACTCCCAATGACATTAATGAAACACAAGCATGTGATTTGAGAGAAGAATATGTCTAATGTCATTTTGAGCAGAAAGAGTTTTTCACAGAAACCACATCGTGCAAACACTAAGCCTCATAGTAGTCAAAACTACTGTATTTAATCACATTTAAACAAAGCATTTTTTCATATGTGCCTCATAATTGGACTCTTTCTGTTAAAAATAATCATACTGCATCTCTACTGCTGTGTTACCACACAGGAAAGGTGCTTTTGAAGTGCTATTTTCTTATTTTTCCCTGTAGAATCAGTAATTAATTCATGCCAGCAATTGTTTTGGAAAACACAGCATGCATAGATTTGTTTAATAAACACAGAACATTTTTGACCGATGAATGTCACCTCCAGCTGATGGCATAAAGATGCAAGTTCTGCATTTGCAGAAGAAAGTCCATCTATGCTGTCACCCATAAAAAAAAAATATATATATATATACATTCCAAGGACACAGCAGTGTTCCCACCCTACCACCTGACACAGGGGAGTTAGAAAACATTATCGGATTCAATTAGCATGAAAGGGCCTTTAAAAACAGTAAAGTAATTAGACATGTTCATGAGAGATAATTATGTCATGTAAGGATGAGCATTCCCAGAAGTGCTTTTGGCTCCATTAGAAAAGAACATTTCTCCTCTCAAATGAATTTCACAGACATGCAAGGTGTGAGAAAATGGCACTGTTGTCATCAGTGTTAAAAGCATATGATAAGAATGAGGTCTCCAGCATGGCACTGACAGCAATAAATTATCAACTGTATGTTCTGTTTTCTGAAATGGACTCAATTTATCATTTTATTGAAAAGGTTCCATTATGCTAATGTCTTATAAATTCACTTTTGGCTGTTGCTCGAAGGTGAAGAGGGGATATCAATTTTTATATAGAGAACTTGGAAGTATTGCAGCAGTGAGCTGTCAAGGGTTAATAACCCTATCAGGAGATGCAATACACATACGAACAAACTTCCAAGGACTTTGTAATGGCAAATTTTTATAACACTACTGGAAGCAGAATAACCAGAATACTTTTCTTAAGCTTAGCTATTTTAAAAGAAGTTTTGACAAAATTAACAACAGTTAATTGGTGGGGTGAAAACTCTCCCTCTGATCTCCAATTATAACCCATGAATTGACATTGGAGATTGTTTAGGAAGTGCTGTTTCAAAGAAGTTCAAATTAAGGAATGCCATTATTGTTCTTGTCAACTTACCCAGATAGTAGACATGAAGGATAAGGGGTGATTACTTGCAAAAAGAAATACTCCTCTATATGTAACATTTTATAATATGGAGGCTTGCTTTCTTTTGGATACAAAACAGGTAAGTATTGAAAAAGAAGAACTAGATTGAGATAGACAATTGGTTTGATCTCATATAACAGTTCTTTTCTGTCTGAGATGTGACCTGTATCCACAAAACCTCTTCTATGCTGTGCATCAAAAATAGGGTATTGTTTCTGAAACATTACAATGCTATGAATAACTTTTATCTGGAAGCACTTTCTTATGGACTTGTATGCCCTTACCTCCAAACATAGTAAGATAGAATCCACCAATAAAATGCAGCAACTAATCAAGAGGCAAAATTTAACATACAAACTGATAGGATTTTAACATATATTAGCAGCTGAAAATGAGTAAGTGTAGCTAGATCACCATGACCATTATCTCCATTGGTCACCAATAAATACCATTCTGGATTTCAGAGCTTCAAACATGGATCACAGTTTGAGAACTTCTGCAGTGTGACATTTGTAACATTGTGATGACACATTCAAGCACAGTGTATAAGCATTTTGTGTTAAATATATGATATCAATGTGATCACCAAAGGGACAAAGATGTGTATAGTTGTGCACAGTAGGCATCCAAGGGACAAAAGGTTTCAAAACAAAACAAAGAAGCACAAGATACTGCAAATGGGCAGAACATCTTGCAGGTATGGAATACCCAGGAAGGGTAAGCAGTGAGGGATGTCCCTTTTGTTAAGTGAACAAATTGTATAAAAACATCAAGCATGTGCAGGAAAGATGGTGAGGAAGGAAAACAAGTCTACTTCTGTTCCAGAATCTCTTGACAAAGGCCTGATCATCTCAATTTTGGTGATTACAAGGCACATAAGCATCAGCTCCATGGTATCGTATACTGATAGAAAATTTAGGATATATGATCTAACAGTTAAATTGTTTTGTATATGTAATGAATGCATGGTGCTAATTATTAACATGGTGCTGGAGATAACCAAAATGAGTAGTTAATGCATGAACTCTGTAAATTTTTCTTTTAAAGTTAAAATTTTTCCTTATTTATCAGCCTTCTAAATACTCCATCACGGTGATTTCTGCTCAGTTTCAACTGAATTGTATATACAGTATATTCACCCAGGGTGTAATGAAGACAAATGAAGCCATGCTTCCCAGAAAGTATTTGTCAAAATCAGGACTAGTACATTATTGCTGAGTTGGTACTTTGTTCTGCTTTTCTAAAATAAGTAAATTAGTTCCTTTCCTTTTCAGGATATAGATTGATCCTCAAATTGATTTTGCATTTCATATTTAAAAGTTTGTAAAACACTGCATTTTAAAAACTCTGAATCAAATGTAGACTAAATCACAATATGCAGCATAACGCATTTTCATTTCCATCAAAAGTGGTTAAATCCTAATACAAAAGTAAACTCTCAGTGCAGCAAATCTGAAAATACCATAGTAACCTAAATAGTTACTTAAAAGTGTCTACTGAAACAATACATAGGTTGCATATGAAATAATTTATTACGTTTTTTTTTTTGTACATCAATATGAATCTTACTCAAATTGATGTCTGTCTAAAGAACTATGCTAAGAACCATGTCACCCCCTTTATATGATGTATTAATATTTCAAGACATTTAAGAAAGGTCAGTGTAAGTACTCTGATCACTTGTTTTTAGAATAAGATTTGGGTAACTCTGGAAAAAAAAAAAAAGGACCTAATTACACAATGCAAATTAAACAGTCCCCTTCTCAAACTATTGATTTACAATACTGTGGATTTAAAGTACATCTAATTCATTAGTTTATTTTATAACTAATCCATGAATGATTTGTAGAAAGATGCCATGGGAAAAATCTTTACACTGTTTAACTTCCCACTTACAAATGCAGCTAAATGAAAGCAGAGAAATTTGGGGAATACTTTTCTTTTTCTAAGGGAAGAGTAAATTTGTAGACATTTAGTTTTATGACATAGCAAAGCAAAATTAGGTCATGGGAAAGTAAGTACGTTGTTGCACTTGTCTTAGTTTTGTCTAGTTCAGTTGCTAAATGCTTACAGAGGTCCATGTTTTAGAGTATCAATACTGATGCTCTTGTGGTGCTGGAGGCCATTTTGGATGGATCAGCACTCACATTTTGATGGCATTCTCAAAAAGAGGATAAGAAAAATCTACAATTGTACTTTTCATTCTAGGTGTATTCAGTCTAATGCCACATTAAAATGGGGAGGTGTAGATGTACATCTTCCTGTTCCCTGATCTGGAATTAATTTGACAGTGTAAGTTTTAGAAAAAAAATGTTAAGTAATTTTAAAATACTTCAGGAGCTCATTTACTCATTTACTTCAAACAAATCCAACACAAAAAATCTTATCCTCTTAGGCTTTTTGATTAAAAGAATCATAATAAAAATAATATCAATTACAGAGCACAGTAATGTCAATGTACAATCAAAAGAATACTATTTAAAAAGCGTTCATATACTGTCAGCAATACTCTTTGTTAATTTTTTATATATTTTTTATTTCATCAGAGCTTTTCTTAGAAGTATGCACAGCTCTTACTACCCAAACCCTAAATTCTATATTTTCCTTCTAAAAGTTTCTGCCTGTGTCTTTCACATAATGGATTTTAGATAGACTTGAAAACAGTTTATCACTTCATGTTTTTAAATACTAACAACAGCAAGGTTTTGCTAATGACCCTTTTACCTGCCCTAACTTGTATTTGTATTACATGCAAGTATCACAGAATCACAGAACAGTCTAGGTTGGAAGAGACCTCCAAGATCACTGAGTCCAACCTCTGACCTAATACTAACAAGTCCTCCACTAAACTATATCCCTAAGCTCTACATCTAAATGTCTTTTAAAGACCTTCAGGGATGGTGACTCAACCACTTCCCTGAGCAGCCTATTCCAGTGACTAACAACCCCTTCCGTAAAGAAGTTTTTCCTAATATCCAACCTAAACCTCCCCTGGCGCAATTTTAGCCCATTCCCCCTCATCCTGTCACCAGGCACGGGAGAGACTAGACCAACCCCCACCTCGCTTCAGCCTCCTTTAAGGTACCTGTAGGCTCAGTAAGGTCGACCCTGAGCCTCCTTTTCTCCAGGCTAAATAGTCCCAGCTCCCTCAGCCGCTCCTCGTAAGACTTGTTCTCCAGACGCTTCACCAGCTTCGTCGCCCTCCTCTGGACTCGCTCAAGCACCTCCATGTCCTTCTTGTAGCGAGGGGTCCAAAACAGAACACAGTACTCGAGGTGCAACCTTACCAGAGCTGAGTACGGGGAGACAATCACTTCCCTGGACCTGCTGGCCACATTGTTTCTTATACAAGCCAGGATGCTGTTGGCCTTCTTGGCCACCTGAGCACACTGCTGGCTCATATTCAGCCGCCTATCAACCAATACTCCCAGGTCCTTCTCTGACAGGCAGCTTTCCAACCACACATCTCTCAGCCTGTAGCTCTGTTTGGGGTTGTTATGCCCCAGGTGCAGGACCTGGCACTTGGCCTTGTTGAACTTCATACAGTTGACCTTGGCCCATCAGTCCAGCCTATCCAGATCCTCCTGCAGAGCCTTCCTACCCTCGAGCAGATTGACACACGCACCTAACTTGGTGTCGTCCACAAACTTACTGAGGGTGCACTCAATCCCCTCATCCAGATCATCGATAAAGATGTTAAAGAGGACTGGCCTCAGTACCGAGCCCTGGGGGACTCCACTAGTGACTGGCCTCCAACTGGATTTGACCGCATTCACCAGCAGGTTTTAACCAATGTTAAGTTTTGGCAAAGCATTTTTCTAAGTAGGTGGATGAGAATCAATTGGTTTTTTTTGCTAGAATTTACAGCTTGGCCCACCTAAGTCAATATATACCAGTAGCTTATTTACTCTTCTGTGAAAAAAGGAAACGTAAGGGGAGAGAAGAATTGCATGCAAGTATTTTTAAAAGGCTAGCTAAAGAACAACAGCATATGCTAGAGAACTGACCAGGTAAGTGCTATTTAAAAGTTTTGAAGAGAAAGAGCTGAATAATGACAAGCATATGTAACAGACCCGGACAAAATAATAAAACAGTTTATAATGGATTAACCCAGGAATTAAGTAGATAACAACATCAGTATAAATTTATAAAAAACAAATGTTGTCAGATTAACTTGTGTTTTTTTTGGTTTTTTTTTTTTGGTTTGTTTTTGAGGTTACAAATTTGCTTGACATAAATAAATAAATAGATAAATTTAAGCCTGTATTTATTTTTAAATGGTCAAATATGGAGAATTCATTATAAGCCAGGATAATTTACATCAGTGGTTAATTTCCTGGCAACTTAAAATACATGTGTGTTATTTATATTAAATGGCTTTCCATTTCAATGAAAGCTTAAACCCCCAAATGTTTTATAAGATTAAAGATTCCCCTGTTATCAGATTTTCACTCCCATGGACGTCACAGGATTATACCATGTATGAGCCAATCATGACCTGTCCTTTTGTATTTTTCTTGTGACTCTTCCCTTGAACCATTTAACAGTGTTTTTTGTTGTTGTTGTTGTTTTTTGTTTATTTGTCTGTTTTAGCAGCTTTCCTGAAGTTTAGACATCAAAATGGTGCATTGTATTCCAGTTTAGCAATTCAAGTTGCAGAAGCAAAGGTAAAGCATAATTCCCACTCCACCCAGAGTTTCCTGTTTATACACCCAAACATCACATTTGTTTCTTGGACCCATGATCATGATGTATGCCTATATTCAGCTGATGAGCCATAGGAACCCTTATGTTTTCAGATTCAGTGTTTCTTTGGCCACCTTTTTTGTTTCTTTACAGAAATGGAACTGCTATGGATCATTGTTTTTTTTTTTTTTTTTTTTTTTTGCTTATATCTTGTTTATCAAAGCACTGTGTCTGAGATATTGGGCAGATTCTAAATTGGGTGAAGTAGGATGAAAGTCCTGTGCTGAGATTTTTTCACATGCTCATTAGAAATCATGCAAGGTGTTATTCATCAGACAGAAAAAAAAAAAAAAAAAAAAAAAAAAAAAAAAAAACATTGCTATTACCTTTGTCTGAAAAGAGAGGAAGCATAGAAATCCTTGATGCAGAGATAATTTATATCAATTTTTATATTTTTTTCAGCCTGTTAAGGACTGTCAAACTTCTGAATTTCTCATGGACAAACGTGTTTTGTACATTAAAAACACAATATTTATAAGATGGTTCTCCAGGCAAATCAAGGATTGCTTTCATTACTCACCACTAAGGTGAGGGGCTAGCAGGGAAGAGGATGTCCTGTTGTGTTCTCAGATAATGACCCTTTATCTGAGACAGGATGCCAGGCTATAAGGGCTTTTGTCTGATGAAATGCAGCAGTTTATAGTACATAAGTGCCTATACTACAAAAGTGTACCTACATAATAGCAGTACAATATAACAAGAGTTCTCTCTCCTGGATTCTCTGATACAATTCTACAATTTGAACTCCATGTATTCAATTCAAATACTTTAAAAATACTATTTTTTCACTCAAAAGCTGAAAAAAAGCTTCTAAAAGAAGCTTTTATTATGCAAAAGTTATGCACAAAACTTTGCTCTTATAATTCAAAGGTGGGCAAAATAAAACAAAAGCAGGGCAAGGGTTCTAGTGTCGGCGTCCTATGGTAACAAACAGAAATACCTTAGACTTCTGAAATAGATGTGGCCTCTTAACAGTTACTGCTACAATTAAAGAATAGTTGTGTAGCTAGTTAGACTAAATAATAATCAATTAATCAATCCTCTGCCTCTAAGCTGTAGGTTTAAATTTGCCCTCCATTCATTGTGTGTGATCTCTCACACACAGAAAAAGATAATGCTTGGTTTTACCAGATAGGTTTCTATTTTAGGTAAATCACCACAACAGCCATCCACCTTCTAAAAGAATAGCTTTATAAGTATCATTGAAAGTGGCAATGGTGGTATATGCAGCCCTCAGCCACTCATTTCCACTACTGTTACTCACCACAGTCGTGTCAAGACAAATACTTGCTACACAGTAAAGTTGACTAAAAAACTTATGATTTATATTTTATTTCTTTTTTTTTTTTTTTTTTTTTTTGCTTGATGGATCATTTTTAACCTAGACTAGTTAGGTTACTTCAATGAATTTTATGACTACAAACTAATGTTTAGTCACCCACAACAAGTCCTGGTAACAACAAAACCATAAAAATCCTCCATATTGAACAAAAGTGGTAGAGCAGAGCAAAGACAAGACCAAGTATTCATTGTGAGAGTCATAACAAGCCAAGGAGAAGATAATAGCCCTTTAAAAAATACTTGTTACTAATACCCTTCCAGGCAGAACTGTCAGTCATTATATGTTGCTCTACTTTTTTTTTTTTCCAGTATGACAAAAAAATCTGTTTAACTTAATCAGAGATAAAACTAGTCCACATATACTCTCAAAATTTATTATTTTTTTTCCCCACAGCTGTTGTACTGCTATGAAAATATTTGCTGCAACAGAAGATGCCTATCAGTTGGTATTTCTCTTTGCAGAATTTGTACACTCAGGGAAAAACGTACTACATAGCAAATGTTAAAATACCTTACACATATATAAAATATTCTGTAAAATCAAGCACAGCTATTAAATCCATGTAAATATCATGTACTTTAGTGAAAAAATAAATAAGAAGTAGCATTAAGAAGCTCACGCATTTGCCTTGACTTAGATTTTAGGTCCAGCCTGAAACTCTATCCCCAGCTTACCAGATTTAAATTAGAATGCACCCCTTTTATCTCATTATTCATGTAGAATGTGAGATATGGATCATTAAGCTGGACACTAATTTGTTCGTAAACTGCATTCATTCATCATTACTTGGCAGTGAGAGGTTGATCGAGTCAGTTGTGGAGCACTTCTCTGATCCTCCCATGAATTGTATATTTTCTGCATGAGTTACTTAAAAAATTCTCTAAAAGTTATTTTAATAGTTTTAGCAGCTGTTATGTTAAGCATGACTATTTTTGTGTTCAGTTTAGTTGCAGAGGTATCTCTGTGTCATATTTACAGATTAGCTTCCCTTCTCCAGACCTATATGTTTGGTATTATCTTCCACATCACATATAAGGGGTATTTTGTATATCGTTCTTTCCAAAAAGACATATTTGGTGGACTATTACCACAGATCACCCCTCAGAGCCTGGTATTTCACATAATATTTCTTCACTGGGGACAACACAGTTTTCAGTGTTAGTCAGACTGTGTGTGTAGAAGGGGGTTACTCTGAGAAGATCGAAGTAGTAGCTAAGATAGTCTTATATTTCCTTCTGACTGGGACACAACTCTCCAAAACCATATTAAACATTACAGCACAATCCATTTGCCACACTTAACTTGTACCTCAGATGATTGTTCAGAATGAAGAAAAAATATGCTCAGTAATAATTTGGTGGGCAAAGAACTACTCAAATCCACAGTATGAATCAACATCATATTTTGTGCCAGCTACGCTTTTATAAATAGGAAGCCCATTGTATAGAAATATGTTTTTTTAAAGTGGGTGGGTATGAAAACATTACAACAGACTGGGAAATAAACACATTCCTAATGTGAAAGTTGCCCAACATTCTAGTTATGGAAACTTTTGTTATGGAAATTTTAGAGGGACTATTTTTTGTTTGCTCATAGACCTCTTTTTTGTTTGTTTGTTTTTGTCTGTGTGTGTGTGTGTGGTTTGTTTTTTCTTCCAGCTTATTTGTAAAAATATTGGCATATTAGACGTTAGAGATAGGAACAACACAAGAAATCACTGAGTTTATCCACTAAGCAAAATTATTTTGCTAGAAGAAACATCAGATACTTATCACCTCTTAATATAGTTGCTTTTTTTTTTTTTAAAAAAAAAAAAAAGCTAAAAGAAACCATATGTTATATTTTTTCCTCTGTAGTATACAAGTATTCACACTAAGAAGAAACATAAAATTTGGGTCTGTGTATTGAAATGTAGCAAACAGCTGATTTACCTGATTTTTCAGAAGGAAGAGAACTGCTGGGTTTTGTAGTATCCAGAATAACAGCCAACCCTGCAGACAGTGATGGGAGGATGCTCGAACTGAGATCTACGCGAGTTAGACTTTCAGATTCTCTTTCCAAGGTTTTTAGAATGCCTCCCCCATGCTTATTTTCTGCCTCGGCATTCTTCTGACTGCTCTTCTGTGGACTCTGGACAATATGAACGATACTCTGCTGGGTCAGGTCACAATTCTGCAACACAAAAACAAAATCCCAATAATTAATAAAGTAAACAATTGGGGGATAAGGGACAAAATCCCTTTATCTCTGATTTGTTATTTGTTAAATGGTCTCTAAGCCTTTTTGTGTAGAATTTCAGTGTGCAGTAATGGAGTTTAAAGGAAAGTGACAAGTGTACATTGCTAGAATTAGGATCACTTGCATTGGCAAAAGGGTCACAACACTTACAAAAATTCTAAACATTTAACAAGGAAATGGTGGACCAGAGCCAACAGCTTTAAATAAGTCTGGTTTATTGGCACAAAGTAAAAACTCCAGAGAGAACACTATTAAATCAAGTGCTAAGTGTATTCAACACATAGAATGCATTTGTACAGATAATGCTCATACCCAGTTTTCATATAGTAATTTAGGGTCAATTTGACAATCACAAAAAGTTCATGACCAAACTTATCTTCTTCTCGTAAACAGAAACAGGGATGATGATACTACTGATAAAAACAGATACCTATTTCTTCTCTTTAATGTAATTTTCAATCTAAGTCTGTGTTTAGATGTCATGTTTGCTCTAGTCTCTTCTGGTAAAATAACAGGATTGTTACATATTAGCCCAAGAGGTCTCACATATGCACAAGTACTTCCTCATTCTCAGTTCTCGTCAGAGAGAGACTTACAGGGAGGAACTATGTATCAGGGAGTGTAGTGAAAGGACATTGAATCCTTTTTTAGGACTTTTTAACTTTAAGCTAAAAAATGGTAGATTTATATTAGATATAAGTAAGAAATTCTTTACTCAGAGGGTGGTGAGAAACTGGAACAGGTTGCCTAGAGAAGTTGTGGATGCCCCATCCTTGGAGGTGTTCAAGGCCAAGCTGAATGGGGCTTTGTGCAACCAGGTCTAGTGGGAGGTGTCCCTGCTCATGGAAGGGAGTTGGAACAAGATGATATTTAAGGTCCCTTCCCACCCACAGAATCACACACAGAATCACACACAGAATTTCCAGGTTGGAAGAGACCTCAAGGTCATCGAGTCCAACCTCCAACCTAACGCTAACAGCCCACCACTAAACCATATCCCTAAGCTCTACATCTAAGCGTCTTTTGAAGACTTCCAGGGATGGTGACTCCACCACTTCCCTGGGCAGCCTGTTCCAGTGCCTCACAACCCTTTCAGTGAAGAAGTTCTTCCTAACATCTAACCTAAAACTCCCCTGGCTCAACTTAAACCCATTCCCCCTCGTCCTGTCACCAGGCACGTGGGAGAACAGGCCAACCCCCACCTCGCTACAGCCTCCCTTGAGGTACCTAAAAAGAGCGATAAGGTCAGCCCTGAGCCTCCTCTTCTCCAGGCTGAACAAGCCCAGCTCCCTCAGCCGCTCCTCATAGGACTTGTTCTCCAGGCCCCTCACCAGCTTCGTCGCCCTTCTCTGCACCCGCTCAAGCACCTCGATGTCCTTCTTGTAGCGAGGGGCCCAAAACTGAACACAGTACTCGAGGTGCGGCCTCACCAGAGCTGAGTACAGGGGGACGATCACCTCCCTAGCCCTGCTGGTCACGCTGTTCCTGATACAAGCCAGGATGCCGTTGGCCTTCTTGGCCACCTGAGCACACTGCTGGCTCATATTCAGCCGACTATCCACCAGCACTCCCAGGTCCTTCTCTGCCTGGCAGCTCTCCAACCACTCATCTCCCAGCCTGTAGCTCTGCTTGGGGTTATTGCGCCCCAGGTGCAGGACCCGACACTTGGCCTTGTTAAACTTCATGTAGTTGACCTCAGCCCATCGGTGCAGCCTATCCAGATCCTCCTGCAGAGCCTTCCTACCCTCGAGCAGATCGACACACGCACCTAACTTGGTGTCATCTGCGAACTTACTGAGGGTGCACTCGATGCCCTCGTCCAGATCATCGATGAAGATATTAAAGAGGACCGGCCCCAGCACCGAGCCCTGGGGGACGCCACTAGTGACTGGCCTCCAACTGGACTTGGCTCCATTCACCACGACTCTTTGGGCCCGGCTATCCAGCCAGTTTCTAACCCAACGAAGCGTGCGCCAGTCCAAGCCAAGAGCAGCCAGTTTCTTGAGGAGAATGCTGTGGGAGACGGTGTCAAAAGCCTTGCTGAAGTCAAGGTAGACCACATCCACAGCCTTTCCCTCATCCACCCAGCGCGTCACTCTGTCATAGAAGGAGATCAGGTTCGTCAGGCATGACCTGCCTTTCATAAACCCATGCTGACTGGGCCTGATCGCCTGCTTCCCCTGCAAGTGCTGCATGATGACTCTCAGGAGGATCTGCTCCATGAGCTTTCCTGGCACTGAGGTCAAACTGACAGGCCTGTAGTTTCCCGGGTCTGCCCTCCGGCCCTTCTTGTAGATGGGCGTCACGTATGCTAGCCGCCAGTCGATTGGGACCTCCCCCGATAGCCAGGACTGCTGATAAATGATGGATAGGGGCTTGGCCAGCTCCTCTGCCAGTTCTCTCAGTACCCTTGGGTGGATCCCATCCGGCCCCATCGACTTGTGCACATCTAAGTGCCGTAGCAGGTCACCAACCAGTTCTTCATGGATAATGAGGGCCACATCCTGCTCCCCATCCCCTTCCACCAGCTCAGGGTACTGAGTATCCAGAGAACATCCGGTATTGCCGCTAAAGACTGAGGCAAAGAAGGCATTGAGCACCTCCGCCTTTTCCTCATCTCTTGTAACTAAGTTTCCCCCCGCATCCAGTAAAGGATGGAGATTCTCCTTAGTCCTCCTTTTTGTGTTGATGTATTTATAGAAACGTTTTTTGTTATCTTTAATGGCAGTAGCCAGATTTAGCTCCAGATGAGCTTTGGCCTTCCTAATTTTGTCCCTGCACAGCCTCGCTACTTCTTTAAAGTCCTCCTTAGTGGCCTGCCCACTTTTCCAAAGCTTATAAACCCTCTTTTTCCTCCTAAGATCAAGCCACAACTCTCTGTTGAGCCAGGCCGGTCTTCTTCCCCGCCAGCTCGTCTTTGGGCACGTGGGGACAGACCGTTCCTGCGCCATTAAGACTTCCCTCTTGAAGAGCGCCCAGCCTTCCTGGACCCCTCTGCCCTTCAGAACCACCTCCCAAGGGACTCCACCAACTAGTGTCCTGAGCAGCTCAAAGTCAGCCCTCCGAAAGTCCAATACAGCGGTTTTACTGGTCCCCTTCCTGGCCTCGCCAAGAATAGTGAACTCCACCATTGCGTGGTCACTCTGCCCAAGACAGCTCCCGACGATCACGTCCTCCACCAGCCCTTCTCTGTTTGTGAAGAGAAGGTCTAGCGGGGCACCACCCCTGGTAGGTTCACTAACCAGCTGCGTCAGGAAGCTATCTTCCACGCTCTCCAGAAACCTCCTAGACTGCTTTCTCAGGGCTGTGTTGTGCTTCCAGGATATGTCAGGGAAGTTGAAGTCCCCCACGAGTACAAGAGCTGATGATTTTGCAACCTCTGTCAGCTGTCTGTAGAATTCCTCATCCGTCTCTTCATCCTGGTTTGGCGGTCTATAGCAGACCCCGACCAGGACCCTAGCCTTGTTGTCCCTGCCGATCCTAACCCAAAGGGACTCGACCTTGTCATTCCCAACCTCGAGTTCTACAGCCTCGAAAGACTCTCTAATATAGAGAGCCACACCACCACCCCTTCTATGCTGCCTGTCCCTTCTATAGAGCTTATAGCCAGGCATTGCAGCACTCCAGTCATGAGACTGGTCCCACCACGTCTCCGTGATGGCAACCAAGTCGTAGCCTGCCTGCCGCACGATGGCTTCCAGCTCCTCCTGTTTGTTACCCATGCTGCGTGCATTGGTGTAGATGCACTTCAGCTGGGCCATTGCCTTATCCTCCGGCCTTGCCATTGTTCCCCCTGGCACAGCCCCAACAATCCTAGCCTCAGCCCCATCCCCCTTCCTACCTAGTTTAAAGCCCTCTCAATGAGCCCTGCCAGTTCCTGGCCCAGGATCCTTTTTCCCCTAAAAGATAGGGACCCGTCTGCAGCCATCAGGCCAGGTGCTGAGTAAAGTGCCCCATGATCAAAAAACCCAAGATTTCTGCGTTGGCACCAGCCCCGGAGCCACGTGTTTAACAGGTGGGCTTTCCGTGTCCTCTCTGAACCCCTCCCTGCCACCATAGGGATGGACGAAAACACCACCTGCACTCCCGCTCCATCCACTAACCGACCCAGTCCCCTAAAGTCCCTTTTGATAGCCTTGAGGCTTCTCTCTTCGATGTTATCACTGCCCGCCTGGACTATCAAAAGGGGGTAATAGTCAGAGGGGCGTACCAGGTTAGGAAGCTTCCTGGCAACGTCCCTGACCCTGGCCCCAGGGAGACAGCAGACTTCCCTACGGGTAGGGTCAGGCCGACAAATAGGGCCCTCTGTTCCCCTAAGAATCGAGTCACCAACAACAATAACCCTCCTGTCTTTCTTGGTGGAGGCAGTCCTGAGGCGCGGAGTCGACCTCCTCGCCCCAGGCATCCTCCTGGGAACATTTGCTACCTCTTCCTCACACACCGGCCTCTCAATCTCTAGGGCCTCAAACCTGTTGTGTAAGGGCACCTGGGAAGGTGGGGCCGGAAGGGGAGAGCATCGCCTGCGATGTCGAGCAGGGACCTGTTTCCATTCCTCCTCAGCTCCCAGATCCCCTCCCTCTGCCCGACAGGGACAGGGCCGGGGGTCCACCCCCATTTGGGGTGTCTCACCCCGGTACCTCTCCTCGAGGCCCTGCAGGGAGTTACTCCACAAGTCTATCTCCCGCTCACACTCCCTGATGGCCCTCAACCTCTCCACCTCCTCCTTGAGCTCCGCCACCATGCGGACCAGGTCATCCACCTGCTCGCACCTCACGCACGCAGTTTCTCTGCCTCCCGCCGATGGCAGCAACAGGCTCAGACACTCCTTGCATCCGGTGACCTGAACTGCGGCATTTTTTAACGGGTAGTCGGTCTGCGTGTGTACCGACTTTCTGGAGAGCGCGCCGTGCCTGGTGGCGACCATTATCGCCTAGTTACGGCTGTTGTTAACGAGGTGTTGTTTGTGTGTAGGCGGAGCGCTCTGCCCTGCCTGCGCTAACTGCCGCGCTAACTGCCGCGCTACTCCCTTCTGACGCGCCACGCCCTGTTTGCCCGCCCTGGTCGCCGCGCTCCCGGTCGCTCGCGCTCCCTGGGGGCTGCATTTGAACGGCTGGGGAGGGGGCGCTGCTGGCTCCGCCTTCGCCTCGTCAGCCTCCCTCACGAGGGCTGCCGGGTCCTGGCGGCTCCCTCAAGTAGGCTCGATGCCGGAAAAAATTAGCCCTGCCTGGCCCGATCCCCCGCTCCGCTGCAGAACGCGTCTGTCCCGGAGCCGATCGCCTCGGCAAATGGCCGAGGCGACCCAAACCATTCTACGCTTCTACAATTATGTGACTCAGTCAGTCCTTACAGATCTTATGTCTTAGAAAAAAGCAAGCTGAATAAGGATCTTATGAAAGGTTTACCTATGATAAGTCAGAATAGAAGTCATAGAAGTCACATTTAAATTGTCGTTTCCAAACACAGAATAGGAATGCAAAATGGTACCATTTAGAACTAGCAATTACAGAGCTTTCAGTTGACCTATAATTAATGAGGGGCTTTCAAGAAGAACTTGCATTGATCCTTCCACAGCACATCTTGCAGCAAAAATTGTTCTATTTTGGGTGATACCTCCTGGTAATCCAAACCTAATTTTCCATTGTGATGAGTGAACCACATATAAATGTCAACCTACACAAAAATAAGCTTGAAATTCCCTCAAGAAAATACATTTCTAACTGTTCTCAGCATCATTAGGTTAGTGATGTCTACACTGAAACATCAAGAAAGATAGCAGAATACATTTTGGAGGAACAGAATGAAAAAAAATAAAAATGAAGCATTTGTCTACATATCTAGAAAATAATTTTGATTTTTTTAATAGTTTGTATTTGCAATTATTACATTCACATTTACTTGCAAAAGATTCCTCTACAGACATTTTAGTGCTGTTTATAGCTTTCTGTCCCACCTTCTCTTCTATCTTTTTTTATCTCCTGGTCTCATACTTTCTGTTTACTGGTTTTACTTCACAGAGTCTAATACATTATTACTCCGTGCTTCCCTCTCCACCTTTTCATTCTTATGTAATGCAGTTCTAAAAGGTGAAAATCTGTTTTTTTAACTTGAAATTTCAATAACATACTCTTTCCTTAGTGAAGCAGTAATCAGCCAGTAGAGATTTTTCAGAGCAAGGACTCTGCAGACTTAATATTCAAATAAAGTAGCTGTTAGATTTAAATATTATGTTGACATTAAAGGTCTTCTTTATGTACAACTCGTTGTCTCTAAGATTTTCATAATATCAACTTAATCAGATTAATAATTTTATTCATTAACACAAAATCAAAACTCCATTGTCACTCTAAATCTTCTTCAGCATAGAATACTGCATAATATTAGAATATGGAAATTAATAACCTATGAGAAATTAATAATGAAATTAATAACCTAGGAGAATGTGGAGCTCCAAAGTGGTTTGCTCAGTTACAGCTGGAAATACAAAGGGAAATAGGTATATTTAAAAACTTGCAACCTTGAAAACCCTTTATCAACTGTCAGTCAGTCAAGCCATGTTTTAATGAGCATCTCTTCTGGCAGTTTAGCTTGCTTAAGCAGAGCCTGTCCTGCCTTTTTCCACTTTTTCTCATTGTCTGCTGTCTTTCTTAGTCAGTGAGAGAGACCAGGGTAAGAATATCACCAAACAGTTCCCAGACATAGAGTGATTAATGCTTTATAGCAGACTACATTTCATGGACAGCATATGGGCTAGTTCCACAGAATTCAAGCTGTTTCTGTAAGTTTTTAGATTTTGCCTTAGGTTACTAATGCAACACAAATCTAAGGTATAATTGTATATGTCAATGTCACTTCCATTTTCTTCATGTATTTATTTTATGCCTCAGGAAATGTTTCTTCTGAGAATACCTATTGTTAATGATTCCAGAGATATTGCCTTAGTTGTTGATCCAAATTAATGCCTGCAATCCATACTCCAAAGAAAAATACTGTAAGCATATATATATTGCAGATTATGAACTATCTACTTCCATGAGAGCAAAGGGAGAAGATCCAGAAGTGACTAAACCCAGTATTAAGAACTGCTTCTTTGCAGAGGGCGGTTTTTGTCCAACTTGGACAAATGAATTCATAACAGAGGAAATTGAAACTTTTTTTCATCCAAACTGTTTTGCTTTCATATTCTTTCTGACTTCTCAAGTTGAATTTCATAAGGCTAAATCATCACACCCCGAGTGAACAACAAGATATTCTTTGGTGCTGCCAGCTGTGGGCTGACTATAAAGCCATGGGGGAATACTGAGCTAAATCATAAAAAGGGAAGAGATGACTGTGTTTCAGTAACCCTGAAATCCTCTGGTTCTGACAGATTTCTGCTTGAAATCTTTCTGACAACATTTTTTGATAGTAACATCAATGCCAAAGGAAGTATTCTCAATTGAAAAAATACACACCCCACTAGAGAAGACATATTACAATGCATTTTAATTTTGAAATCTTTAATTTGAAGAAATACTAGACAATAGAATAATTTTAATTTGAAGTTGGATTTGAATTTTAAAAAGCAAATTTCTTCAGGCATTTTGTCCTGAAAATGATATTAAAATATTTTCATTTCATGCTAACCACTAGGGTTTTGGGTTTTGTTTTGTTTTTCCAGTGGAAGATGAACTGAAAAAACAGTTCTTCAAGCTCCACTACCTAAAATCCAGTTAAAACTCTTCCTGTTAACTGAGGAGCAACCTCCTTGCCCATGAATCCCTGGGCCTGTAGAGTGGAATCAGTAAGATTGCCTAATTGCTGCCTATTTAGATTAAGCAGATAGACTGCCTGATGTCACTCAGCAAGAGATTCACACAAGGCAGGTGCTCAAGAAAACGTATTTTAAACTCAAAGGACTGATCAACAAGAATCAAAATGCTGGCTTTCCAGGTGGGGTTTATCTTAATAGTGCTGCATTTCAATATCAGCTGAGAAGATATGGGGAACATTTTTGTCTCATTAAACTGCAGAATGAATAAAATGCTCAAAAAAGCTCTCCAGAGTGCCGATAGCACAACACATTTCTTCTAAGCATAGGACCAATGTAAAAGTGCAGGGGACACAGCAACTATATTGGAAAAATCTTTTCCCATGGATAGTGTAAAGAGACATTAAAGGTGACCTTCTAAACATGATAAAAAAAAATGCATAATGCACATGAAGTTCCTAGAAGACAGAAAAATAAACCCACCAAACCTCACTGTATTGATGCTATAACCCTCTCACAACCCAAGGACAAAGACCAAGTCTCCAAGGCAGCAGATATGGAAAGGAAATCTGTAGGAAGGATAAAAATACACTTTTTATCCCCCAATCAGATCAAATGACTCAAATATGATGAAAGCAACAGATATATATATATATATCATTTATTACATAGGGAGCAAAAGCTTAAATTTTAATACATTTCAAAATTGAGATTATGCAAATATATATATATAATAATACAGATGTAATATTCTCAGTCTTTTGAACCTTTATGGCCTAAGAAATAGGAAGCAAGATTTGCAAGAAGACTTAACATCTTTTATTTAACTAGTTGATAAAGAAAGAAAAACTAAATAAGCTTTTGGGCTTAGAGACCCTTAAAGCAGGTCACAGCAAGTGGAAATATGAAGGGAAAAATAATGACTCTATTAAAATAATGTAGCAAATCAGCACCCTAATCTGATATTGCCATCTATTTGTGTGTTTTCCGTCTGCTGATTGGCAGTGAACAAAATATTGCTCCACATGGGGTGGGTGAAAAAAGCCAGAGCACCACTGGGCCTAAATCACACACACCACTTAGCGTTTAAATTCCAGCAATCTGAAACTATTTGCTATTTTGTGATGCTACAGAATATATCTATAATTGACTAGAGTTCACCTTTTAAATGTTTTCAGAGTTATACTTCACTGTACTTGTTTGGTATTAAGAATATTGTGGGTGCTGAGCAGCGCTTCAAACAGAAGGAAAAATAGATGTATTACTGAAAGTACCACATACTCTAATAAATGTAATGCAAAGGCAGGAAATCCTTCACTTAGCAGAATCATAGAATCATAGAATATCTGTGTTGAAAGGGACCCACAAGGATCATCAAGTCCAGTTCCTGGGTCTCCAAAGGACCACCACCCCCTCCAAAAAAAATAATAATAATTTTAGTGACTGATAAAGTCACCCATGCTGATGAAGTATAATGCCTTCAGAATTGTGCTAATTTGACACTGTAAAGACTCTCATATAGAAAGACCTAATCTGATGTTAAGGCCATATAATTAAGATATAGAATCTGCTTCTTACTGTTTGAGAATGATGAAGGCAAAATAATGATTTTTGCATAGCCAAATGAAGTTTAGTGGAATTTAGGAAAATTCTCCAGTGTAACAAATCAGGGCCATCCTATTACCTTCCTTCCAGAAAAATTCAAGTTCTGTAAAGTTGTCCGCTCCTGATTGTGCTTATCGATTGATAATTCAGGATTAGTGCAAACTGCAAGTATAGGAGCAACACTGATATATATTGGTACATGTTTTCTCTTCTCTGAGACTGAACTTTCTGAAGACCTCTGTGAAGAGTGTTGTTCTGACATCTGCATGTGCCAGGTGAATGGAAGAAACTCCATTTAGACTATGTGAGGAGAGAGGATGGTCGTAAGTCCTGAGACATTCACTAAAAACCATAAATCATCATTGCCTTGAATTTCAGTGTGGAAAATTCCTCTTCTTGAAGCTTGCTTCTTATCTTCTCTCGGTACTTTTGTATGTAGTGTTACACAAAAAGGGTTAATTCATACACATTTAAAATAAGTTGCATTATTTTTAGCAAACATAACAATGCAAGTTGGACAACAGGGAATAGACAGGCAGATAGTGTGATTTAATAGATCTCCCCCAGTTAATTGCCCCTCTGTGCAGCAGGAAGCCTTGACATTATAAAAAATAAAATCCTTTGATTGACAGCATAAAATAGGTCATATACTACAAAGTTTCTGCTCTGAATGACACTCTTTGAAGAGAAGTGCAGGACTTACAATTTTATACTGACTAGTTCCTTAATGAGTTAATCATTTGCCAGAAATATTCAACCCATCACTCTTAAACTTCCTCAAACTAAATTTAGATTAAAGTTAAATCCCCCCTCTCTTCTGACTTAAGAATCACTTTGTATTTCATTTCTATCTTTCTCACATTATAAGACACAAAATTTGATGTTAATTTTGTAGCTCAATGGAAAGAACACAGACATAATTCTAGTTAGTAACTTTGCAGGACTATTATACTTTGTACACAACATAAGACCTTCACAATGCTGTACCACTGTTTGCAAAGGGCATTACTAATACCATAACATTATTAATGCCATAACTTTTCTTGAATATAGACCTTCTAGCACAAATTCCCAAATGAAAAAATAATCCTTAAACTAAGTAAAAATATTTTATTGGCAACATTTCAGACTGTTTGCAACATTAAAAATATGCACTAAGTTTACTTTTACTACCTTTAAAGTTCCCTGTAATGACCTTTAAAAGGCATTGAAGGTGGCCAAACTTTTTCATATTATGCTTAGAAAGCTGTTAGTATCTCAACAATGACATTAAAAACATATCACACTGATACAAAATGGAAAAGAAAAACAGTAAAATGAGCACAAAATTCAGATGAAACTTTTCTCCTCAGTAAAGTAACAATTATTTTTGTTGTAGTAATTTCCTGTACTGTGTGCTAAAAAGAACAGATAAAACTGCAATTTATTTTAATATCTGCATAGAAAGTAACTGATCAATGAAAAGTTTATGATACTAAACTAAAAATGAATACATTCAAGTTTTTGTGACTGTTTGCTTTCCTCATAAATGCACCTGATTATATATTATCTTCAGCAGTGAACTGCCTAGTAGAACTTATACTCTGTAAAGGTGTTATCTTCATATGTTACCTACATGTAAACATAAAATAGGAAGGCTCATTATTTGCAAGGCTTAGACAATCTTTTCCATTGCTCTAATTTCTTGTCAGGCCACACCAAAAAGAAGTAACAGGTGTATATTGTAAAATGCTTTCATGAATTACATTTTGGACACTTTTTTCTGGGTTAAATGATGGCAATAGGTACTTAGTTCAGAAAAAAAAAATTAATCATCATCATCATAACCCAGCACAACTAGCAGATTGCAGCATGCAGAATAGACTCAGGACTGTGGACTACATGTTGTTCGAATAATGTAAATTTTAATTCTTAACTCCTCTTCCCTTTAAATCCTCTTTACTTTTCACAAGCTGTCAGCCAGGTAGAAGCTGCCAATCTAGCAACACTTTTCTGTTTCAGTTGGCATGTACATTAAGGGAAACATTAGTGAGATTGTGAGGCATAAGCATAAAAGTGGCAGGTGAGAATGGTCCTACAGTTGATTTCTGGCAGATATCCTGCCTATTAAGATAAACAAACCTGCTGGACATTGCTAGAAAATCTATGGAGTGCAAAAAGTCTAGCAGTACAGCAGCTGACAGCTAATTGGATTTTACTTTATGGTAGAGGAGGCTGGGAGTAGAGGTAACATTACAAAATTGTCTTACAGGTTTTTCACCATCTCAAGCTGTAAGAAATATGCCATATCAGAAAATTCTTGTATGTAACAAGTTGATCTCTTGAAGAACACCAACTAACACAAACAACAACAAGCATAGAAGACAAGATGAATGTTAAAAAGATATGAAGAATTAAAATTGCTGTAAAATAAGATTTTTTGTTTGTTTGTTTTACTTTTAAGCAATCTGCATGATTTTTCAAAAAACAAAAAAAAACGGGGGGGGGGCTGGCATAAATGGAAAATATGAAATGTGTGAATCCAGACTCATCCTGCTAAATAACTAACCTGTATATTAAGTTTGCCACTATAAAAGGGAGGTTAGAAAGCCTTGTTGAGTCACAGATGAAAGATGTTTTTGAACATCAGAACAAGAGAATAATGACCCATGAAAAAGATAAAACCTGCCTTAGGAGAGTGCTTTTATCCTTACCTTGAAAAAAAAAAAAATCTATTTCCCCCTGAAGCCATTCAATTTTAAGACAGAAATCTTCAGTGATATATCATCAGCTATGATAGGGAAGTTTAGTATCCAAATTATTAAGACAAACACAGTTCCTGAAAATTAATTTAAAGACATTTCATATTATTACTATTTCTCTTCTGCATATATTCAGTTTGCAACATATCACATGCTTTTTATAGATATGTCACAGATGAGTTCTAACTCTTACTTTGAACATCCAAAACATCTGGAATATTCAGATCTTTTCACATGGATGATAAGAAATTTTAAAATTTGGATTCAGATGAAGATTCAGATTCTGAATACACATGAAAGACAAACATGAATTTCACAGAATCACAGAATTTCTAGGTTGGAAGAGACCTCAAGATCATCGAGTCCAACCTCTGACCTAACACTAACAGTCCCCACTAAACCATATCCCTAAGCTCTACATCTAAACGTCTTTTAAAGACCTCCAGGGATGGTGACTCCACCACCTCCCTGGGCAGCCTGTTCCGGTGCCTAACAACCCTTTTGGTAAAGAAGTTCTTCCTAACATCCAACCTAAAACTCCCCTGGCGCAACTTAAGCCCATTCCCCCTCGTCCTGTCACTGGGCACGTGGGAGAACAGACCAACCCCCACCTCGCTACAGCCTCCTTTAAGGTATCTGTAGAGAGCGATAAGGTCGCCCCTGAGCCTCCTCTTCTCCAGGCTGAACAAGCCCAGCTCCTTCAGCTGCTCCTCGTAGGACTTGTTCTCTAGGCCCCTCACCAGCTTCGTCGCCCTTCTCTGGACTCGCTCAAGCACCTCAATGTCCTTCTTGTAGCGAGGGGCCCAAAACTGAACAAAGTATTTGAGGTGCGGCCTCACCAGAGCTGAGTACAGGGGGACGATCACCTCCCTAGCCCTGCTGGTCACACTGTTTCTTACACAAGCCAGGATGCTGTTGGCCTTCTTGGCCACCTGAGCACACTGCTGGCTCATATTCAGCCGACTATCAACCATCACTCCCAGGTCCCTCTCTGCCTGGCAGCTCTCCAACCACTCATCTCCCAGCCTGTAGCTCTCCTTGGGGTTATTGCACCCCAGGTGGAGGACCCAGCACTTGGCCTTGTTGAACTTCATGCAGTTATTTATGAGCATTCACGGGGAAGGGACATGTGCTGTGAAATTCAGTCATACCAAGGCTGCAAAAATTACTCAGGTTACATCTGTATCAGCAAGTAATGCGGGCCAGCAGAAAGAATCTGCTCTCTACAGCAAAACACTTGGTAACAAGCACCTGACCTACAGCTGGGGAGGGAGGGAGACGTAGGTTTTGGGATAGGTTGTTTCTGTTTTTGTTTTAGTTTAGATAACCTCTGGTCTCACCTTATTGACTGTATGCTCTTTTGCAACTGGGATTCAGTAGGTGAAGTCCTGAAATTTATCTGCCTGCTTAATTTCATTCAAAAGGCACCTAGCTCATTTGCTTTCACACGAAAATGGTAGGGTAGACACACCATAATTGCCTAATTCTGAGCTCCAACCAAAGGCATCAGCAGACACATTTCATGTTATGTGAGGGCAAGGTATTTCCATAATTAAAAAGTATTATTTTTTATTAAAATTGATGCACATAACAACTGGTAATTCACAGACATTTGTGCAGTGATTTGCTGAGCATTACATTTATCAAAGTTTATAAATAGAGACTGAAGGGAAAAAATAAAGGTACCATACAATGTCTAAATGAAAATTAGTAAATATATTTTGCCTTCTGTTCAGAACAAGACCCTTCTGTGTAAAAGATCATTTGACCATTTTTCTTACCCGGTGGTGATTTGACAGGTTTTAAAGCAATTCTTAAGAATTGCTTTCTATTGATGTATCTAGTAAAATCACCATTATGGTTTCTTGAGAGGATCAGACCTGGTTAACTTACTTAGATATACTAAAAATAACTTTTAATATATGTATTATTTTTAAAACAATTGTCTTGTTAATGGTTGTGCTAAGAAGGCATATAAACTCCTATGAACCTACCTTAGGAATGGGAATCAAGGCTTATAACACTTGGACATGGAAACCATTTCTGTTTTACAGCACACACAGAAATTTTAAAGCTGAAAAACATGTAATTCAACCATGGAATAAAAGGAAAAAAGAAGAAAGAGAGAGAGAGAGAGAGGAACTAGACAAAGCCATTGACTGCCACGCCGCCACACTTCAATAAGAAAGAGCATAGGGACTACCAGCAAGGCTTCTAGCTTTCTGTGAAAGGGACTGTCATGTCAGAACACAGCAAGCATCATCCCTGTCTTTTAGCACTCTTTTTATCATAGTAGATGGGTATTCCAATGGTGAGGTGTACATCATTTTGTTAATTACTGTTTCATGGTGTGAGAATACTTCGTGACTTCAGCAAGGGACCCGTTTAACAGTCCTGGAGCTTTCATCTCACTGAGAAGTAACAGCCAACATTCTTCTTATCCCTGCAAGGGTCAACATTGTAACTTGTGGTGCTAAGGCTACATTTTCAGCTTCCTAAAGCACTTTGATCTCGTCCAGCCTCAACTGAGGTCCCTCTCAAAAAGTTACTGAGAACATTCATGCTAATGACAAGCACATTTCTATGTTTGTTGTTTTTTCTTCATTTGTCTTTATCCTCTGTACCTTGAGTGGGAAAAGAGCTGAACTGAATTCAATTCAAGAAAATAGCTAAGAGGGATGTGAAGCTTAGAGTCACGTTTTTATCAGTGTGCACTCAAATGATGCTGCAATTAACAGGCTGCAAAACCGAAACCCTTACAAGAATAGGCTAAATTGTCTTCCATGCTTCAAACAGGCTAACACTGGATTTGAAAACGGAAATGATGCAAAGGAAACAGGGATAGGTGGGTTTGCTTGGATAAGGAGGACTATGGATCTGGGAGCTTTCCCATGTTTCTACCAAGGGAAGGAATTTCCCTTATTCAACAATGAGATACTTGTGTAAGTATGGCAGGTAGATAGCTTTTATTCTGCAAATTTCAATAATATATTGCATATTTTATCTCTAAAAACATGGAAATATGTATTTTTAAATTCGGGTAGAGGACTTAAAGTTCACCTGTGTTCTAGTACCAGCTGTACTCCAGATGGTCCATACCTCTCAAGCTTTTAGGTAAATTTGTACCAGCAACAATTCCTCTACTTCAACATTCTTTTTTATTTATTTTTTTCTTTTATACCTGTAAATGCAATCTGCTTTAGGGCACTTGTACATTTTGAAAATGGTTGAAGGCATCTGTGCAGATATTGCTAACAGATCTAAGAGGACGTAGAGAGCCCAAGGCACAGGTTATCTGAAAACCAGCTTGATCACTGTATAAGCTGACTTCATCTGGCATACAGTAAAAAAAAGAAAAAAAAAAAGATATTTAGACAACCGAGAGATGATGACGATGACAATGCTTGTTACACAAGAACCCTTGAGACTGTAATTCATTTACTGTCTGAAGGAGTCAAAGTTGCTTCTCCATTAAAGTATGATGCAAAGACAAAAGCTTTCACCAATTTTTTGGAACTATGAAAACAAGTTCTATTTTGTTTGCATTTAAAAACATTAGAAACCCTTTTTATTGCTACTATTTCTAGAGTTTATTCTGGCTGTATTATTTAACGTGAGACTCATTTGCTAACATTGAAAACTGTGGTATATGTGCTACTGTCGGTATTCATATTACTTAAATGAAGTACAAGGGGTTGGTCCTATTTGCTTGAGTGGAGATGCTAACTCAGGAATGCACCTGTACCCAAAAAGTTCCGAACATAAGCGTCTCCACTGACTGGCTGACCATGGTTGGACTGGGTACATAAGAATTTAACATGAGGTCCTGTTTTGTGGTGGTTCAGGATGTTTATGATCTCAGACAGTTGGGCTTTTGTGGAAGATGATAAAAAGGGCTGTGAGAAACATGAGCCTATGATCCAAGTATGGGCTTAGGAAGGAACACTGAAATGCCCCTGTGTAAAAAAGAGAAAAAAAGAGAGTACAGCTAGTACCCAGAGCCAAACTGCTGCTGTTGCTGACTGTGGCTACCACTGTGTGATATGACTGGTTTGTAGAAGTATAGGAAATAAACTGTTCTTACTTTAATAGCATCTACTGCTCTAAAAAGTATCAGACTAAAGCACTAATTGGTATTCTTGCTGTCAGTCTTAGTACAGGGAACTACATTTAATTGGTGCAAGCTAAACCACAGTCATTCCCAGATGTGAACACTGGAAATGAAGTTTGAACCATATTAGCAACTTAATGGGAATAAGCTTGAAAACCACCTCTTTTGACTTTAAGATACACAAAGGGCTTCACTGTCCTGTGTTGACAATGCAAGAAACCTCAAATTCAGACAAAATGTGGTAGTTTAATATAGAAATGGAATTACCACTTGTGCTATAGTTTTCTTTACTATAAAACAACAAATTGATTTTGTGAGCTTGAAATAAATAGAGAACTTGTCACTGTGATTCATCTTGATTCTGGAAGAAAGAAACTATGCAATATTGGTTTATGATTGAAAATGGTGGAGGTGCCAAAGCTCCAGCGGCTGATCACTCATCCTTGGTACTGTGAAGTACTTCCAAGGATATACCACGTATGATACCTGTAGTATAAATCCAGACTGTCCATTGCCCCTGGTTTCTGAATGCCTCTCACCAGAACCATTCTGGGGCAAGGCAGCCACCCGGCCAAAACAGACAAGTCCTTTGTCACTGTACTAGATGCACTTCCAACCTCTTGCCTCGCCAACGAGTAGGGTTTTAGGACCAGAGACTGATGTTCCTCATGCCACAGGCAATCCCTTGACCACATCTGCACTTTGAGCACAGGCATGCACCTGTATCAGGTCTGCCAGTATGTGCCTCCCTCCACACAAAATTATGCACACCCATCTCCCAGCTAAGAGCTGGGACATCTCTGCTTTAAATTATCACAGAGAGTTATGCTAAGAAGTGCTAGTTCACAAAGTGGAGGAGCAAGGGACATGGACACAGCCGAGTAGTCATTGTGAGCTTGGAAATTCAATTGTCTGTGATCATCTGACCATACAGGTAAAACATTTACATTAATACCACTCTTTAAAAGGAGCATGTTCTGTAGAACTTAATGCAAAATTACAACTCACGTGGAAAATCCTAGGTATTAATTAGGTATAACCTAATTGTATCTGACTTCCTTTTCTTTATTAATTTGCAATGGTTTATATTTCTGTTGGAACTTTTCTACATATAAAATTGTTGCTATTTTTCACCTTTAAAGATGCAGCTAAAGGGCACCCATAAAAATTATAGAAATTTGCTCTGTAAATCTTTGTATCTAAAACACTTGCCATAAATCCTGAAAGATCATACACATTCCATTATAGGGATTCAGTGTTCCTAAAGATGAGACTATCATACTTGTAAAACTCTGCTGTCATTTTCTGACAGCAATGACCAGTGACAATTCCCCCATTTTTACTGAGGAAAAAAAAAAAAAAAAAAAAAAAGCAAAGAATAAATGGATAAATGTGTATTTCCCACATTATTTTCTAAACTCTTAAAATCATTGCTGTTCAATGTTTGCATTAGTCTTACTATGTCAACATTTCAGAAGCTGTGGCACAATAGAGACATAGTGGGATTAGAAATCCTCTGCCAGCCTCTCCCATCCAGGACATGTGCAGAACTAAAATGATTATCAGACTCATCTTAGCTTGGCTCAGTACAAATACTGATTCTCCAGTTATACAGAGAGTGTTGATATATTCACAAAGATAAAATGATGCAATTTACTATTAAAAACTGACTTCTCATGATAATAATAATAATAATAATTTCAATTGGTTCCCAACAAGCTGCAGAGATCAGTGAGTGATAGAGATGAAAACATAGTTACACTTATTTAAGTTACACTTGAAGGTTTCTCTAAATGAATGAACATATGCAAATGTTCGAAGCCCAGGGGCAGCTGTTCCTTGCACTCAGGACATTTACATAGCTTTTCAAGCTAATATTTAATCTAGTATTCAGTAAAACATCATTAATTACTTTCATAAATTTTTAACATCCTGTGAGATGTGTTTTTTTTTTTTTTTTTCCTCTGAGCTGCAAAACAGAATCTTCCAATGCCTTCCCCTCATACTAAGTGCAACAATTTTCACTGTACAGAGATTTAACTGTAAGGAAAAAAAAAAAAAAAAAAAAAAAAAAAAGTTGTCATCTTATTGCTTAATGCTATTTTTTGTAATGTTAAAGAACACTGTGGAAGAAATAATTTGGGGGCAGCAGGGAATAGGAGGATTCTGCCACAAAGATAATCAAAGAACTGGCATGCTTTGTAATAGTAACCTGATGAGAAGAGAGGAGCTTCCACACTGGATCACCTGTATGGGTTTATCTAGCTCACTGTCAATGGCTTCAAGGGAAAATTATAAGTAACTGCTGAAAGCAGTTCCGGCAAAAATTGTCTATGGAAGATTTATTTATTTATTTATACCTAGCTCCTGTAATATTAGTGTGGGGGTCTGTTCATTTTCTAGTTGTTTGAGGTATTTTTATTATTCTTAGATGGATATATACTTTTATAACACAACTCGAAACCTCTAGGAATCCTACTGTCTTGGGTCTTCCAGTATGGTAGCTGTAACTATGTTTGTCCTTAAACCACAACATTCGTACTATAAACTCCCTCTACTTCATGCCCACAGAAACAGCCAAACAAAAAATTCTCATCTACGTTCATTTCACAACTGTTCTATATATGTTTATCATGTCCCTTCACCAATTTTCTCTCTCACACAAACAGTTGAAATCTTTCAGGATCTCCTCTTATAGAAAAGTTTTCTGTGGTATCAATGATTGTTTACGGCTAACAAGTCCCACTGGAGACAGTATTCTGATCTGACCTTAAGCATTTGATCATTGTAGTAGCCCTGCCATGTGTCAGAAAAAAAATCAAAAAGTAGTAGGCAGTGTGGCAGCATATGCAATGCAAATGTCCAGACTGAACAGTAAAACTATGTGGTGTAACATTAATGGGTGATGCACCTCTGCTTCGTGGAATCTTCTTCTTCCCCTACTCTTGCATTTTATATTCATTTTTCCCCTTTGTTTAAATTAGACATAAAATCAAATCCCACATGACACAAGAATTCTACAAGAATGTTGCAGAAATACCTACATAAGTAATTTCTTTTATTGATTTGAACCCTTTGGGTCTATTTCATGGATTAAAAAAACTCCTAAATAGGGCAGCCTGCCCTGGCACCAGTCAAAGTAATTTAACACAAATCTATAGAAGAGGATTGATCTTACTGAGCTTATCTCTAATGTGGTTTACAAATACTGACTCTTAGTGTGTTAACTTAGGCACTCTTTGCTCTGAAAGTTATTTTTATGCCTACTCTCATACCAGATGGGCATGCAAGTATTTCATAAGAGATGACAGAAAAATTACATATAAAGTTGGAAAGAGGCAGACTAATATCAAAACAGAAAAAGAGGAGTATAGAAGTAATGAATTTGTCTGAACCAATCTCGTATTTCATGACCTCATCACGCAAAAGCTGCCTATCAATTTTGCAATAAGTAATAAATATTAAAATGATTTTTTCATGTCTTACCAAAAGCTTCAAATATAAATTGTTTTCAAAAATGTTTCCTCCCGAAAGCAGTGAATGGTTCTTCATCAATCTTTTATCAAAAGCAATCTTGTTCTGATTTCAGTCTTATCAGAAAATCTTCTCTCTCCCCTCTGTTGTCCTTTTACATTTTTTTTTCCCCTTTCTTGGTGGAAGTTACATGAATATCATTTTACACTTCACTGTGGATGCATCTCCATTGATTGGGAAATAAGAAGTAAATCTGAAGGATGTACTGTGACCCTGCAGAGCTCCAAGGAATAGACAGATATGTAATGATCACACTCTGCTTGATAGTTACAAAGAAGGAAAACGTGTGCATGTCCACACAAATGTGTTAATATTCCTTTTTCCAATATTTTTTTAATGTTTGTATGAAGGAGAGCTAAAAATAGTCTATTTAGGGGAATGACTTTGATGGAGACCTTTCTGTTTGTGGTTGAAACTAATAAGCCAGCAGTAATTGCAAATGTATCTGTTTTACTCAGGACACTGTAGAGACCTGAAAAAAATAGATCATTTAAAAAACTTTGTCCAACATAAGACAAAGCTGTTTGTCTTTTGCTGCACGTATATAAATGGAATTGGATGTAGATGAACATAAAACACTGGTCACATATTTTATTAGCAGCAATGAGGGTCATACCTCCATATAGCCAGAGTAAAAGAGCCAACATGCAGCTGGCTAAACTCCATTATGTGAACTTTCGTTAATGTTACAAGAAAAGAATCTGGTTGTGAACTATATTTTTCATACTTCACATATCAATTATCATTTTGATTATTTTGGTCTCTGAAATCTTTTCAAAAACTTTGTTATGTAGGAATTGCTGAACCTTTTTTTGTTGTTGTTTTTTTCTCTCCCAAAAATACAAGCCAGCCTGTGCTATGTAGAGAACAATGAATAAAGCCTGATTTCCTAAGGATTTTGTTTTCACATCCCACTGATCCTACTTCAACAAATACGATTTCCCTGTGCTTTCCTGTGATGGATTTCTCCGTCTATTTGCAACACTGTCAGGTCACCACCACAACCAAAGATCTCGCTGCATTTCTCTGAGCAACCTCACACATCCTCTGACCCCACCAGTTGGCAGAATACAGTGTGGTTGCTTCAGAGATGCACAGGCTGAGTGGCTGATCCTGCTGCCAGGAAAAGTGGATGACAGCTGAGGTGTCCCTGTCCTCTTCTCAGTGGGGACATTTACTTTTTTTGAGGTTGTTTTTCTCCTTTGCTGAACTACAGATGCTGAACTACTGAAAGGAGGAAGGATATAGGTGGGAGCACGGCAGAAATTCACAATATTCTCTAAGGGAATGTCAGCTTTAATACTTCTGCCCATGGAAGCTGTAAGAGACTGCTTTGAATGTCATACCTGGGCACAAGCCCTTCCTCTAGATCAAACATAATCATGCCCACAGTATGTGGATGCATTCTTGTGTTGAGGACACAAGGCTTTAGCCCAAGGATAAGCTGATGTGTTCTGTATGCTTGTCTATGTACATGTTGTAAGGCAATCCAAGAGCAGATGTAGTCACCACACAGATGCATAGCACCACAAATTAAGTTTGTTTTTACAGTAACATCAGCTGAATTTGCTGTTCTTCCTTATATGCATGCCTCTCTGGAGCATGAAGTGATCTCAAAATCTGAATACCACTTGGGTCTAAACAGGATGCATCCTGTTCCCAAACCATAAAGGTAAGTGAATCAAGGTAAAGCATCAGACCAGATTTAGCTGGCATACATACGCCATCTACTAACACGCAGAGATACTGCTCTATATCTTTTGATCATCTTCTAGGTGGCACAATCCAATCTGGGGACATGAATGCTGTGTCTGTTGTACTGATGTCTGCAATCACTGTTTCCTCCTGTTCCAGCCCTTCTATGCACAACCTTTTTTCTATTACTTGTCCTGTGCAAGAGTTATTTAAGACTGGAATTAAGACATTTCACTATAAGGGATCCTATCTGATTTTTTCATATCTTGATTTTAACCTTGCAGTTAGTTACATTTATTTCCTTTCTTTCCCCCTTTCTCCTAGAAAAGAGCTATTGTCTCTCTATTTCATAGACAAATTCTGCAAAACTACATTATTTTCATATTTTAAAATGAAATATTGTAGATAGCAAGATCTAATAAAAAGAATTCTTAGCTCAAGATGTGACCATTTCTTTCAGTAAAAGTAAAAAATCTTAATCAATCCAAATGCTGCATTATCAGCTTTCAGAAATAACAATCATGGTTGATTTGATTACATGGGGAGGGAGAAAGATGTAAGAAGTCTGAATAACACCTAAGAAAGGGCTTTTCATTAAAGCCTTCTTTTCCAGCCAAAGCTGGAAAAAAAAAAAAAAACATTTTGGAAGGTTGTTAGAAGCATTTCCAGTCTGACTTCTCTCTTAGGTATTGTCATGACCTCAGTCAGGTATCTAGTTTTTTGAATGAGCAGACACTTAATTTTAATATATTATGCAATAGATGTTGGTCTCAGAAAAGAAAGATATACAACTGGATAAACATGTATTTATGTATCCTTCAGATCTTAAAATAGTTTACTGTCTTCCTATTCACACAATTCTTTTTTAAATGTAGAGAATACAAAATCTAAAATTGAAAAAGTAATTTTTGGATCATTTTCTTACTAGAAGAAGTTGGCATTGAAGACATAATATGCTCAATTTTTCTTTTCTTTTTCTTTTTTTTTTTTTTTTCCCTAAGGAACGGAGCACTGAGTTCTTTATATAAGCAGAGTTTAAAGAATTATGAATACCAGTGTGTAAAGGAAAAGAGGATAGAATATTAAAAAATAGCAAAGAACAGCCAACTGTATCATAAATAGATGTCAGATGTCACAACAAATTGATAAAGATGTTAAGAAAAAAAAAAGAAAACTCACAAAGATCAAAGAGTAGTTTCATAAGAAAAATGGACTAAGTGATGAGAGATGAAAGATTTGTCAGTGCAGTCCAAATAGGAAGTTAGTGTTTGAGGTAGAAAGATATGACTAAATGGAAGTCTAGAAAGTCCATAGGCATTATGTTATAAAATCACTATTTTAGAAGGTCATGACAGCCTATTTATTGTGGGCACTCTTATGTGACAAACTGTCAAAAAATAATATTTTTCCTAAAAAAAAATAATTACGCCACAGAGACAGAGGGCAGAACTTGAGTCCCAGAAGATGCTCAGGTTGACTGGCATGTAGTGTGGAAACACAGATTTTTGCTATGACACATCAGCTTCATGGGTCTATGCCAATCTGCACCAATTGATATAGGACTCAATACCTTCTCTTCATGATGTCCATAAAAAGAGCATAGACATACCCAATCCAATCTTTATGTAAACATAAAAAAAACACCGCTTTTCCTCTTTGGAAATGGCATTCTTTTTTAATTCACAGATTTCCCCAGTATTTTTTTGTTTTATTTTGTTCATGATTCACTTGCCATTTCTTCTTTTCAGTACTGAAGATATGAATTTTGCAACCTTGCTTCCTTCTTGCAGTTGTAATGCATAGCATCACATAAAATTTGTATAACTCACTGACCTTAGATTTTTCATTGTGGATTTGGATCTGTATTTTAGGCATCACAAAATTTGTTGACATTCATATTTAAAGACCCAATGTGCTTCATGACCAAAAGATTAGGCAGCTAAAGAATTAGTCTCAGTGTAGCATTCATCAAGTTTTCCCCTCCATCTGAATTTCTCTCTTTTGCTGAGAAAGTGAAACACTTTCTTTATAATTAGTGTTCTTTATTTAAACAAAACAAACAAACACACTGCACCACACAGCAGCTGGGAGAGTGAGAGGAGTGAGGAACAGCCTTGCAGGCTCCAAGGTCAGTGAAGAAGGAGGGGGAGAGGTGCTCCAGGCACCAGAGCAGAAGTCCCCTGCAGCCTGTGGTGAGGACCATGGTGAAGCAGGCTGTCCCCCTGCAGCCCATGGAGTACCATGGTGGAGCATGCTGCAGCCCGTGGAGGAGACCATGGTGGAGCAGGTGGACCTGCACTGACAGAGACTGCGGCCTGTGGAAGACCGCTGCCGGAGCAGATTCGGGGCCAGAGCTGCAGCCTGTGGAGAGGAGACCACGCAGGAGCAGGTGACCTGGTAGGAGCTGCTGCCCGTGGGGGACCCAGGTGGGAGCAGTTTGCTCCCAAGGGATGGACCCCGTGGTACGGACCCATATCTGGAGCAGTTCTTGAAGAGCTGCTGCCTGTGGGCAGCCCATGCTGGATAAGTTCAGCAAGGACTGCATCCTGTGGGAGGGACCCCACAGCACAGGGGACGAGAGTGACCAAGAAGGAGCGGTGGCGAAGAAGCACTATAGACTGACCATAACCTCCATTCCCTGTTCCCCTGCGCCACTTGCGAGTGAGAGAGCGGTTGTGGTGGAGCTCAGCCGCCCACCCGAGTAAAACCACCACTATATTTTGCTTTGCATGTTCCAATACAAGATCCACAAAGAAGAATGTAATCTAACGTGAATAACTGCTGATGAAAACATACCAGATTTCTGCCTATCAAATTTACTGCAACTTGGACAATGAAAGTTATTAAGGTTAATAGTTGAAATATTTTTTTCATGTAATCATATATAGAGCTATAAGTAACTATTACTCTATGAACATTTCAAATGTTCAATGTAAATCAGACATCAAAACGTTCAATTGACTGCTCAAGAAATACCAAGTAAATTTATAGCTGCAACTGTGAAATTTTCAGTTCCTGGACTAGTTAATAGGTTCATCTCAGCTGTATTCAGGAATATATGAGTGACATAAAGTATTTTGAATTTTAATATATTATTTCTCTCATTTATAATCAGACTAGATATACCTGAATACAACATGAAGATACTAGATCAGACTGTACTTCCCTTTAATAAACTGTTATTATAAGAAGCATTGGCAAATATATCAGGAAGGGAATTTCAATTTTTCACTCCACTCAACTTTGGAAATGGTTGTCCAAAGGAGCATGTTTCTCAGTCAAATCTCTCAGAGAGTGATATAATCAGAAAACAGATGGAAGAAATAAGGAAATCATTTCCATTTTCACATCTGTGTTCTAGTCCATAGTAAGGTAGATCATAGAATTTGAAGGAATAATTCATGTACTTGGTTTTGTTTGTTTGTTTTTTAAAAACTGCTTGGAAAATCTAATTCATATATTATCTGTACACATTTTGTGTATTTTCTGCATATAAACATACTTTATATCTATATACCTGATAAATACCTACCTCCAAATATTAGTCTGTAAAATTGTATTCACTAAAAATTACCTTGGTGCCTCTTCTGATTTCTGATCTAATACATTTGAAAACCCCTGTGCCCAAAGACAAATATGAAGAGATTTTCAGCTGCACACACTGGGAAATTAATTAGTAAATATTATACAGTGCATGTATTGTCATGCAGTAGCAAACTAGTATGGATTGCAACTGGTTTGTGTGTTATATAAATTTTAGTAGTAGATTTTTTTCAACAAAAGTTTATCAAAAGTTTTACGTGAAATGACAACAGCACTTGAACATAATAAAAAAGAAGTGGACAAAAAATGAAACAAGTAGTGCTTAATATTAATGCAAAAAAGTAATAAGGAATGCCAAAGATATAAAAGGAAATCTATTTCATGGGAGAAAGAATCAGGGTCTTTATAAGTATTTTGGAACAAAAAGGAATCCAAAGAGTGGCATAAGCCCACTTAGACAAAAACAAATATTAATAATGCAAAAGAAAACTATTTTTTTTCTCTATTTGGAAAAGAGAAGAATGAAAGAGTTACTATATTATATAAAGATGAGGAAGTAATTACCATCCTACTAGCATCTAAGCAGTATATTGAAACACCTATAACAGTTTAAAATATTAAAAGACTTAGATAATCTAGGTTCAAGGATTCTAATGAAATAGACAGTAAAGATCTCTGACTTCTTATGCTAATTTGTGTATAACCATGAAAAAAACAAAACAAAACAAAAACAAACAAAACATATTTTGTAATGCTGAAAATGAGTTAGCAAGATAACCTGCTTGCTCCAGTACAAGACAGGTAACTAACTGAATGTCAATCCAGAGAAAAAGAAATTCAAAAAATTTACAAAGGATGTATTTTAATTTAAAGCTTTAAAAATAGACATACTATTCACATGGACCAGCAAGACTTCACAGTAAAGCAATTTTTGCCAAACAGAACATTTCTTTTTTTAACATGGAAATGAGCAGTTTGGCTGTATAACTCCTCTGCCAGCAATCCAAACTGGCATTTGCAAAGCTGCCTCTCCTCCTCACCCTCTGTCTGTTGCAGCACATAATCCCAGCAGCTATTCCAGCACAGCCTGTGGAGCTGCCCTGGGATCAGGATGAAGGACCTAATCCAAATCTGAAACAATACCTTTCCTCTCATTATTAAACTTTTCCTCACATCCTTCTCCAGTTCAATGACAGTTACATAAACCCTAATGAAAGGTTCAGAGCTGCAGGACAGAGCTGAGAATGAGAGACAAAAGGTGAAATGGCACATTCCTATGAGCTAACATTGCCAACAAAGCCTATATTTCAGGAAACTACCACCAAACTCACAGCAGCAGAACATTGTCATGAAGATTTGTTAGCAAATGGGGCTCTTCTACGCAGTTTTCCACAGTCACCAGCACTAGGTCTTATGCCTCGCAATATTCTGATCAATAGCATGTTAGTAAACACATACTCTTATCTGATGACATTTCTGGGTGACATAAAAGTTGAAAGAATGCTAAACTGTGTGAGGCAAGATGCCTAGATAGCACAAGCACAGATCAAACCTGCTGCAACTCAGGCCAATACAGCATTACACAAGTAGGGATAAAAATGCCAGGCACTCCAGCAGAAGGAGGGAAAGCAATGATTCTGGAAAGAATTTTAAGGTCTCAGAGAACAGCAGTAGTCCTAGTGCAAAGATGTGAAGAAAGTCTTAACTGATCCATGAAAGAGGTACAATAATCAGAGGATAAAATATGGATAGAAATACAATTTTACTTCTGTATACAGTACTTGAGTAGATTACAATGGGTAAAGCTTTAATCTCAATTATTTTATATCAAAATATTGAAAGTATATAGTAGAGAAGTATAAAAATGATTCAGATGGTGGGAAAAATGACTTAAAAATTAAAACAAGAAAGAGAGCTCAATCAGTTGAACTCCTTAAAAGCAAACTGATACATGACTTGATTGCATAAAGTAGAAATGTCAAATATAGAATATGCTGAGAAGTCAATCAAGCCATGGAGTGTAATGAGAGAGAGAGACAAAGAAAACAAATGGTTCATACATAAATTGGTTCCCTGTCTTAACAGCCACTCGGTAAAGAAGTACCTGGAAGCTGGCAGCCAGACTGTAAAACTGAAGGGAGTATTTTAATCTTACTTACATTAGATATACACCAGTATTTGCTTAAGTTGTTTCTACAGAATTGTCAGCACCGCTGAATATGTGGTAAACCACATCTTCAAAATAGATCTATAGAAATTCCTCCTAAACTGTTAAGGAGAAAAGGTACAAATGCTATCAGAATTTGATGAACTTGTTTTCTTTAGAAGAAAGGTAGCTTCTAAATATGTAATGTAAGTACACTTGTTATATATACATGAGCAACAAAAGCATTTCTAACTTTTTTCAATATTACATATTTCTTAACCCCACCAGCATTTTAATGTTTTATAATTTCCCATAATACTAGTAATTACCACAGAAAAAAAAATAAATAGATTCATGTCTCAATAAAAATGTCACAGTTTGAAGTTTTCTTTAGTCAGTGCTGCACAGCTGTGCTTTTCTAACTTCCTGATTGACAGTAATTACCATTATCATGATCTCTTAATATGACCAAACTGTTGCAATTTGCTTTGGTAATGCTAACAAACAAAATCCCATGAGACACAGCCTTACTCTTCTGAGTGATCAGCCCAACCTAATTTCAGGAGGAACCCTTACCAACAGATGCTCGCTCAGCCCACCCATACCCTCCTTTGCACTGTTATGGTCCTCTCTGGACTGAGAACACATAATGAAGGAACCAGCTGAAAAAAAACTGACAAATAAACAGAGCTGGTTTTGCTGGATTTGTGTGTTACACCAGATCACAGAGGAGTTCTGCCTCGAGAGGTGAGCACTGCGGCACAGAGCTAGGAGCAGGGAAAACAGCAGGGAAGTAGCATGAAGGGAATCTGCTAGGTCCGAGTGGCTGTGACAAGCTACAGCTCAGCCAGGTCACGTAACTGTGATTTCTTACCCATATGACATCCAGCTTTCCCTTTCCCTCACTCAAGCAACCTGGCAAGCAAACTCTTGAGTTTATAAACAGGTCTGTCTTGATTAGCTTCCAGTCATGGTAGCTACGGTTTTCTGGTGACTGTGCAGGAATCTTTTACCAACATCACTTTTACCAACAGACTTACGTAGCTTCTCCCATTAAGCTGAATAATGGTGCTTAACATGTGTACCTTTAACTAGAGTTACAGTTTTGTAACAGAGAACCAGCTGAGAGCTGCTGCTGTCAATTCCTAGCACAGAACTGTATCCGACCATATCTCTCAATCAACACATTAGCAAGTTTAACAGCAGTTACACTACCGCTTATCTAAGCTCTTTAAACCAGCATATATTGCCCATTACTCATTCATGGAAAAACAGGGTAGAAAAGGAATGTTTTCCATTTTAATTATTTGAGACTTTGTTTCTGTTAGCCATATTTAAATCAGAGAATTAAAACAGGCTAATACAGCAATAAAAACACTGTATTTTTCAATATCCCATGATGTGCAAATTTCTTAAATTATAGATAAACTAGGGTCTCATTACAGATTATAGGCAACTGTAAGATACCTGCAACTTATGACTGGTATCTAACAAAGAAAGAAGAAGAATATAATTCTGGATTTTTGTCCTTTTTTATTTATTTTTTTTTTCTGTAGCTCAAGACTCCCTGTATGAGAAACCATAGTAATATTTTTGTCCCTATCAACAATGAACCAATTAGGTATGACCCATATCCTTATTACCTACTTCCTGAATCATTCAATATCACCCATCCCTCTGCCCCAGTATTTTAACTGTTTTCTTGGAATAAAATGAGTTTTATATTTTGTAAAGAGCAACATATAAATAGATTTTGTAAAATAAAAACATTTCCACATTCCTGGCATAATCCCTTAACATTTGTACTCAGCATGATTCGGCAGCAGGACACATCTACCCTCAATTTGCTACCTACATACGTAATTATACTAACACATAGTAATTTAACACTGTAAGACAAAATGATCTCAAAGGCTTTCTCTGGCTGGAGCTCTCCTTGTCCCTAGAAGAGAACAGAAGTTTCTGACTCTAATATATTTTTATTTATGGTGCATGTTCTTACCAATGGCCCTAGAAGCAAGATAATGAATCCCCATACTGAGCTCCATGCTGCCACAGACAGAGTAGGCGTCACCCCTGAAACAGTTTGAAGCTAGTTCACGTACCTCCTGCCTAAACTGCCACAACTCTTTAACACCTGTGGACACAACTGAATTAGGAATCCACAGGCTCTTCTACTCATTCTCTAACATGGCAGGATCCTCTTGTTTATGAGTACTGGTATAGTGCCAAGGAAGGACAACTTGGTCAATACAGCTTCTCACAGGCTATGCATGGTTGAACATAACTGAGAGTAAATCTGACAGAAAGCTAGTGGCATGTGAATGAAATCACCTCCTGGTTTTAAATCTCCATTCCACAATTTCTTTTTCCTTACAACGTTATGGTGGAAATGTCTTCCATATATTTTTCTAGGTTGGTGTGTCCTTATCACAGCAGGATCCTGAACACTGCCTATTAATATCACATACCTGCACACACACATAGGTCACTATTCACATACTATAAACCCTGTAGAACCATTCACCCCCATGAATTCAGGATATATCTGACAGAATAGCAAAGCCATGCAGCAGTGTAAGTCTATTCTGTCCTTTAGTCTCAAGGAAACTGATTCTAGAGCAGACGCTGACAGGAGACATAAATGTCTATGTGGTCTTACTGGGAGATTTGCCTGGATAGCAAAGCCAGAAAACACACACATTATATGTACAATTCATTATTTTTTACCATCAAAATACTGTGACACAAAGGCCGTAACCTGTCAACTGCTGTAAGAGGCTCAGCAGTTCAGGGGAAAGAAAAAAAAAAAAAAAAAAAAAAAAAAAAAGACAAAAACTATTCCAGCTAGAATCACAGAAAATTGAAGACAACAAGGGACAATTACTGTGTCTAGAACTGAAACAAGATATATGTAACATATATGTAACAATCACAATGTTTAATTTCACAATCAGAATGCATTATGGTTTCAACCATGCTACTTAGGAAAACTTCAGGCTATGCATAAAATTGATTGACCAGACTTTTATTATAATAACTGATCTAGATGAAATAATGCTCCAGCTATCCTTCAGCTCCTTCCTTGTCTCCCCACTTCATACTTACTGCCCATAGAAACCAAATGCCCTTCATGCATATTTGCCTGGGTAAATGTGTGCACACATTTACAAGTCTTTTGTAATGTTACAACCACTAACACATCATTTTAAAAAGAAGCTTAAGGTTTCTTTATTTTTAAAACAAAAACCAAATCCACTTTAGTGACTGGTCTGCCAGACACAAGGCAACCACCATCTGGAGCTCCCTGAGATGCAAAGAGATGGAGATTCCTTTCATCAAGGGTTATGCCGAGGGTCATAGCGAAGTGCTAGCAACAATGTGTTGTTTAAGAGGCTGCCTCAAAATATGATATGCTTTGAAAGAGAAAAAAATAAAAAAATATAGTATTATGTGCTCAATAATACTAAGGATTAGCAGTATAAGGACTATTTTAAGTCCTTTATGCAAGCATTAGCCTTGCCATTCTAAAGTCTACTTAGACAGTTTGATAATTCCTTTTAAGAAACAAAAAATAATGTAACTAGGAAATATAAGTCAAATATAATTAAATAAATAATATTTTGAAGTGTTGTTATGTTAAGAGATATTACCCAAAGGCTAATTCTAAAGTTGTCCTTTTATTAATTGCCCAAGGACTCAAAAATATTAATGATACTTACAAAGATGTACACCTTTCATATTATGCAAATCTTAGACATCAGCTCTAATCTCCTACTTAACCAGTGAGAATTGTTCTTGCCTGAGGTCCCTAGTAGTTAAACTTCAAGACATTAAAAATAGCTCACCAAACCCTATAACTTTTTGTTGATACAAAACCACCTCAGCCTCTATTTAAAGGAAAAATGCCGATAAGGAACTTGAAAAATAATGGTGTTTCTCTGTTTAGAAAATGCCCTCATATAAGACATCAGTCACTAGATGACACTAGATTTAGAAACTGTGACTGTGGAGCTCTGCTGAAGCACAAGAGTTGTTCAGGTGAGGACAGACTTGTGCATACATAAGCACATTTATATGGATAGCAAAATAAGCACGCTAACTCACAGAAACTGAAGAAGCAAAGGGCAGTTGCTTTTAAGCAGTCGGTAGATATATCTGCCTATTTATTTCTGCTTTCTCTTATTACACCTATGGGTGTCCAGGATAACACATGGCAGGTAAGTGTATCCTTGACATTTTGGCAGGTCTTCCTTAAACTGGAAGATGTTTCCTTCAGCTGTTGTTTAAGAGACTAAGTCTAAGAAAAGTCTAATTTAGAAAGGTGACTGAGAGGTTGAGCGAGGTTATTTTTTAAGAAAAATTATGTCCTTTTAAGATGCAGGAGATAAAATGAAAGATATTCCATAAATGCAATCCTGAGAAAACAGTACAATTTCTGCAGTATCTTCACTAAAAAGACTGTTTGCATAAATTCTGTCTTACAACATATGCAGATCAGCATAGTGTGCACTGAAAAACAAATATATGTTTGTCACACATAGTTTGAAACTGGATTTAAAATGCTGAGGATTTATCTGATTAAAAATAGTCAGGAATAATTCATTTTTTATCCATTTTGGAATGTGCCTGTATACTGTTTTTTTTTGTTGTTTTGGGTTTTTTTTTTGGTAGTTATGTATGTTGTGGGGTCAGAATAGACAAGCAGTTGTGCTTGGGGTGGGGGAGTTAGGTAGTACAAGAGAGGGAGTAGTTCTGGAAATCATGATCACATGTGGGATTTCACACCACAGAAATAACATCTTCAGAGGTCAAACTACCCAATAAACAATTCTGAACTTGTTGAGGAAGAAAGCAAGCTCAGCAGACAGAGAGATTCATTGAATCAGGCAAGGCAGTGGGAGCAAAGTAGCATGAATTTCTATACACATCTGAACTGTAAAACATCACATTATGCTTACTGGAAACGTTCCTGCTTAAATCTGTTATAAGTTGGTCTGCAGTCAGGAAAAACAGTTGGCTCCTAACGCTCTGCCTGGTGGTTGGCTGTTCTGAAATTCTTGGCTTATAGGTACTTCTTTGTTCAGGCTCTCCTTGGAGACTTAATTTTTTAGGGTCTTTGATAGCTTTTTCAGACAGTTAAATATCTTCTGTGTTCTTTCCTGTAAACAGTCCAGATTCCTCATACTTCAGGTGTACCATCATTTTCAGCAGACATCCTAGCCCTCATGCAAATAGCCACTCATTTCTGTGTTAGTGGGGAATAACCCCACAATAACCCCACAATAACCCCACAATAACCCCAAGCAGAGCTACAGGCTGGGAGATGAGTGGTTGGAGAGCTGCCTGTCAGAGAAGGACCTGGGAGTGATGGTTGATAGTCGGCTGAATATGAGCCAGCAGTGTGCTCAGGTGGCCAAGAAGGCCAATGGCATCCTGGCCTGTATAAGAAACAGTGTGGCCAGCAGGGCTAGGGAGGTGATCGTCCCCCTGTACTCAGCTCTGGTGAGGCCGCACCTCAAATACTTTGTTCAGTTTTGGGCCCCTCGCTACAAGAAGGACATTGAGGTGCTTGAGCAAGTCCAGAGAAGGGCGACGAAGCTGGTGAGGGGTCTGGAGAACAAGTCCTATGAGGAGTGGCTGAGGGAGCTGGGATTGTTCAGCCTGGAGAAAAGGAGGCTCAGGGGTGACCTTATCACTCTCTACATGTACCACAAGGGAGGCTGTAGCGAGGTGGGGGTTGGTCTTTTCTCCCACGTGCCTGATGACAGGACGAGGGGGAATGGGCTAAAGTTGCGCCAGGGGAGTTTTAGGTTGGATGTTAGGAAGAACTTCTTTACCGAAAGGGTTGTTAGACATTGGAATGGGCTGCCCAGGGAAGTGGTGGAGTCACCATCCCTGGAGGTCTTTAAAAGACGTTTAGATGTAGAGCTTAGGGATATGGTTTAGTGGGGACTGTTAGTGTTAGGTCAGAGGTTGGACTCGATGATCTTGAGGTCTCTTCCAACCCAGAAATTCTGTGATTCTGTGAAGTTTACCCAGCTCCTCCATTGTGACGTTACTGACATGGTCCAGACTAGTGAGATTAGTGAGAGTAAGAGTACCTAGGCACATCTTACAGAAAATATTTGTGCTACAACTCAAGATGCCAGTCTGTAATCCATTTGGGTATCTGCCTAGTTTAGCTCAGGCGGGAACAGATGAGTTCCATAAGATGCTCCTGCTTGCAGAAGAATGCTCCTGCTTGAAGGGGAAGTAGGTATGCTCCACATGGAAAGTTCAAAGAGACTACAATTTAAGAAGTGTCGGACAGGAAAGATCAGGAGAAAAATAAGAAGGACCCAGAGAAGAAAAGACACTGCTAAGAGGAGATGGAAGTCACCAAGCTTTAGAGGTGATGAAATAAAACCCTGTTGTCACTCAGAAACCAAGTTGGCTGATAGCTAGCTAACTGGTACAAGAACCTCTCTACAAGGACACAGAGTGGAAAGAGCAGAGATGGTTATAAACAGTTTTTTTTTTTGTTGTTTTGTTTTTTGTTTTTTTTTTGTTTTAATCTAAACACCTTGATTTTTCTTAATTTAATACAGTAACATGAATCATCAGCTAATATAAACCTGGGCTGGGGTGTGGTTGGTGAGTGAATAAGGGTTATTCAGTTTAAAAGACTTTCTTCATACACTTCACTGCAGAAATAGATCTAAGCAAATCCATTCTCCACCTTTTAGTTAGCCTGGGGTATCACCACATATTTCAGCAATAAACACAGTAATATTTGGAAAGCAATACATACAAATTCGCTGGGGAATCATAATAATAGACACAGGTCCTACTCTGACAAGTTTCAGCATGAACAGCAGTCAGCCTTAAATTTTCAGTACGTTATCTTCAGGACACTCTAAAGGACATCTACAGTGATTCAGTGAAGTAAATTTAATTAAAACTAAACTAACTTGTCAAAATGTAGAACAAAGTACATTTTGTGATATAGTATCTTTGATTTCATTAATTTGAAAAACTGCATATCCTACAGTGGGTTTCCAATTCATAATTAATTAGTGGGTTTTACTGAATTTACTTTTACATATATATTTTGTTTTAAACACAACTGAAGGGCACTTCATATTTCATTTGCATTTTGTCCTTATTCTTTCCAATGCCATGAAAAGTCATACCTTATTTATCTGTTTATTGTTCAAAGAATGTCATATAAGGTATGAATTGTACTTGGAGCCTATTTATGATAATTATCCAGATAATTATTCAGTCTTACTTTTCATCAGTCAACATTGCACAAATTACATACAGGTAGGCTTCTTTGAAGAAAAAGATAAATATTTCCTGATTTATTTTTATATACATATACATACATATATATATATAAACACACATACACACTGTTTCTTTTGCAAAAAAAAAAAAAAAAAAAAGTAATTATTACTGCAGCCAGTGGTAATAATTTTTCTGAATTCACTTCATATATGCAGATTCAGTTATTTCATTCTGACATATTTGTTTAATAGTTTTTCCTATCAGGCGTAGTGTTTTTAGACATGAAAAGATTTTGAAAATATCATAGAAATACAGTTTATATATCATACATATATCATACATATATTTTATATATTGTATCTGTTATAAATTTTCTTGACACCCGATCATGTTAATTTGTGGCTTGGGGGTAGAAAAGAAGAAGAAAGAAGGGGAGTTATCTGACTCTTGTTTGTCTTGGGGAAACATTCTATGGTTCTTATTTATTTTTCTACCACCCTTCACGAAGATAGCTATTTTATTTTAGCACAGATTATTAGGTAATTCAAGGAGAAATAAGTATTTATGCTATTTGAAAAATAGTTTGCATCTAAAAAAAAAAAATCTCTTTCAGATGTCTGTGTGTTTTATTAAAACAGATCATGTAACAGATAAATAGCTCATGCTTTAGATATAAACAATAAATTAGATGCAATAAAGACAAGGAATATCTTAAGTGTAAATTCATTTTACAAATAATTTTGAAAATACCTTAATAAAAATAAATTTCATATATACATTAATACCTTGCAGTTCTACTGTGTCTGGAATTCTGTTAAAAGCTGGATATGCATCACTCTACAAAGATATAAAAGAATCAGGTCATGATCTAAACCATATTGTTTGTTCTTCAAGTAATAGGAGAACAGAAAAGTTTACGCTGACATAGTTTATGCTGCTTCAGTTTCTGAGTGGAGACAATAATTTACATCACTAAAATACATTTACATGTAATTTTGCTGAAAAACTACCAAAATTGAGGGATTCAGATACAAAAGATGACAAAAAGTAATCACGAGTTTTCTCAAGATATTTACACTTCTCATCATCTTAAGGGAATTTAAACTGTAGATATGCTGTTAAGTCACCAGTGGACAGAAAAGGATGGTGAGAATATTTCCAGTGGAGAACCAACACATTTCATAAGAATCAAAGATGACAAGCTCACAAGTTGCAAAGAAGCATAACATGTACTGTGAATATTACTCATCAGGTTGAAGCCTTTTTCAAAATATGCCAGGGGATAGCACAAGGTTGACAACTGCTCTCTGGGAAGTTTTATTTTGTCAAGAATTTCACAGATGTGATTATGCTCTGTAATTTCAATATATTTTACCAGACTCCTTCAGGCATGGTTAACACTCTACTGAAAAAATATATCAACAAAATTGGTGAAGTACTTCAACATATTCAGTGTCACTTAGATTAGGCTGACTGAATAGTTGGAAGAGATTTACAACTTCCTACTGAGTTCAGTTTTGTTATTTAATACTACCTGATTATTAAATGCAGTCCCTCACCATAACAGACTACCATCTAATATGTATTTATGCAGAAGCATATGCAAGGAAAAGCATTCTTTGCCCTTCATACTTCACGAGAAAGAGCTCTTCCTCACTGCCATATTCCGCAAACTTGAAACATAAGTACCAAAATTCATACAATAAAAAAAAGGAATACGTGGAAAGCTGAATAATTCTATAAGAACTAAAGTATGCTACAAATCAAGACCAGAAAATCTCTTCAGTCTATTCTAAGCTAAAATGGATGAAAATTCCTTTTTCATTTCAGTCATAACTTTAAATGCCTAAGCAAGACACACCAAATAAGAAAATAATCCTGAGTGGTTTCAGAGAGCCACTATGTCTCCCTTGACCATTATCTCATCTCTAGCTGTGGCTATATTGCAATGTTTTAAAAGAAAATGAAAGACTCACAGAAGCTGCATCACACATGAAAACGAAAAGTTATTTTTTTTACAATTCTCTGTAGTAAACCAGAAAAAAAAACTTTGAACCATGATTCAAGTATGATACAAATGTGTTACCACAAGTACACAGTGTCCGGTATTTCCTTTGTTATCTCTAAGGAATATCAATAAATTCAACAGCTACAGCTGCACATCGAATGTTTGTATTTGATCTTAGGACTGCATACAAACTTTTTCATTTGTTCTTCAGGTTTTCATTTGTTCTTCAGGTGAAACAATTTGTCTTCTTTGCCTACAGAAATCTTCAAAAACACTTTCCAAAACCTCACTCTATTTTTAAAAATTATAATTATGTGAGAGATACATGCTGCCTTTGTAGATTTTCAATATTTCAGCAATTACACAAAGAAAAACTCTTGCAACTGTATGGAAGAGTCTATAATTATAATTGCATTAATTTTTACATTTGTAGTAAGTGTATATGTATATATATATATCATAAAGTATGAAAATTAAAGTAAGCAGCATTGCATACAATAATAGATTAAAATTAAGGGGGCTATACATAAAGTTCTGTAAGATAAATAGGTGTGCCTTCAGATCAAGTTTTTTGTTTGTTTTTGTTTGTTTGTTTTTTAATACTTCATTCTAGACTCTGTATATAGGGTACTTATTATGTTCTAAAAGCTCCATAGAGGTGATGCCACTGTCTTCAAAAGGTGTTTTGCCATTTGTTCCAACGTGGTCTACACCTACTATCAGATCAAAAGATTTAAACATGAAGTGGAGAAAGAAAGAATAAACATACAAACTAAACATACATAAAAAGAGTGTATGTATTTTAAATTTTCTTTAAAAAGCAATTTATGATTTATAAACAGCTTCAGGATCAGAATGGTCTCTCACTGCTGTAGGGATAGTCTTAGAAAACACAACATGTTACCAGATATCAAACATACCACTAAGGTTTTGGTTATATTAATTTTTCAACGTATTCCTTCTCCTATCCCAGGTATACATGTTAAACCTTTTACAGCAAAGGTCCTCTGATGTTTCGCTGGTACGTTTGTGAAATGCAGGACAGTTCATTCAAATAGCCATTTCTTTCCTAAAAGTTAAAAACACCCATCTGGCACATAAGGTGATGCCAACTGTTAAGCATTGAACTGATAGAGGATCATGACAAAATGCTAATTTTCTTCATGTTTTGCATGAGAACAGTATAATGAATATGGAGGCTATTAAAATGTAAAAATGACTGATGTGTGCCTCCTCAACAGCATCTCCTACTCTTAACTCCAGTCAATGATTCAAATAATACCAATCCAACAGTTTCAGAAAATGTGTGAGGACTTTGGCAGTTACTTCAGTTTTCCTATTCATTTTAAGTGTACTGTCACCAAAAAAAAAAAAAAAAAAAAAAAAAAAAAAAAAAAAAAAA
>CM021733.1:46706484-46998560 GCA_011075105.1 Heteronetta atricapilla | reverse complement strand
AAAAAAAAAAAAAAAAAAAAAAAAAAAAAAAAAAAAAAAAGTAAAAGTAAAAAAGTCACATCATTGTCTCCCTCAAAGACTGTTCTCTGAAATAACATCCGGATGGCATTAAAAAGAATGTGCTGAAACTTACTCCTGCATTACTTGAGGCATGTTCAACTAAGTGCAAAGGCAAAAATACATATTTGAATCTCCAGAACTGCATTTTATGATATTAACTAAGAGATATTTTAGGGGCCTATATAACAGTTTTAAATTAATCACTTAAATCTTTAAATGTGTCTTGGTGCCAGGGCCATGAGAGGCCCCCCCAGACCCCACATCAGCCAGGGGCTGCCAGCCCCTGCCCCAGCAAAGCCGCAGCGAGCTCCAGCTCCCCACAGCCCTGCCCCACCACAGGCCCACGTCCCGGCCTCAGCCAGGGATATAACAAAACCAGGATATTCACATAACCAGGGAGGTGCCCAGTGCTGGGGCTGGGTGAGGCAGGTGGACAGAATGGGCTGCCAGGCCCTGGCCTGACAGGCCACACTGCTCCCAGCCCCTGGGGTGCTCTGACACTTGAGTAGCACATACTTATTTCTTCTATCATATTCATTAAAATAATAAAAGAGCATATTTAAAACTAATAACTGCACTTGCCCTTATATCCAATTATTTAACTGAGTGCTCTGTTTTGTCAATCCAGAACAAAGTTGTATGAACTAATACAGCAGCATGACCAGTGAATATTGAACGGTGATTCTAGAAAGCTGTGTTTTCAATAGCCACACTTTTCATACTATGGAGGTACAAAATTCTTCTCTCTTGGTACTTTGAGATTGCCAGGTTAAAAAAGCGCTTCATGAGCGTAAGGTATGATTTAGTTACCTATAATATTACAGTTGATCCTGTAGACATACAGAGAGTCCCTGACCAAAACAGAACAGAGGCCTAAGATCAGAAGACATGGATTATTCTGAAAGGCCCTGAGGAGACTGAAGATTTGTTGCTGCTGCTCTTGTTCACTTCTCCCTCTATATATAAACATATATATATATATATTCATAATTTGGTATAAATTGTGGTACTTTTTTTTTTTTTTCTCATTTCCATCTCAATGTGACAAAAAAATGCTGGGACATGATTTTCAAAATGAGACCAATGATTAATGTCAAAAGCAATTAGAATTTTCCAGCTGATATTAACATGAAAATCAGTGAATGGCTTGCCTGCTTAATTTTTGTCTTACAAATAGGCTGGGCTAGTCCTTAATGTAAGCATCAAGAGCCATCCTCAAAATCTCACATTCTGATATATACTGTCCTAATCTCTCTTTAAATAAGAACATTAAATCAACTGGCCAAAGGGCCATCTAGCCTAGCAATAACCTTTCAATGGTGGTTGTAAACAGAAAATGTTAGAAATATAAGAATAGGGCAAGCTTTTATGGTACTTCCTCTCCACCCTTCAAATCTCCATTTATTTTTGACTCAGGGATTTTCAAACCTGGCTGAGGCTTGTGTGAATTTTCTACTGATAAGAAAATATTTGTTCTGGATCACAGCACTACATTCCAGCTTCTGTGCTGTAAAAGACTGTTCTTACAACTAATAATAATATACTAACTCAATGAAAGCTGCTGTTTTTTTTTTTTTTTTTTAAAAAAAAAAAAAACCTTTTTTTTTTAAATAAGCCAGTTCGTGCATTGCATAGGTAAAATATTCTGTGCATAATCAAAAGCTGTGAACATGAGCCAGCAGTGTGCCCAGGTGGCCAAGAAGGCCAATGGCATCCTGGCTTGTATCAGGAATAGTGTAGCCAGCAGGAGCAGGGAGGTGATCATTCCCCTGTACTCTGCTCTGGTGAAGCTGCACCTTGAGTACTGTGTTCAGCTTTGGGCCCCTCAGTACAGGAAGGTCATCGAGGCCCTGAAACGTCCAGAGAAGGGCTACAAAGCTGGTGAAAGGCCTGGAACACAAGTCTTGTGGGAATGGCTGAGGGAACTGGGGTTGGTTAGCCTGGAGAAGAGGAGGCTCAGGGGAGACATTATTGCTCTCTACAGTTACCTGAAAGGAAGGTGTGGGGAGCTGGGGGCCAGCCTCTTGTCGCAGATAACCAGTGATAGGACTAGAGGGAATGGTCTCAAGTTGTGACAGGGGCAGTTTAGGTTGGAAATTAGGAGACATTTCTTCTCAGAAGGAGTAGTCAGGCATTGGAACAGGATGCCCAGGGAGATAGTGGAATCACAGTCTCTGGGGATGTTTAAGGAAAGGTTGGACCTGGTGCTTAGGAACATGGTTGAGTGGATGACATTGGTGGTAGGGGGATGGTTGGATCAGATGATCTTAAAGGTCTTTTACAACCTTAATGCTTCTATGATTCTATGAAAGTTAACTCTGAGAATAAAAACTTATAATTTGACAGGGTACTGAGGAATTACATTGCAGAAAAGGAGAGAAAAAAAACAATCTACTTTCCCATTTATCAAGAATTAGCAGTTGGTTAGATATAGCAGTCTTTGTACAGGAACCCAGCCAAAAAAATACTGCTACCAAAGCCATTGCATAACCCTCATCAAGTGCAGTCAAAGCTGAGATCTGTGGAGATGTATTTGAAAGCACTTTTTCCCAAGTTTCACATGTCATTGTAATGTCCCAACTTCTGCTTCCGTTTGAGTAGCTACAGTTGGTGGTTCTACTATCATATATCTACGGATGAGAAAACAGCATAATTTTTTAAAATAATAACTTATTTCAAGATCAAAACCTATGTTTCTATCTCTATCCAATTTTAGGATCTCACAAGGTCAATATACCAAACAGAAGGCTCCATTAAATTTCAATACTATTTCTTAATGTAATTGAAGAGATTGTCATGCTACTAAACATGTATTTTCAAAAATCTCAGGTGGAGACCAAAAATGTTACAAAAACTCTCTGGAGCAAGGGTCTGCAGCTCTGATTGTGTCAAGCACCGAAAATTTCAATTTCTACTCCATGTTTATGAAAACCATTGAAATTTTCTGATGATGCTGAGTCCTGCCAGCATGAACTGAGTCTTAACATAAAGTTCTATAATTTAGGTGACTAAATGGATAACTGTTATTTTTCTTAATCAAATAAATGTGACAGCAAATAAGTTAAGGGCTTTAAGTTGTTAAATATATATGGAGAAAACTAAAGATAGAAAAAATATAAAACATTATAGCAAAATTTTCTAAATGTTCATTTTTGATTGTCCAGTACATTGGCAATTTCAGGGTAATGGAGTTGCTAGCTAAGTAACACATATAATTTATATTTAAATAATGGATTTTTGGATACCTAAATTGAATTCAGACAAGACTATTTTTATTATTATTCATAACAAAAGCTGAGGAAAGCCTTTAAGATAATATTCATAGCCCAGTGCAGTCTTAAACAAAGAAATTGCTACTCTGCTTCCATAATCTTTCTCTGTCATCCTCACTGGCAGCTGGGAGATCAGTAGGTTTTCATCTATTATCATTAGTTACTGGGCTTGATGATCATTACTGCACCACTTGAGCCTGAGACCAAATAATTAGTGCTTGTAACTGAGAATGTGAACCTTATCATAGTTTCTGCTACTCTCATGGTAATTGCAATGTAAAGATAAAAATGTATGACTGTACTTAATCTGAAGTTTGTACTGAAAGTCCTGATGGAGAACCAGGCCAAGATCCCTAAAACACTACTGAGACATTATCAAAAGTTTTCAGTTATTAAAAAGGGTCTTTTTAGTAAATTAATAATGCATTCATAATGAGTAAAAAAGCACCCTATGTAGCGTCATTGAAGACTGTAAAGAGGCCAAGTTTGTCTGGGATTATCTTTTCTCTCACATATTAAAAAATACTAGTTCAGTGTAGTATGTACTGTCATCTACAGAACAACAGAATTGTCCTCACCTTACAGTCACCTTATGCAGAAGGACATACAGAATGTCTGCCAAGATGCCACCAGTGGGACTGCTTTGGTCCCACTGCACTGATGTGAGTGTCCTCTCTGGCTTACTGAGTTTGCTTTGGAAACACCCAGTGTGAGAAGACTGAGAGGTGGAACTACGCTAAATGTTTCACTAAGAGTTTGCAAACCACTCATGCTCCGTTATGTTGCCACTTATATTATTTCTATGAATGTTTCTGTGACAAAAACTGAGCATACATGAGAATGTTTGTGCATTCCAAAACCCAGTAACGCCTCCAATTACCAGAAGCCAGAAGAAACCCCAGGTTTCATCTGCTATCATAGAGCAATGGAGGAAATATATTTGGGGGGAAAGGAGAGGGACTGGCATAACATGCCAAGAAATACAGCAATAAACATGAATAGTATGAAGGCTTTAAAAGAAAAGCTATTAAAAAGATTTCCTGTAATTATTCCTTAGAAGAAAAAAATGCTGATTTGAAGCTCTCTGTAGAAAAACATATCTTTTTTGTAGCACTTACAGTGAACACACTTTCCCTGCATAGCTATGCTTTCAATAATGTAGCTCACATTATTAACATTAAAATACGTTTATGATGAATGTATGATTATCATACATTATTATTTTTAGAGTATGTTCACCAAAATTCTAGTACTCTATCAGAAAGCACAGATTGCTTTAAATTAACTATGACCAATTTCAGTAAACTTTGAAGTATTAATCATTTTAACTTTTATCCTGGGGACAGGCTTAAAGAACATTTTAATAACTACTGTAATACAATTATTGTTTGGTTTATACAATGTAATCCATTATTTGGTACTATTTATCACATCTACATCTAACAAGTTTATTTCTTATATAGAAAAATTAGTGAACAGTGGCCACTTCAACTTTATAAATTGGAACACAGCCAGAGCACCACAGGTGCTCTGTAGTTACATTACAGACAGTGATAATCACTAAATGGTAAGGCTTCTGGTAAGAAAATTCTGTTAAAAATACATAATCCACTGGACTATCAAATTGTCAGGGAAGATATCAGATAAATGAAGAAATTTTCAGGAAGAAGGACGAATAAAAATATAAAAGCAGTGTTTTTATTGGGAAATTACAACTTCTTTGAGTCTGGCATAAGTAAGGATTTTTTTCTTATGACAGAATAATGCTATTAAAATATGTGCACATGAAAAGTAAAATTTTGCCTTGGATTAGAAACGTTTGATATAAAACTTTTTATTATTATTATTATTTTATTTTTTCAAATTAGGAAAAAAAAAAAAAAAGAAGAAGAACTGGGCTCTGATATTACAGTGGAGACTGAAATTTAATTGCAGTCCATAACAGAGAAAAGAGAGAAAGTTGAATCTCAGAATAGGCAATGGTTATAAAAGAAGCAATGCATCAGGATCATCATAACATGACAACCAACCTACATGTTTTTTAAGACAGAGGTTAAGCTTAAGCATTATTAGAAGGGAAAAATGAATGAATAAATAAATAAATAAAAGGAGGTTTAATTCTCCAAAAGGTGGTGTAAGAGGACAAAGACTAAGTCACACTCTCTTCAGCTGAGCCAACAGTCACTATCAGAGCAACCATTAAGAATATGTAAGACTGTTTCTAGCACCACATCAAGTGTTACAAAGATGTAAATCTGTCTCTCAAATAGTGTGCAGTTTTTTCATGAAAATATTTGAATGTTATCAGTACTACATTGATGTGCAATGGAGTCAGATGTCCAAACCTCATTTTTTTATATATAGTTTTTTAGGTTTTTTTTTTGTTTTTGTTTTTGTTTTTCAAAATGGAATTTCTGTTTTCCGGCTATTACTATTGACTACATGATTTCCATTGACAATTTTGACAGAAGTGATATGGTCTTGAGAAACATTTCCATTATATTAAAATGAGCATTTTCTGGGGGAAAATTACTCCACCAGATATGATTAATTTGCTTGAACGTTATTCTCCTACTCTCTACTTAGTTTTTGACAAGAAAGCACAAGATACCTTATTCAGTTGTTACCAGCAGCAGTAATTTCATTTCAAAATAAAGATCGATGTATTTAAATTTCTGCACGATTCATTCTAAATTGACAGTATTTATCTTGGTAAAACTGTATCATAAAGAAAGGCATGTGGTAACTGCTTCAAATGAAGCTAGTGACAACACCATTCTCATTATGGTATGTTCCCTTTTTATCTTAGTCTGTTTCACAATAGTGACAAATTTATTAATCTCTTCTGAATATTTCTGATTTCCAAGATATGACCACATCTTAGTGTCAAATAAGAGTAAAGCCAAATTTATGTACTTAAAGTAATGCTGATGTACTTAAAGTATGATACAATAGGATATGTGCAGGTGCAGATTCAATACAAAATCCCATTTGCCACAGTTTTCTTAAACATTTCTCAAGATAACAATTATCATAATCTGAGCGTTAAAGAGCTATACAAGTGGGACCATTCTCTAGTAGATTTTTTTATTTCCTTGGCACAAGAGTATAAGTTACAAAAAACTTTGAATTTAATATATTTTTATAGTAAGATATAGGTTATGTCAGTTTTAATTACCACAGCTTCCAGTTGTCATTAAAATTTGTATTATATCTTTTTGTTATTATCAGTATTTCAAGCTAAAAGTAGTTTATACTTGATTATTCTTACAGTCCTTGGGGCATGTTTGGAAAACATACAGTTTTACATAAATGTTTTATATGCATTACGCAACAATTGAAGTGAAATATCTAATTTCATATCAAGTCATTGAACAGTTACAGATATGTTTTTTGAAAATAGCACCTTTACTTCCAGGTTTTGAGTTCAAATTTAAGGTAGGTTAGAAATGATAAAGATATCTCCATGACTTGTATTATAAGAAATTCACAGCTTTTACTGTTACTGGGAATTATTACAATTATCAGGACTGGCTCTAGATTTGGCACAGGCCACACATTACAGGGTAATTTCTGCATGAAACCTATCTAGTGTGTGAGGTAATTTTTCCTTTAAGACATTTTTCTTGGTTTACACTTAATCTGGTGGAGAATCTACACCACTGCAAATGTTCCCCTCACTGTCAAAACTGTGCCCCTGTCCAGTTAGGTAACAGAATGATACAAAACACATTAAAAAAAAAAAAAAGAGTGAATCCTTTCAGTGGAGATGGCAACGTAAAGCAGTGTACTTACCCTACACAGACAGAGTAATGATGATGGGGGGGAAGTACTATTTGGAATAAAACATAAAGATAAAAGTGCAAAAAGAAAGGGGACTGGAACCAAGTAAATCACACAGAACTAGCATCCTAGGCTCTATACACTTGTGTTAGCACTACCCTTCCCCCCTTCCCCTCAGTGCCTATTAAAGAGAATGTATTTATTATGATTTTTTGTTTAGTGTTCATTGGTTATTCTCCCCCCTCCAAAAAAAAAAAAAAAAAAAAAAAAAAAAAAAAGATTTATTTTTTTAGGAAATAAAAAAAATTTGAGTTGTAAAATTGAGTCCCAGCCTATTAATCAACAATGCAGAATGCCATGTTTTGACTGAGAAATACAGCAAGAGTGTGAAGTGTTCTATTTTAATGCTGTGTAAGTTGTGTTTAATACTTCAGCTATATAAAATGAGTTATTGATATTTCCATGCATTCCTATTTGGAGTGCAGAAAGCCTAATTTTTTTTATTTTTTTTTCAATTGTATATAATTAGGCTGTATATTTTAATTATCTGCTATATGCAAAAGGAAGAAAGTAGACATACAAACATAAATTTTCTCCTGTATCCTTGTCACTTAATTACCATCATTTTACAGACTAAAATACAATGTTGAATCCTCCCTTAATGACTAAAAATAAATATCTGACAGACTCATATTAACATCATTTCTACAGTTCCCAAGAACTTCATTATAAAAGAAAAGAGCAGGAAGTTTACAAGACAAGAAAAAAAGTGTCTGTACAACACATTTATGCTGATTAAAGCAGAACAAAAAATACTGGTGAATGTTAGTACATTTTCATTTCTCAAAAAAAGGCATTATTAGGCCTTGTGAAATTTATGAAATGGTGTATGAGATGAATCCAGCTTGTTTTATAAACATCAGCAATTCCCTAGCCTGTAGAACTGCCACCACTGATGTTCCTCATTCCTCCATGACCAGGAGGAACAAAGGTATCCCTGTTTCAGAATGTTAGTAATCACTGACACAAGGAAAAAAATATGAGGTGACCACTATCTGAAATTGTTTGACCCCAAATTAAGAAGCAACAGTTCTTACTAAAGAAATACTACAAATCTGGTAATAAAGCATACATCATTTGCTAGATAAAAGTTGGCTATTAATAGCCAAACTCATTGAGCTTTTCTCAAACATTTGATGAATGAGATTTTTGTATAATTGATATAGGAATATGCTTCAACAGCAGTAAGTTGTGCAGCATTTTAAGATATTAGTGGAAAACAAAGTATGTGAACTTTACAGAACAGGCAGCACTAGTGAGGAGCATATTTAGAATATCTTCTGGTGGAAAAAATAAAAAGGAAAAAAAATGTTTTTTACTCAGTAGATTTGATGCATGCCCACATTTGTAAGTTCTACTTGTTCATCTTACTGAATAAAGTTGTAAAAGTGCTTTTGTATGTTTTCAATGTTTTTAAACTGCTTAATTCCAGCACAGGTACAAAAGAGTAAAAAAGATTTCATCTTTCTTTCTGCAGTATGATTTTGATTGATTACTTGCCAGTAAAATAATGGTATACAAACCAGTGGATAGCAACAGAATTGCACATGTGTCACTGAATGTACACTTGAAGATAGGAATTTTTTTCTCCCCACCATTCTGAATGCTAACATATAGAAAGCAACGTTTTAGTTAAAGCTCCAGCCTCAGGCTGTGTCTTCAGAGATGGCAATTGCAATCTCCTTGTAAACTGAAACATTTCAAATACAAATTTGAACAGATGGAAAGCAGAAGAACAGTTTAAAGCTTCAAAGAAATTCCTATATAGTTAATGTACTTTTAAAATTATTATTACTTTTGGGAGGAATTTATCTTTTGGATTTAAAATTTTCAAGAATGACTTCTTACTATCCTGCTTTTCTACATGATTTCCTTTTTTTTTTTTTTTTCCTCTCTCATGTCAGGAGATTAAAATAAATAATTCCGCTTATTCTCCCCAATGGATTTTAGACCTAATGACCTAATTTTTCTGCAAGCAAATGTTACTAATTATCCTCTCTATACAACAGACCAACATCCTTATTTGTTCCACGCTAACTCTAACTATATGCTGCTGGTGCATTTGAATGAAAATATTTCACTATATGGAAAACATACTTTCTATATGCTGGTAGCATAAAAAAAAAAATAATAATAATGATTCTTAGAACAGTCATTTCTCACATACTTTGGATTTTTTTTTTTTAAATGAAATAGATCTCATCAGATTGAAGTATCCTTTTTAAGCTCACAACTCAAAAGTATCGAATCGCAGTTTTTATAAATTGGTAAAAAAATCACCTTTCTGCTGAAAATAAATGTGACAGTTTTCAGCCAAAAGAATTTTTCAGAAAACTACGTGTGTCTGTAGAGAGATGCTAATAACAAGAATGCCTCTCAACCACAGTGGTACTGATATAACACCTCAAATCCTGTTGTGTACTTAAGCACATCTCCTTTGTTTGATTTGCAGCTGCTATCCTGATATAAAACCAATAATGCTTTTACATTTCTCCTCTACAAAACTGTTGCTTGTTTGTTTTGATGAGTGTAAGTAATAGTGCACATGACAAGGCTGATAAGGAAATCCACACTGATGCCAGCCTGTGCCTACATCCTGTTTACATAACCCCCTGTTAACTCCTATGGAAGCTGACACAGCTGCAAGAAAGCTACTATAATTCACCATGTATTAAAAAAGCTTGTCTCACTAGATCAGCTCCTCTTGGCATTACTTCTGAAAAACAGCTCTATGGATAATGACTTCAAAGTCAAGTTCTCAGGAACGTTTTCATTTCAGGAACCTTAATGAAGCATCACAGCTACAGCAGTTTGCATGTTTCTCTTCTGTCATTTCATTTTCCTCTACCTGATGACTGACCACTTGAACAACCATGGTGCATTTAAAATTCATAACTGTATGTTAACATAGTAGTAGAGATGAAGTTCTTCTGTAGGACATTACGGGCAGAAGTCAGGAGCCGAGAAGGTATATGCAATTACTGCAGGGACAAGATTCAGATTAGAAGCAACTCAAAAGCAAGATGTTTGTTAACTCTTGAAGTGCATTTTTATTTTTATTTTGTGAATTTCCTCTGAAATTTCATTTCAGAAACACTCTCTAAATTATGAGCACATGCATGTTTTTGCATTCCTACCTACTATTAATAATTGATCTCACAAGATGAAAAAGTTTTGACAGTTTATCACTAATTGAAGGGATTATCTTATTCCATCTTTGTCTAACTTTCATTTTCTTCTGTTTAACTTCAGTTAGCTATTCATTTTGCTTTGATATTACTGTTCCTGTTTTTCTTTGCCTTGTTTACCACCTTTTTTAACTTTGAATTTTCCCAAGAGGTTGATTAGCAATGTGCAATTTCATGGGGAAAATGACTAAACTTTCTTGCCTTGCAAGATTTAGAAATGGCAATTACAGAAAGTTCTCATTCCAGCTTTTGCTCTGAAGCCGTCTTTGAAACAAAATTCATACTGCCTGTCTTCAGCAATATTATTTTGTGAGCTCTCCAGAAAGCCATTTCTTATAAAATTCATAGTACAGCCAACATTTTTTTTTTTTTTTTGCTTGGGGACTACTTTGGTTCCAGGCAAGCAGTTTCATTTTCTTTTCATCTGTTAAAAATTCAATGTCTTCACAGATTTTAGATCAATCATTTTAGGCAGTTTGACTGCCTCAGTTTATGTGCTGCCTTACCTGTTACATTTGCTGCCAAATCCCTTGTTCAGCTGTGGACGTACTCCTCAGTAGTGCTCTTCATTAGGACACATTGCAGAGGATAAGAAATTTTATTCGTTACATTATCACAATTAGACATATGCATCCTTAGGTTCTTTACAACCCTATCATATCTGCAGATATACTGATAATCCTCATACTGGTGTATGTGTTGTACGTTGTTCCTTTTTATAGCATTAATGAGATCCAGCTTATCAGATGGAGCACATTTTGCTACAGTGATGACATTTTTCAGCACCTAATAATATGCATACGGAGCTTTCTGCTGCCTTTTAAACATCTCTGATTGAATGTCCTGATATTTTCACAGAGCTTGTTTTCAGTCAATGGTTGAGACAAGTCTTTAAAATCCTCAGAGTTTGTAATGTTTCAGGTTCTTGAACAGGAGCTAGATCTGAGGGAGGAGGAATCTTTAAAGGGATGCGGAAGATGCAAAAGTTTGGGAGCTCCAGTGGGACTTCACAGGCATATTTTTAAGATAGGTATTCTAAGGTTATATGTTTGCTCTAAAAACTTCTATAAGACCTAAAAGGACCAAAATTTCAAGACAATTTCCACTTTATACAAATGTTAACATGAGAATGCTTTCAGTAAAGGACCTCTGCTCAGCACATGTGCTGTTGGGATAAGGAACACTGGCTGGCCTAAAGAGCAACTTGTGAGGCATACTGGGGCACTAGATAGTCTCAAAAGACTAGAACAAATAAGTGTGGGAGTACTGTAGCGTATGCATCACAGAGCTACCAGACTCAAACAAACAAACAAAAACACAAATAGACCGTATCACTGCCACAAAAATACCTGGCACCTTTAAGATTGGCACTGGTCTACTGAAGGCAAAGAGTAAATAAAATGGGCTAGGTACTTATCTCTGATTCTGAGGCTGGAAGCACAGCACAGTTTTTATTCACAAGCCAGAATTATTTTCATCTTCAAAATAGTACACTAGCCTAATGTGCCTGTTGGGAGCAGAACCAAGCATACGCTTGTGACTCCAGTCATTCCTGAGAACTGCCTGAGAGCTTGCTAGGTTGGAGCAAACCAAACCTATGCCAGAGAGTATGTCAGCAATAAAAATGCACGGATGACTGCTTAGCAGTGCTTGAACCCTTACTATGGCCCTGGTTTGTTCACTTGTAAATATGCAGGATAGGTTACCAATACTAAAAACTGTATTGCACTAAAATTGTCTTACTGAAAACAGCAGTACCACAATTGTCTGTGCTTTTCTAACACGCAACATGATCTTTGTATGCCTTCTGTAATGCGTGTGCTTATACAAGGCTCAGCAGGACTCAGCTGCAGTATCAGTCAGACTGACGAGTTGTTAGAAAAGTATTTCTTGGCATGAATTTGACCTCTTTTTATAGAAGCAGTAGCTGGGGTCTCTGCTTTCACATGTCAAGAGAAGTGCTACTTTTCAAACGAAGGTTTAAGTTGTACAGCCTTATGCAGCTATGACACAGAAACTGTACATACTAGCAGTCAAAAGTAATGCAGCTGAGTGTGATAGGTAACATCCCAGCTAGAACATTAACCAGGGAATTGCTGAAGTTAGATTTGAAAATGATTCAGTATATAAATCTACAAAAAAAAAAAAAACAAAAAACAACAAAAAAAAAAACTGATTCAATATATAATCCTACAAAACAAAACAACTAATCAAACAAACAAACAAACAAAAATCAACACAAGAAAGCAAACTAGAAACAAGCTTTCCTCTTCTAATTTCTCTTAGAAAGCTTTATTGGTAAAACATTAACTAAGGATGTGGAATATCCTCAGATAAAAAGATATTTATCTGGTATTCAACTCACCTAATTCCACATCAAAAACCTAATTTCATTTCTATGAACTATACTCTTGAGAGTACACTTCAAACAAGTTTTTTCTGTAGCAGAAGTCTCCAAAAATACATGCAGGATTATTGCACATGCCTTGAAAGTGCAAGCATGGGATAGTATCAGAAGCTGGAAAGATTAAAGTACAACTGGCAAATTATAGTCCCCAGGTCTTAATGACTAAGAAAGAGACTAAAAGAGTATCTATCCAAAATACACAAACTATGCCACACACTTTGACAACACAAAGGATATAACAGGAGATATAAGACAGTCGCAACCACAACAAAAATGAGAAAGAATGCACTGAAATAGAAAAATTGCTACATTACTGTCTCCTTTATTAAGGATGCGGTGCCTGATCAATGTGGCAACTTACATGGCAGCAAGGTGTATTCCTTCTCTCCACCTTTGATGAAAAAAGTCCATTGCTTTTTTCATTTGCTAATTACAAAACTTCATTACAGTGGAATATTGTTATTATATAACTGTGTTAAAAAGACTGTAAAAAGCTGTTGTTGTATGTGCATATGTCTGTGCTTCAGTGCACTTGTATTTTCCGTTATGTTCTTCACATACTGTAAGGTGATTGACACTGTGGCACTGAAACTCCAATGTTACATCCAGATACTGCTGTAGTAACAAGCATGGAAAACCACCGAAACAGCCTTCTACAATGGGCAAGTTGAATCCTGCTTTGGAGGTACCTAACACTCTCTGTTGATTAGAAACAGAATCTAGACAATTAGCTCAGGTTAGACAACTAATTTTTAGACATGAACAACTTGACAAAAAATGTATCATACTCCTAAATGAGTATGATATATTATTTTATATTATTATTATATTATTATTTTTTATATTATTTCATATTAATTACGCCTTAATTTACTGGTACAGCAGCTTCCTCATTCAGAGACTACTTCCACCTAATAGCCTCAGAGCTAGGTAAGCAAAGCTCCGCAAAGGAGAACAAACTCCGCAAAGGAATGAAAACTTAGAGAAACATTCCTAAATAAATGCATTGAAAACTATGGTGATATTCAAAATGGAATGAGGCTGAGGTGTCAGCTACTATTTAACGTAGATACTACTTCTAAAAATCAGTAGCATTTCCATAGCCGTATCTAATTTTTCCCTGTTTAGAAAGATAGAGATTAAATCTTTTTTTTTTTTTTTTTTTTAGTTATTTTATGGTTTCAGGAAAGATGGATTAACACACTTAGGATGACTGCGAAGCTCCAGCTGATATTAGGTCAGAGACAGAGACTGATAAAAAATCTGATCTTGCTTAAAGATTTGAACCTGAGGATCCCATCAATCCGCATGATTCTAGGAGCTGGCAACAAAAGGCCTACTAGCAAGTTTCCTCACCAAATGCTGCATAAGATATTTTGTCCTGCATTTCTCTTCTTGGATCTGTGGCATTCAATGTCTTAAAACTTTATATTACTATTTTAGGTCAGATCTAACTTGACAAGAGTACACAGGCAGACAGAAGTTGTTTCAGACCCTAAAACAATAGTGGACGCACAGGCAATAGACGAAAATCAAATCCATGGGAATTGTGACAGTAATTTGAGAGCATCCAAAATTTCGCCACTGGTTGGTGCAACTGCTATTCGAAATGGTTTTTAGGCTTTCTAATTCTTACCATACCTTAGCACTAGTGGCTGGGTTGTAGTGATGAAGCTTTCCATATTCAAACAATGACACAGTATCTAAAACACAGACACATAAAGGTATTTCTACACTGCTCATTTCAGTTGTATTATTTATGTAACAGACCTGCTAAAATTTATGATCTATCTATTCACTAAATAGTAGAAGTTGTTTGAAACAATTTCCTTCAGAGGGGATATTCGATGCTGTGAGCTTATTTAACTGAAATCCTCAATTTCAAATCACATGGTAGGATGAGACAATGAGATCTGAATCATTTCTTCTATTTATTTTTGCCACTTCTACATAAGTATCATCTTCAATCAGTGCAACAGTTTGACCTTGGCCTGTTTCAGTAATAAAATGCTTTTGACCTGTTTTGACCTTTTGGCCTGTTTCAGTAATAAAATGCTTTTATTCTCAGAAAATTTCCTTCACACATGTATCTTTATTCAAACTACCACCACATCTGCCTTTTGGAGATATTCTGTAGCATCTCTGATTTTCTTGGCTTCTTTGTGAATAATGTACTGATCGTATTTCTCCAATTTTTATCACAAGTCAGTGAGAATCCTCAAGTTCTACTGGGAAGGCCAGCATAATGTTAACATGACTTTTGCATGCAAATGAAATCATGTATGTGCTGGGAAAAAAAAAAAAAAAGATTTTATAGATAATGAATGTGTACTTCTGCGTCATTAAGGGACATATAGCCCACATATATATCATCATTTCTCACCTGCTTACTTGCCATACTCTTTCCAGTATAATCACATAGCAATAATAACATTTTATTTTTAACCAGGAAAGTATTCAGCAACTATTCAGGCAACTATCACCACTGAAAGTTTTTAGGCAAAAGCTCACGGCCATTAACCTACACAGAAGTCCCTATTATCTTGTTAAGATTTGTGAGTAACAAAATAGTAAAATAAAATAAAAATAAAATGATCTGTCCCACTGGCTTCATTCTTGAAATGTCAACTTCTACATTGATTCCCCAGCATGATCATTATAATCAGTGCAGACTCAACAGACAATTCATAAGGATTTTGTGACACTGTTTCTGCCCATATTTCACTTCTAAACTATTTTTAAGGCATTGTCATTTAGAGCTTACATTTTTAATAATGTCTTTGGTCTATTTGTTCCCCCACTTTTAAAAACTACATTTAAGAAAATAGCTCTCCAGTCACAAGTACTATTTTATGGTCTAGGCATGCACACTGAATGGAGCCAGAACTGAAGATGTGCCAGGATATATTTCCAGTGACTGCACTCACTCTTTATATCACCTAATTCTCTTTTCTAATTGATTCCTTATCACAGAAATGTGGTAGAATACTGCTGATTATGGTATCTGGAAAAGAAAGAAATAAGTTCTTACAGGAACTATGCCATTTGATAGAGTTTGACTTTCCAGCATATCAAACAGCATTATTAGTAATAGTATCAATGCAGGTATTTCTTCAAATAAAAGCTATCAGATTTCTTCTCCAAACACTCACAAGTCCAATAAAAAATGATGCTATTTTCAATCTGTCTTTGAAAAGGAGTGAGGATAATTTGGATGAGGATGCCTTGAACATAACCTGGCAATACACAGTCCTAAGTTCATCCTTTCTTAATTAAATAGCTAAAACAATTCTAAGCTGGCATTTAGGAACTTAAACTCTGTAACTTAACATCTCTTTTTCTTCTTGCAAAATACATACGTTTAGGTCATATATGGAATTCACCACTTTTAGTTGAATATTGTTCTCATAAACTTTTACTCTGACCTCCACAGTGGAAGCAGGAAATAAGCAAATAGGTTGAACGCTTCTGAAAATTTCCTCTCAAGTGTGTATATACATTCCAGAATTGTTTAGAAGAAAAAAAGAGTAGAAATAAAAGCCTATTTTTATATTATTATTGAAACAATAACAACAAAACACCTCCTTATACATCAGGCACAGTTGGATTAATCTTTTCTCAGAAAGAAGTTTGAACAAGTATGCCAGGTCTGTCAGGTACATGACAATCTTAACCAATATAGAACATAAGGGCTTTGGAGGGCTTTTGTATCACGTACAAAAAGAGTGAAAAATCATAGAATCATAGAATCACAGAATAGTCTAGGTTAGAACAGACCTCCAAGATCACCGAGTCCAACCTCTGACCTAATGCTAACAAGTCCTCCACTAAACCATATCCCTAAGCTCTACATCTAGACTTCTTTCAAAGACCTCCAGGGATGGTGACTCAACCACTTCCCTGGGCAGCCTATTCCAGTGACTAACAACCCTTTCCTTAAAGAAGTTTTTCCTAATATCCAACCTAAACCTCCCCGGCGCAATTTTAGCCCATTCCCCTTCGTCCTGTCACCAGGCACGTGGCAGAATAGACCAACTTCCACCTCACTACAGCCTCCTTTAAGGTACCTGTAGAGCGCAATAAGGTCACCCCTGAGCCTCCTTTTCTCCAGGCTGAACAATCCCAGCTTCCTCAGCCGTTCCTCGTAGGACTTGTTCTCCAGACCCCTCACCAGCTTCATAGCCCTTCTCTGGACTCACTCAAGCACCTCGATGTCCTTCTTGTAGTGAGGGACCTAAAACTGAACAAAGTATTTGAGGTGCGGCCTCACCAGAGCTGAGTACAGGGGGACAATCACTTCCCTGGAACTGTTGGCCACGCTGTTTCTAATACAAGCCAGGATGCTGTTGGCCTTCTTGGCCACCTGAGCACACTGCTGGCTCATATTCAGCCGACTATCAACCAATACCCCCAGGTCCTTGTCTGTCAGGCAATGACAGACCACTCATCTCCCAGCCTGTAGCTCTGTTTGGGGTTGTTGTGCCCCAGGTGCAGGACCCGGCACTTGGCCCTGTTGAACTTCATACAGTTGACCTTGGCCCATCGGTCCAGCCTATCCAGATCCTCCTGCAGAGCCTTCCTACCCTTGAGCAGATTGACACACGCACTTAACTTGGTGTCATCTGCAAACTTATTGAGGGTGCACTCAATCCCCTCATCCAGATCATTGATAAAGATGTTAAAGAGGACTGGCCCCAGTACTGAGCCCTGGGGATGCCACTAGTGACCGGCCTCCAACTGGATTTGACTCCATTCACCACAACTCTCTGGGCCTGGCCATCCAGCCATCTCTTAACCGAACGAAGCGTATACCAGTCCAAGCCATGAGCAGCCAGTTTCATGAGGAGAATGCTGTGGGGAACCATGTCAAAAGCCTTACTGAAGTCAAGGTAGACCACATCCACAGCCTTTAGATTAATTAAATAGATTGATGTATGTTGGATGAATAATCTGACTTCATTAGATTGGAGTGGGAATACTTTGAACATCACCAAGATAACATCAAAAAGGAGTACAAGTGCAAATCCTGCCACAGAAAAATAAAGCAAGCTTGTCTCTATATACTAACCATTTAATACCATTTCAATACCATACCATTTCAATACAAGATACTTTATTTTTGACTCTTACAACCACAAAAAAAAATAATAATATTCAAAACTTGTTTTAAAACCAAAAAGCTAAGTGGTTAAGCAGTTACTGACTATGAAACAGTTCTACAGAAACTGAATGAAATGACAAAATTTGAAAGACTGTAATATCAAAAATCATACCTATAGCTATATTTCAATAGCCTGTGAAGCCAACCACTAAATCCATAAGAATGAAAGGGAATTTTCAAGACTACAGCATGCAAAACAAATATTTATTTGTACCAATTATATTATTTATATTTCTTAGGATCACTCTCCTTTCCACTAATTTTTCAACAAGAAAAAATAGGAAGCAAAGTAGCATGACCAACATAATGTTTTCTTCAGAGTTCATAAAGTAAAAATCAAACATTTTATTGTAATTATCAGGGCTACCAGGAATAACTGTAATAGTGAAAGCCATCAAGAGTCATTTGGTATCTCACTCCTTTTCCTTCAGTTTAAAATGAGTGCACAGTCATTTTATTGCTTCAAAACAGATTGTTGCGTTTGACCTTAATCTTTGATTTTATAGAAAAAAGGGTACACTTGTCTATATTGCCTTTGATGTCATTACCCCCAAAAGATTGCTGCTTGCATTAAATTATATATATATATTTTTCTGATTAAAGATGCTCCATTTTATGAAATGACAGTAAATCTAATTCAGAAGACATTGAGCTGACATCAAAATGCTCTGATTAGAAATTGCCTATTATAGAAATAAAAAATAAAAACCATCAAGGATTACCAATTGTTTGTTATACTCTCTGAAAGTAATCTTAATCGTCTATTGAAAACTGAATCTGCTGCATAAAAAAGGAGAAACTTGCTACTTAAAGAAAGTTATAAAACTCAACACAATTTGCTGCTCAATTATAGGCAGACATATTCTTTTATACATCTGGCTAAAAGGAAGGATTTTCAAACATGGAATCTGTGGGTCATGCCCTCCAGGTTAGTATCTATGCTAACAGTAAATACATAAGCACTATCAAAAGGACAAAGAATAACTAGTTATGTAATTGGTTACATGAGATGAAGGAAAGACAGACAAACACATGAGTTTAACCAGAGGAAAAATTAGCCTTCTATTAGTATGAAAGATTTTGTTGTTGTTGCTGTTGTTAGTAAAATTTCCAGCATGAAGGAAAATTTCAGAAGAATCTCAGAAAGTATTTCAAGATATCACTTTCTGGGTGAAGAATCAAAATGCATAGAATATACTTTGATACAACCATTCTGAATTCTTTTAGATTTTTTTCTTGTATTTAATGATTAAGGTGCATTATATTTTATGTGTTTCATTTCTCTACATTTTCACTGTTTCAATTCTCAATGAAGTATTATCTCTTCATAGCACGCATGGGTATTCATCTCACAGAACTCCATAAAATTTTTCAAAGTGATAAACAAATACAGTGAGCTAGTAAGTAAAATGCTGTACAGAAATGAATAAAAATACAGAGAAAAAGCAATATATTATCTGCATATATAGTAGAGAAATAGTCTGTTTTAAATGCCAAATGAATCACCATACTAATTGTCAAAGTTTGTCAACTAGTACTTTTAAATCAATGTGTTACATTACTTATAAACAACTATATGTCCAGATTGCCACTATCCTCCCTTCATTCAATGACAAGATTAATAATTTGCCTTAAATCTGTGTCTTCATCTGAAATACCGAATTTATAGTTCAAACTGGCTTCTAAAGAACTATTCATACTTCATTTTCTATCTCTTCATTTCTGTGTAGAGGTATAGAAAATGCAGTTTTTCCATCACCTTTGAAATACCTGCATTTTCTTAATATGTTTTGAAAAATTTTAAAATGTATAATTTTTCAAGACTATTACATACAAATGAAAAAAAAAAAAAATCAGGTCAATGTTTTATCACTGAGGTGTTTTCTAAAGTTTTAAAGGAGTGATTACTAAAATAAAATCTACTAACTGAATAAAATAAAGCTAGGAGCAAAAGCAGAGCCTTCCTAAAGCACTCAGTACCTAATTATGTCAGATAAATATTGGTTAATGTCACCTCATATTCTGAAAAAAATGTTCAGCAGTGAAACACTGAAATACAGCGTCATCTAATATCTCATTAAATTTCCCAGAACGAAATGAACAAAAACATTCTGTTTTTCCTTGATCGAGCAATTACAGCATGTAATTCTAGTTGGTCAAAAGCCACTTGATTGCTATGCTACCATAGGTTTCCCACCAGGAGAGGCTGAGAAAATCAACTCACGTTCAAGTCTTCTATTTAGCTTAAGGTTTTGTTCTCTGAGAAGGATGAGCTTTTGGGAATGATGCTTCAAAGACAATATTTTAGGCACCAGTTAAATAACCACAAATGCCATCTCTTTTCTAATGCTTAATAAATGAAACAAACAAACAAAAAGCTAAACTTTTACTCCTCAGATCAATCTTTAACTGATTTTGCTGTTTGCCGTTAGCATTTAATAGCTCATCAGCACTTCAGAGGAAGTGATGTAGGTGATATACAGTCCTTTTGTACTGACTTTCTTTGTAATAGGCTAAAATTAAAACATTTTACCAAAAATAAAAAGATGTTTCCAGATATCCCAACTTCAAGTATACTGAGAAAAAAAACGTGTTATGAAATGCATGTGACAATGAGTAAGAGAAGAGCAGTCACTGTTAGTAGAAGTATTTTCAGCATATGTATAAATAGAAGAGGAAGATAAAAACATTCTTTCACTTCTGTATAGTTTTAAGTCTACCATTGCAACCATACTAATTTCCCTAAGCTTTGGGAAATTTTCTTTAGAAAGACTACCATAACCTTTTTCAAAACTAGGCACTTTGAGGCATTATGAGAAAGTTTCATGAAAAAAAATGACCAGGAGATGCACTTATCAAGAGCAAAAGGAAAAAAAATATATATATAATTGTATCTTTCTCTATCAGACTACAGGAAGACTCAAGGGAGCACAGAGAAATGCTGTTTTATACTACATTAGTTATAACTAACTTTTTCATAATCCCAGGTTAGTGCAGGATACTAACATTCATTTGGAGAGAGGAGGATGCAATTCATTTCCCCCCTATAATTATCTGACATTTTGTAAATCAACAAACTTCAAATGTCAACATCCATTTAGATCAGTGAGAAAGCTGTGATGCCATGAAAATTAAAAGAGATCTCAGGAGGCACTAGAGTAAAACACACTGCAGGAAAAGAAATCAAACCATGAAAATCTAAAACTTTTTTTTTAGCTGTCCAGCTTTATTTTTTTTAACCTTTGCTTATGAAAAATAATCAAAGGTAACTGTCAAAATATTAAATCAGCCCAGCGGGACAGATATCCTGATTCTAATCATTAATAGCTCTTTTATCCTTCCTCTTCCCACTCACAAGCCATTCCACTGATTTTTTTTAGAAAACTTTTTCCTATGAATGGAAGTTAGTGTTCATGAGAAAGTTGACAAATGCTGACTTTTAGAATGAAATAGTTTGACAGCTTTGAGCTTCAGTGAAAATTAGAACGGGAAAAGAAAGTCCAACATTTTAAAAGAGCCTTTTATCACAACTGAAATATTTTCATCAGAAACTTTGGCATCTCATCCACTACCTTTGAAGTTGGCTGTAAAACAAGACAATCCATCTTATTAGCTGGGTAGGAATGCCCTTCAAAGAGTGGTGAAACTATTGGTTGTAAACATTAGTCAATTTGAAATGCCTGCATTTTTACTATATATGTTGGCTTTGTACTTACTATATCTAGAATGACAAAAGTGTGCTTAACTTGTTTATAGACATTAAAGAACATTCTTTCTTTAATTCAGAGCTAACCCTTTAGCCAGTTCTGATGAAATGATGACATACATTGATTATTTGTGGAGCTATCAGTCAAATGACTCCCATTAAATTTTGGACAAAATGTGTATAGACTAAGGCTATTATAACAAAATCTACTATTTTCTTCTGTACTTCAAGTCTATGTGAGTAGATAAGGTTAAATATCAAAGTCGCACTTTCAAGGCAAAAGGAATGTAAGCACATAAAAAGGAGTTGAAATGAGAACTGATATCAAATTAGGGTTCAAGTACCATTTTTGTACAGAAAACATACTACCAAAAGAATTTATGAGATCACATCCAGAGCTAATATTGTAGTACTCTATGAAAACAGTAAAGGCTTAAAACAAAAAATCCTAAATAAAACATGAAGTGTTCCAGAGAAGACCATCAAAAACTACATTAGCTTTTGTAGATAATTTATCATTTCTTAAAACTTAAATCTGCCACTTTATGCCTTCAACAGTAATAGTTGTATAATGAGTGAGAATATCAGTACTAGTAAAAACCTCCTTTATTTTTACAAGCAATGTTTTAAAACTGTTCAAAAATATTTTTATTGCATTTCAATTATCATATCACTATTTTAAAACTTCATTAAAAATCTGTTCCCTCTTGCAGTAATTTCTTACATTTCTCACAAGAAGATTGTGATGCCACCACTGGATGAATTTCAATTTAATACTGGCAAAAGTATTTGTAACTAGCAAAATACAGTTATTAATGGGAGACTCCAATACTGCTAAATTTATCCGAAGTCAAGATAAATGGCATCTTCAGTAACTGGTATTTAGTTGGAAAGGTATTTAAACATTAATGGTAGCTCAGAGAATTTCCACTTCTTTTCTGTTTCATTTTTCTGGAGTTCTGACTAAGGAAAAGAAGAGGAAATAAAGTTGCTCATTCAGATCAAGAAAACATGCAGGAAGGAAATTTTTGTTTACAAGCAGATTAAAATATTTTTAAAGTTTTTTGTTTGTTTGTTTTGTTTTGTTTTTACAATATTCAGAAGAGTCAGTAGTAGAACTACTGGAATATTGTCTTGCATATTCTTGCCTACCCAAAAGTCCATTTTACATGAATAGTTACAGTGGCAGGTGCTTTGAAAGACAGAAAACAAATTTGTGCATACATCTGCAAGAAAAACAAATCTTGAATTGAAAATGCATTTAGTGATTGTAGGATACAATAGAACTTGGAAGACAAAAATCAACCTGTTCACCTTCAAAATATGTGCACAGAGTTGTGGTGTTGTCTATAGCAGTTTTTACTGTTACTGTGGCAGGTGGTTTGCTGTCCACAGCTCTTTAAAGATATCCTAGACTGCTTTTTGACCAGGGAATTGATGTCAAAATCAATTTGATAAGCAAAGTTTCTCTTTCTTACACTATTAAGTAACAGGTAATGAATAGACAGGTAAGGACAACATGCATTATCCACAGGGCAATGTACTAAAAAGTTAATACAATTCTTGAGGATCAATAGACACAGTGCCAATTGCCTATAATTAAAATTGGGAATGAAACACAAAGAAAAACATTTTAAAGCACTAAGTATCCTTTCCTTCTGAATCTCTCTTGTATATAAATCAAAAACAGTGAGAAAATATGCCAGCTGTTCAAATACGTTACAGGGAAACACAAAGGAATCACCATAGTTTACTGCAACTTCCCACAGGTGCTGAGCCTCAACAAGTTCATTTGCTTTGTCAGCTGGTAAAATCATGGGGTCTTTTTGCTCCTCTTTTGAGCATGTTGTAGCTCTGGAGACTTAGTTACCACCATGCAGCATGGTGGTGGATCTGGTATCACCATTTCCAGCAGTCCTCTCTTTTATCACTTTAATATCTTCAATGACTATATTAACGTGTTTTGAAAACTCTTAATTTAAATGAAGTTAATTCAGTTGAATCAGTGTAAGATTCCTGAGCTAATTTGTATTCTTGAAGGTGACTAGAGGTTTTCTTTCTGAGATTGTTTCTTTCTTTGTTGACAAAGTCTTCAACTATAAAAAGCAGTTTGGACAGGTAATATAATCCAACACCTTAATAGCAGCTAACGAACATATGTTTCACTTAGGCATATGTTTGTAGGTCTGTCTGTCTGAATACACAGTTCTTTTTGAAACAAATAAATAACACAACATTGGTGGTTAGTCACAGACTCATCAAAAAATCCCGGAGAAAAACTTTTTAATCCTCAATATTATTACCAAATGGAAACTGAAACTAATTCTCACTCAGGGAGCAGACGTTAAGTAGTCCTATTTTGTTTTATTCTAGAAGTTTATGACGGTTATGCTGAATTTCTGAGATTTCTTAATTGTTCATTGTTATTTCTTTCTTCAAACTCTTACAGATTTAATGAGGTTTCTCTTCTATTGCAGAAACACTTATTAGCAGTGAAAGAATAGGTGTAAGGAGATTTTCTTCATAATTTCCTGCCAAGGAATGAGCTCTGGAGGGAGAGAGGGAGGGATGACTAGGTAGTTCAGGGGATCAGAAATGTAATGCGGAGTGTTTCAACCACAGCAGTCATCCAAAATGCAGAGTGCTGACAGTGGCCAGCAGTTCTTATTACCATCCTCTGTACTGGGTAGTTTGCATGAAATCTATCTAGGAGCTATGGAAAGCAGGGTCTTGGGTCTAGCTCTCATGGGAAGTGTTGATGGTGCTTCAACTGAGTCTATCAGCCAGACCAGCAGTGAGGTCAAGCTGGTTTCCGTCCTCTAGAAGATGCACTAAGAGCAAACAGATGAAGGCAACATGAAAGGCATAAGAATATCATTGGCGATCCTTCTCCAGGGATCTTCCAGACTCTTATGATTTAAAGAACAGTCTGTTTTGAAGGGTGACAGGAGTTGTTTTAGTTGTTGTTGTTGTTTTTCTTTTTTTAAAACTAACTCCTTAGAATAAGATTTGTAAGAACTTAAAAATGTATGTTGCAAAAATAAAAAACAATACAACACTGCTTGCAGCCAAATAAGTCAAAATTGTCCCTTAACACTGTCAGTTACTGATAACAAACTACCTTTGAGCAGCTAATAGTCTCTGTGGCAATTTAAGTAAAAAGCACCAACAGGAAGATTGCTGTTCACTTACAAAATGAGAAATCAACATAATTCATGTTCTTTATCCTGATTCATTTCATGAAAGCAATGTAACAAAGCCAAATCCACACCATTATTGGCTTACAGTCTTAAGTGCTCCGGGAGAATGTAAATCCCAACAAAGCCATGTAACTCCATTGGCCCATTAGAAAACATAAAAAGCAGCAGCCCACTTGTCAGCTGGACCTGAAACATTCCAACCAATTAACTTTCCTCTCAGATCTTAGGCTAATGTCGGACCAACCATCAGCAAGCTTAGTAGGTTTGTTCTACCGTCTCTGTAATTAGCATGCATTCATAAGTTACCAGCTACATGTTATCAAGCCATGTTTGGCAAATTGGGGACCAGCAGGCAAAGAAATTTCAAACTTCAAAGTAAGGTCTAAAATACCCGATCATATAATAAAAAAAAAAATATTCACTCTTAGTACCTTATCTTGGAAGCTCACATTGGTTAGAGGGTGACCTTTATGGGATTACCTTAATATTGAGGGAAATCAGTCCCTCTCTGAAGTGTTTTCGAATTTGTAATAGAAAATGGCTGCATGAATGACGTTTATGTTGGGAAAAATAAAAAAATAATAAAAAGTCTTAAGAAAAAGTCTTAAATGTCTCCCAGCTTAAGCTGAAACTCTGATTTAAAACCATTTGACTTTCAAAGGCCAGAACTATGATAGCTGACTGCCAATTTGCAGTATGGAACAAAACTAGGAGAGAACACAGCTTTCAGCTCCTATTTTTTTTTTTTTCATTAATTTTCTCATTTTACCAATATGAATAACCAGATTCTTTAGAATATCTTCTTTGTTCGCCTCCCCAAAATATCCTGTTCTATCTGGCAACCAAAAGAATTTTAAAGAAAATGAAAAAGATTTAAAAGACACATTTAAAAGCAATGACTGTTGTTATCCTCTATTTATCAAGCACAGGTGGGGAGTACAGTGAAGATCTGTCTGCCAGTTTGTCTGCTTTACAAAACTAAAACATTTCTTACGCTGCAAGCATCTAGCTATCATCCATTTATGTATTACTATTCTTACTGAATGCTCACCAGATGTGGAAATCTTCAAATGTTCTAGACAATTAAGGAAAAAAATATATTCTATTTAAGGATACTAAAGATGTATTATCTTCCTCTCAATGTCAACTTCTATTGACAACTTCCAAAGCTTCTCCTTTTATTTCTGATTTACTACTTTTTGCTGTTCCACCACCCTAGCCAGGAACACTAAAGTCACTTGAGATTGTCACACAGTCCATACACAGACCAACTACCAGGAACTCACTAAACGACTAAACTCAAAATAACTCATTCCCTTAAAAAAAAAAAAAAAAAAGCATGATTAACGTGTAACCAGATAATTTTTATTTCTAATGTCTTTTAATTAAAGCAAGCAGCTAGCCCAGTTGTTTCCAATCCCCTCTGGATACTGAGCACAGAGCTAAAAATAAACATTAAAACATGCATCAATTACATCCTGAGGAATAAAATTAGACTTGCATTTGGATAATATGTTATTTGAAAGCAGTCTCATGGTTTCTACCACTAATAAAGTACTATCATTAATCACAGGTCTTATTATGTTATAGAAGAGGAGTCTTATTAATTTTCAAACACTTAGTCACACAAAACACATAAACTGTAGTTACATTAGCATTTTAGTTCAGAGTACCAACATAGTTTTAAAATAAATCACCCCACTGTTCCCTCTGATAGCATGTGGGTCAAGTTTCCAGAGCAGTTTTGATGCACATTAGCTAAGCTCCTCATGAAGAAATGTGAACCAGGTGTGCACATAATGCACTTCGGAGGAGTGGTCCCTTGGAAAGTTGTGAAGTACATAAATGTGGCATTGCCTCTGTCAGGCTGTGGACCTGTCTAAATCTAGCCCAAAGTAAAATCCTTGAACTAGGTGTACTATGGATGTCTGTGAATCAACACAGAACAGTTGACCTAACAACCCTTCCTATCCTACTCAATTATTTTTAATTTTTCAATTATTTAATATCTAATGAGCCATAGAAGTCTAAGGAAACCACACAAGCATATTCCTGAATCTGGGCTGAAATCAAACCTCATACTAAGAAAATCTGAACTAAGGATGTTCTGGATGTTGTTAATCAAGCAATAGTACTGCTCAAACAATGCTGTAAGTTTTCCATTTCCCTTCTTGAAATTGCTTCTCTCATATATTTAACATAAAAATCCCTATGCAGTATTTTGCATTTTCAGCTATTTTAAATTTAGGTAGCATTTCAGAATATACAGTAGTTGCCTATAAAATATTATTGTATTACTTCTACTAGCATCAAGGGTGACATTTATTTACTGCATTTCATCTCTGTTCAAAGTAACTAGATGTATGAGGCTTATTTATTTTTGACCGGTGAGATATAAATAAAGCTCCTGGGAAGTTGTGGCACTTCAGGGCCAATTTGCAGCAAGGATCAGAAAATTTTGTAACTTGTCTATGACAGCGAGAGCTTGAAGACGTGGAGACAGTGCAGGCACACATGGGGAAGCAGAGCAAAAACACCCTTTTCAATCTTTATTGCTGGCACAGTGAATTTTATATCTCCTTCTGCTAACAAAGCTCTTCCCACGAGGCAGCAATCATGGCTCCTCACAGTTGGAAAATCCCCAGGCAGTCAGAAGAACCCTGGAAGAGCAGGCTGAGCAGTCAGCATATGACCCTCTGCACCTGTGGGTGCACTGTACCCATGAGCCCATCACCTGCGGCCCTGGCTCTTGGTCTATGCCTGAGGGCTGTGGCCCCTGCCCATGCCTGGCCATGTGCCTCCCAGACTCTGATACACCTTCCTGGCTGCACCTTGACCTGGGACGTGCTCCTGGGACGTGCCCGATGTGGTGATCCTGGCCCCCAGTGCCCCTGATACTCGGCATGTCACCCACCTGGGCAGCAACTTGCTGGTGTGTTAGCTGGCATGTGTTATCTGCCTCTTAAAAACATACGGTGCAGAGGGTACTGAGATACTGACTGAGAGATTGAATTAATCAAACCTCACATAACAAATGATGAACGCTTCCTTTTGGAGGTGCAAATCGCACCCTGTGACATCTCAGGCCAAAGTCTTCTGAGATAAAAAATCCTGAATCCAGCTTGAGAGGAACTGAGACAAGAAACTGCATTTGTTAGTTTAATCTTCACCTGTGCAGGCGGGGAAAGGCAGGCAGTACTATAACCTTTAGGAGTTATCCGTAACAACATAACTAGAAATAAGAAAGTATTTGCTTTGCAACACCAGGGACACGAAGAAGATTGACTCACAGAGAAGCTGTTTCTGCTGAAAAGAGCAGCAAGACAGGATTGTTATTTAAAGGAGCATTTAAAACAAGGTCTCTCCCTGAACCCCATGGGAGATGTGGCCCTCAGGTAGAAAGCAGAAGCATTCAGCAGTCCAACTCCTCACTGCATTTACCACTGGACTTCTTTTCCTCTCAAATTATTTTCTCTTTTTGCAAAAGTGATTTCAATTCATCTGAAGTAATTGTCAGAAGAATTCATTCATTCCAAGCTTTTTACTCTCCCTAACTTTATCCTGTTAAATGTTGATACTTGGATTTATTGTGTTTTAGTTCCTTGTTTCTCATTTTCATTACCTTTTTTCTCCTAGCACTTCATGTTTTCAACCAGCTATTCTTTGAGTAACACTAAGGGCAAAAGCCATCTCTTCCTTCGCTTTTCTACTGTCATGATATGTGCAAACTTATAACCTACTTGTACAATTACATGTACTGTTTCAATACCCACTACACTCTTTAGTGCATTCATGAAGTCTCTGCTTTCCTCATCTAAAGCCTTCTTACAGACTTCTGCCAAATAGGCAGTCCAATGGACTATTTTTTCAAAATGCTTATTCCTTGATTCTATTTCTCTGGCTGTTCACAGTATTCAGACATTACCCACTTCAGTGCCTTTGGAAATTTCAAATATACAGACAGAAAAGTGCAACATGTGTAGACATACCTCAAACCTCAGGTAACAACCACAACAGAAACACATAGGCATATAACTTATTACAGCCTGTTTCCCCAGCCAAGCTTCTTCAGTCCATACTGCAGCCTCTGCCCACACAGAACTGACCTTGCAGCTATCACCCGCACTAGTCAGGTACAGGACAAGTCTCCAGATGCTACTAGCAAAGTAACCCAAATAACGTGCAAACATACCCATTATCTCTTTATACTGGAGCGTCAAAAAAAGCTACCACAATAAAGCCATTAGCTAATGTACTGCATTTCCAACTTGATATACTATCCAAATAGCATGCCAGTAGAAGGAGCTGATGTGTCTAATTTGAAATGCCAGGTCAGTTAAATGTTTCATAAAGGGAAAAATAAATCCATAAAGTTTGGAGATATTTTTGGGTATATTTTCAGTTCACTAGCTGTAGTCTTATTTTGACTCAATTATCAAACTAGGTGATAAAAACTGCAGGGCTAAAAATGACCATGAATCACACAGAAGCAAAATAAATACACAAAACTAAAAAGCAGTTATGCTAGATGAAATGATGACTTCAGATATTAATTAATTCAACTGACACAGAATGCATATAAAGTTATGATGATTGAATGTCTTATCAAGTGAAATCCATATTTACAATTATACATAATATGCAGACACCATGAAGGCAAAATTTTATGCAAAAGACAAGAAATAAACAAATCATGAATTAGAAATGTACTGGAAAGATGGTGCCAATGGAGTTATTCATTTAATCAATAGAAAGTAAAATAACAAATAACATGCAACCCTAGAAAACACTATGAGAAGTGAAAAAAATGTTAACACATACGAAAAAGATAGAAAGACTAGCCAAAATCTATAAACCCAACCCAGTACACTGATTAAACTCTAATTTTGCCAATATTTGCTCACAAGAGTGTTCTGATGCATTGCCCTTTAGAAAGTATATGCTATAAGGAACTAAAATAAAGGAGTAACTCTCAGAACATGCACTGAATGATTTAATCACAAAGCAAGTTTCAGGAAATGAGTTTTTTTTTTTTTTTTTTTTCCTTTTCTATTTACATTTTAAAGAGTTTACATTTCTACTTTTTATTCAATAGATGACAAATTAGATAAATCCATTATGATCTAATATGAAATTTCATGAAAACATCCTAGTTCAGTCTAACAACACTTCAAAGAGAGATTTAGTTAAATCCAATTAGTAGGATTACATGCAGATGTCAATCAATAGGTGCACCATATTTATCTGTTTTTTTTTTTTTTTTTTTTTTTCTAAAAAAAAAAAAGAAAAAAGAAATGTCATGCTTAATAATTACTTTCTAAATGCTCTTCTTATCTAGCAGCTTGAATAAAACTGCAGAAACATTTTATGGCATGTCTGTGCTGTGCAGCTTCAGAGTAACATTAAGATATCACCTTCACTTTCACAGTGCATTCATGCTTGCTAATAAAAACAATTTTTTGACTTGAAATTATGTTATCTTATACAAAGACAAATACCAAAGACCTAAAGAAAAAAGGGCTTGGGCAGACCTAGGGAGGAGATAGAGAAAGAGAGGTTGCTATATGGATCATCATCTGTCAGAAATAGCCTCTAGAAAATTTCCATGCATGGAAAAACTTTAAGAAATCTGGACTTCTAGATGATTATGAAAATATCTGAATGAAAGGTCAAAAACATTTCCCAGTTTACAGTCAAAAGTATTTTTAAGAAGTGGTGTATTGTATTGTTATCTGTTATTTGAAGTCAATGCAGTAAAATCAAGTTAATTCTGTCATTCTTCTAAAATACTGGCATGCTCACAAAATACAATATGTCATGCAATCCAACAAGCTTAGTTTTGTCAGGAGCCTACACTGAATTAGAGTGCTATACAAGTTAAAAGGCAAGTAAGCAAATGGAAACTACTCTTTCCTGCCTCCTGTTTATATAATGCCACTGTGCTGTCTTTGTGCAAACCAATTAAACTGAGTGATCAGTAAATCCTTCCAGCGCAAGTATTTCTCTCAACCAGTCAAAGGGTCACACTAGTAGGCTTCTGGCCAATGTTTCATGTTGCTGACACAGCCAACTTCCTATGGCTATCTGTTCATCAGTGACAAATGCCAGAGGCAGCTAACTCCTGGGATCTGACTGTAAAGCACCATTGTGCAGCAGACACTCACCCTCAAGGTTTAATAGGAAAGCCAGAAAAGTGGCAGATTTGCAGCTTTGCCCTTTTGTTTTTCTCCAGGACATAATTCAACTAAATACATTCGCTTACAAAATTCAGCAAGGAGCTACTGAGGGGCCATATATACTCTTGCATGGCTATCAATGTGCATCATGAATTGAAAGTTGAAAACAAATCCTAAACCATAGTAGCAACATAAAAACACTATCACATATGTTACTTGCAAAACCATGATGTTATAGGATATTTAGCTGTACTAATGAAAAGAAGGGAAGTGAGCACATAAGGCTTTCATTCTCCTTGGTGATGGGCAGGTGTGGTCTGACCACATCTACTTGCTCAACATCTGCGAGAAGCAGCACTAAGGAACAGAAAACAAAAGGGAAAGGAGCTGACAAGGCCAAGACCTGGTGGTATCCCTGAGATGACCACAGTATCTAAATTCCCTTGAACACCACAGCCACAGGCGAATCACTTTAAGCCCATGGAATATTGTCCTCCAAAAGAGTGGCTGAACAAATTGATGTCTTGATAATCAGAGAAACAGAAAGATAAAAGAGGATTGAGCTTTTCGGAGCCCCATCTCATCTTATTCACCTGCCCTTCCCAGGAAGCTCAATTGAGTATGAGCAGGGAGACCTCCCAGCCGTGCTTCATCTAAACAAGTACATTTTAGGGAATGGGTCCATATTTATACCTTACTTACAACTGAGGCTACTGAAACAGTGAATAAAGACATGCTCAGGAGGCCTGTCCAGGCAGAAGCTTCCCCATGGTTCTTGAAGGATGGATGTGTTCTCTCCGTGGGCCTCTACTCTCCCATCCTTTTTCAGTGCAGCAGACTCTTCTGATTGTTGAAATATGTTTCTAAACCCATCAGAGTAGCAGGATATCTTACAGATGGTCCTCCTCCAAGCAAGCCACAATTCTGGGAGCCTTGATGTCAGTAAGATGGGCTTTCATATTCTGACCCTTAGGATTCTTTTGCCTGAAAGAAATGTAACTGCTAGCTGTAGACTACAAAGAGTACTGCATTTCCAGGCCTTTACCTGTAGTTGTACTTACCATATTTGTAACTGATTGAATATGGTTTTTCATTCAGAAGATTACATCCTTATGTGCCAAAATTTCAAGGGTACAAAATTTTGCAAGGGTGGGTGCAAAGATTAAAGAAAAAATAAATTTTGTAGGACAGTGCCCTAGATAATAATTTGGGGGAAGAATATGGTAGTGCCATCCAGTACAAGCGGCATTTAATTAATATCTATTTTATTCTATTACATCTTACTTGAAGCTGAAAATCATGCAGGAAGATTTTTCTTGAATCCTCTTAGTTTAAGCTAATCAACTGTCTAATGCTTGATAGCTAGAAAAATTAAATTGCAAATGTATTCTTAAAAAGAAAAACTAATTAATTTATAATAAAAATCAGTGGAAGAAAAATAATAAAAAAATAAAACATCATATACGTATTTTTAATTTCAGTTTGAAATGTAAAGGTCCAAATTCATTGATGCTGATGTAAACATATTGCTGTTTTATTAAAAGTTGGAATAAAATACAAGGTTTATTGTCTTTTCTTACTATATGCAAGTCAGCTGTTAATAATAAGATTCAGCATCACTAAATAAGCATTATTTGGTTGGTTTTCTTTAAAGAATAGATATAAACCAGTTTAGTCACGAAACCAGAACATCATATCAAGTGTCCACTGTCTGCCAAACAGGAAAGAAGGGTTCTACATGGGGCTTCCCTGACATTTTTCGGCCATGCATTTTACCAGAGAATGTCAATTTATTAGTTAATTAGTTAATGGTAAGAAGTTAAAACTGCAAAAGCATATTAGTTTCAGTGATTTTTTTTTTTCAGGAAAAGGTTTCCTCCTGGTCAAGAACTAAATTCTGGCAAAGCAAGATCCATCCCCAGACCCAGACCACGCTGGATGCCATGGCACTCATACTGCCTGACCCAGAAGCTGAGCCTGGATGTGGCTCCCAGCCTACTGCCTCCTGATGCACAGGAGGCACCTTGCACCCCGTACCTGATGGCTGAAGACGTTCTGATGTTTTCTGCAACACACGTTAGGTCATTCAGCTACAACAAGGAAGACTCAGATTCAGGCCTTGCCTTGAATTCTTTCTCACTTAAGACTATCTTCAAAAACTCAACTAATTTCAATTCCTTTGAAAAGGGATATAAGAAAATATCCTGGCAAATTTCAAACAATACTAGATTTGGAGAAACCTGCAGTGGAAATGGCGCATACCAGTTGTATGAGAGTATTCGGTGGTATGGACGTGCAGATAGAAAACACCTCATTGAATTTCTACTGTAAAAATGATGGTTTTTGTTTGTTTGTTTTCCAATGCTTGGTCTTTGATTCTATTTGAACTGATAACACATCAGAAAATATACAACAGAGAGACACAACCAGCGGCCTACTGAAGAAAATGAAAGAAATTAATACTGAAGAAGCAAAGTACATAGACATGGACCACAGAAGTTAGGGGAGTGATACTGAAGTGAAGAGTGACAACACAAGTAACTTTTATCCACATCTTAACCCACACCGATAAACCTGCAACTTTCTAAAAGCAGAGCTAGCCTCCATGTATGTGTATTGAACAACTATTCTGTGCACTTGTTATGCCTCGAAAGAACACAAAACGGTAAGAGAAGGAAAAAAGAAAAAAAAAAAAGATAATTCAAAAGAAAATACTGGGCCAAGTGAATGCTATATGAGGTGGTATAAGGGAAAATGACAGAGATAGTTATTCCAAAATATTTCTGAATCACTGCCAGTCAGCCTCATTGGATATCCACATCAGTCAGCACTTTAAGATGTTTCACTGGCTTACAAGAAGTACATGTCTTTCTGTTTGTTGTTTGTTGTTGTTGTTTTTTTCGTAGAATGAAATAAATATTTCCATTTTATATGTGAATGTAAATATACCAACAGTTAGTATTGATGCAGAACTCATACTTTCCTTCAGAAAGCTCTAACTTCATTTCTTATTTTAAACTTCAGAAATGAGTAACTCCAATTATAGTAACTTGTCATGCAACAGTAGCACTACTGATTTTTTTCTTATTAGGCAGATAGAACTTAATGTTCTTTGTTAATTTCTCATACCTATAAGCCAGCAATTAACCCTTCCTCCTGCAATGCAGCTGATAAAAAGATAAAATATCATTAAATTCATAGTATGAAAGAAGTGAGTGATTTTTCTAGATTATCAACTAAATTTTAGAAGGGATATGAAACTTCAAGTGAAGTTTGGGAAGAGCTAACTTGTACATCCAAACCCCAGTGTCAATATGTATTCTTTATACATCTCTTTTTCACTTCAGTTGGGTGAAACACACACATCAGTGTGTTTTTTTGTTTTGTGCCTAAAACTAACTCTTAACTCCCTGTATACTGACAGATAGAAACTGAATTCTGTTTTTTGTTGTTGTTGTTTTATTTGTTTGTTTGATTTGCTTGTTTGTATGTTTTCTGGAGAAGTGCCTTTATGCATTGAAATATTCCTATCACATACTCTGTAAATGGAAATACAACCTAGTTAAGCCTGCCAGTCAGATGATCCCATTTTCACTTGATTGTAACTCAGCACTTAGCTCCAGCAGCCCAGCCCTCCAACACAGCCAAAATCCATACCTCTGGACACAGGATTAGTCTGATTAGTCAATAAGAAATCTGTATCAACACACTCTTGCATCCATTGGGGTTAGCAGCAAACTAAATACAGAGAGCCTTGTAGCTCAGGGTCCAGCTGACTAGTTAAAGAATTCAAGTCTCCAATATCCCTAAAGATGCTGTGAGATGAGGGGGTCATGGTAATACACTCAATCACAGCTTCCTTCTTTTCTTTCTTAAAATAAATTAAGAGTTGTCTGCAACAGCCTATTTTATAAGCACACTCCGGTTGCAAAGTCAAGCACTTGCAAGCTGGGAAATGCCAGACTTACCTGTCTGCTTCCATAAATTAATTCTCCTCTCACTACATTCATATCTATGCATTGTGATATAAATTTTAATTAGCCCATTGGACACTATTTCTTCCACAGGACATCATTCAGCCCACCAGATGAATGCAACTGGGGGCTGAATTAACATTGTACTGACAGCCATAAAAATGCCATTTTCAATTTGCAAGTGCTTGACTTTGCAACCAAAGTTACATTCTTTTGACACAAATGTGAATAAAATTTGAATTATACAAACATACATAGATTTGAGGGAATAATGGAGCACAGGGGAGATTAATTATTTATATGTGGCTGGCATCAATGCAATTAATAAGAATAGCAGGAGGTGTTAATAACTACATGGTTGAAGATACTTTGCAAACAACAAAGTCATCATCATAATTTAGATATTTCAAAACATTTCACAAACCCATAGCATTATTAGTTATGACCTTAGCCTTTCCAAGATAATCTGCAGAAACTACAGTATAACAAAGATAATGAGACCAAAAACATTGGATAAGCACCAAAATGTCCTGTTTGTTCTTCAAATTTAGCATTTCTGAAAGGGAAAAATAACTGTTCTTTTTTAACAGGGGAGTGGATGTTTTTCTCAGATATAAGGTGGTTATACTGCTAGGATAATATTTAACTGAAAAAGAACTGAAATTGGCACCAAAATGCACTAATGCCAAAAGCTCCAATCCATGGCTATTCAGTCATCCAGAAAACCGAGGCTATATTTAGCTTACATTTACATGCTTTTATTAGGAAAACACACACACACACAAAAAAAAAAAAAAAAAAAAAAAAAAAAGCTATGGCTAAAACAATTACTGTCAAACTAAAACTGTGTTTTTTAGATTAAACAAGTTCTTAAAATGTTGCTTATTTATACAAAGAAGTGAATCTAATGTTTCCCCCACTTTACTGGTCTCTTCCATATTCAAAGCCATAAAACTGATGTCACATCACAGGTGTAGTTCTTTTTGTTACATAACATCTTGCTATGATGCATCATGTTGTGACTGTTGCACAAAAGCATTATGGAGATGTAAACAAAAAGGCTCAGATTTGGAAAGAAATCCTCACTGTTTTTCTGTTTCTTTTTTTTTATATATATATATATATAGTGCTTACTTCCATTCTGAACATTTCACTTCAGACAAAAGATGGATCTCAGTAACCAAAATCTTGTGTTTTTTTGCTATTACTTATTATGGATATTTTTAATCTCAGAGGTCCTATCACATACAAATAAGTTGATTACGAATAAATACTCATCAAGAAGATAGACAAAGGAAGTAAAATAAGAACTCAATTCTTTGTTTCTCTTCTAAAACTGAACTGCATGTTTCTTTTCCTTCTAGCTCGCTGCTCCGAAGGAAGGTTTTTTTTACAATCTATGCAAAGCTAGCAGGAATTTCTAAACAAGCAGATAGGGTTTTCTTTTTATTATTATTATTATTATTATTATTTTATTTCTTATTAAAATAGAACTAATTATACAAAAAGTCTTACATCACAATCATTCTCTTTCTCTCTCTCCCTCTCTCTCTCTTTCCTGTCTCATCTTCCAAGCATCATAACATAGTCCAAAATGCTGAAGATTGGATTTGGCCTTCATTAATTGTTTTCACACACTGCTGCTCACTGGATTCACGCCTTTGCCATGTCAGCACCAAATCCAGAACACTGTCCTTATTAGCCAGCCCCACTGCCAACCATCAGGCACACAGTTACAAAGCTGCTGCTTCTGTTGTTTCCAAAACCACACATAGCAAATTCACCCTCCCCTTTGAAAGAGGACAACTCTTCTGGGAAGCAAATTTAATGCAGGACATTAAGTAAGCTCATGCTGTCATTAGTGCAAATGTCAAGTTCATTATACCAGATGTTTCTGCCGAAGATTGCTACACATTAACTTCTCAAAACAAATGTGCAGCACATTCACCATTGGATTCAGTGTGGCTACGTCAGTGCTCTAACGAGTGAGGCAAAGGTGACTCCGGGTGTCAATGCCCCATTGTTACCTACCAGGGGCGGCCTCTGGCTGGGACCTCCCTCACACAGGCCCTGCCTCCAGCTGGCCATACACCATTTTGACCAGCCCTTGGAAAGTTAAAACTTTGGTTAAGTACAGAACAAAGTGCTACTGTTAACGCAGCTAGAGGCTGAAAAGTATATGGAAACCCTTTTGCAAACAGAGTCATGGAAACCTCTTTATTTGGAGAAATCAGATGGTGTTCCACTAATCAACTATGTTGCATGCTGTCAACATTTCAGTTCTGGACTGGACCCGCTTTTACCATTCTTAGCACAGAGAAGAGCAGACAAAGCACATTACCAGGAACAGCAATTTGTGAGTCTCTTGCAGTTTTCCACCCAGATCAAGAGCATAAAATACTTTACTGCCCTTCAGGCCAAAAGTAAGTTCCTGTAATATTAAATGCTAACAATAACAACAACAACAAAGAACAAACCATGTCTTAAATAATAATAAGAAGAAAGTGGGTTTTGAAAAGCAACTTCTAAACATTCTTCCTAGGATTATAATTAAGTTTTCTTTTAGTCTTAATGTTATTTACAGGAATTTACAAACTGCAGCTGAAATTCTTCTAAAAGCAATAATGACAGTCTGAAACAGGTTAACCAAAACAACTCTAGAAGAACTAGCAATACAAGACTCTTGAACAATCCTACATAAGGCAAAGTACACGTGATTCAGACAAATGGTACTTTAGAATTTAAAAGACAATCCTACTATATCCTGGGCTTCATCAAAGAAATGTGGCCAGCAGGTCAAGGGGAATGATTCTTCCCAGGAGGGTGGTGCAGAGGGGAACTGACCTGGAGCACTGTGTTCACCTCTGGGGCCCTCAGCTATGAAGGACGGGAGCAAGTCCAGAGGATGGTCACAAGGATGGGCTAAAGAAACCTCTCTTACGAAAACAGGCTGAGGGACTTGGGGTTGTTCAGCTTGGAGAAGAACAGGCTCTGGGATGACCTTACTGCAGCCTCCAAACCCATAAAGGGGCCTACAGGAAAGCTGGGTAGAGGCTCTTTACCAGAGAGCATAGTGACAGGACAAGGCATAATGGCTTTAAACTAAAAGAGATTAGATTACATTAGATACAAGGAAGAAATTATTCACCATAGGGGTAGTGATGCACTGGAACAGGCTGCCCAAAGAAGCTGTGGATGCCCCATCCCTGGAAAAGTTCAAGGCCAGGTTGGATGGGGCCTGGGCAACCTGGTCTGGTGGCAGGTGTCACTGCCCATGGCAGGGGGGTTGGAATGGGATGATCTTCAAGGTCACTTCCAACCCAAATCATTCTGTAAGTCTATGTTTCTATGATTCTGTAAGGTTCTTTCTTGTGTGCTTAAAATGCCCCCTCCTGCAATATGCCAGCCAGAAGACACTTCAGACAATGATCAAATACTAAACATATTTTGTCTCAAGATGAAATGGATGCATGGATGGATGAGTGATTTATTTGACTACACATGACAATGCAACAAACATTATTACATAAAATGTGACACACTATTGAATACCTGTTTAGAAAAAGGGCCAAAGCACCAGAGGGATAAGGAGAGATAAGAGAAAGAAGTTGCAGTTCATAGGTTTGTAGACCAGAGGCTTTACCGAGAACATCCTCACAGTAATCAAGTCCTTGACCTTGCAGATCTAGCTGTGGCATCCTAAGAGTTTAAAAGTGAACAGACAGTAAAACACAATTTCTTGCCATTTGACAATGCATGCAGCTGCACTGCAGCCAAATGTATGCTTAATTGTATCTGCTAAAATTTATTCCAATCAATGTATTTGTCATGCAATAATCCAATACAAACATATAGTTCACATTTGGCAAAACAGGAAGTTTCTAAACTAATCCATCCCAAGTGAAATCAAGGGCTTCATGTGTACAGTTCAGATCTGGGAGAATAAGAAAGCACAGCTGAATTTTCTTTTTACAAGGTGCATGTATTATGCAACTATAAAAGAAGAAATAAACTAATTTTATTTTCACAACTGAAAACAACTTCTCAATTGAGCAGCTTTCATTGAGCCAGCACATCTAAGAAAATACCTTATCAATGAAAATAAGATTACTGCATGACCCAGCCATTTTTTTTCTGAACAACTACTTTTAACATCTCTAATTTTTTAGCTATGTGAGCACATACTTAAAAGTGAAAAAAAAAATCCCATTTCTTATTTCTCCTACAAAAATGACTTGCAAAGAATACCTGTGATTTTTGTTTTGTTTTACTATTACTTCTGATGGAGATTGATTGATTCTTTGGAAATGAGTCAAATGCCACCAATACTTTTTTTTTTTTTTTTTTTTTTTTTCTCCAGTTGTAGAGTCCTTTTAACCTTTTCATTCTTTCTTTGAAAATCACAGATGATTTACTTTCAGTGCTGAAACTCTTTAGGAGGTAGTTTTAAAACAATATTTAGAATAAGAAAAATGTCGAAACCATTCAATTGAATGGAAAATTCCTCCTTGAGAATAACAGACTGTAATTTCAAGCTTCTCTCTCCTAAGGAAATCCACCAAAGCCAAAGAACGACAAAATTGCTTTAATGTGACTTCCAAACAAGAGAAGATTTGGCTTAGCTTTAAGGTAAAGTAGGGTTGGATCTTTTCCTGTAATGACAAAAAGAATAAAGGAAGTTTGTTCTTACTTCTGTATTTAATTTGGAGTGTATGCTCATTTACTACATGCATCTTCTCCTTTAACGATGCTTTCTCGGTCTCCCCTTCTGTGCGCAGTTTTCAGTGAAATAAAATGAGAGCATATGCTACAACTGTTCTGTGCTTCAGACTTTCTTGAGTCTAAAGTCTCCAGCACAAGAACTGCAACTCTCAGGGAGAGTGATATATTACAGAAATAGTCCTTTGCTTAAACTGTATGGAACTGGTCTAGAGCAATCTTTGCAACTATTTTTTAGACACTTAGGGAGCTATCACCTGTGGTAATAGTGCATATTTTTCTGTTTTCTGGATTACAGATGTGAACAGAAAGAGTCTTCCAGAAGGGATTCTTCTGTCAATGGAAGAGAGCTTTCCTGACACCTCAAACATGAGAGGACTGCTCAGTTCTGGAGCCTAGGGAAAAATATTGGTGGTTAATTTCCAGACTTAACTGAAAATCAAACAAGACCATGGGGCTCTAAAGAGGATTGCAGTAGAGAACCTGTCCTAAAAAGAAAACAAATGAATAATTAAAAAAGAATTATGTGAAAGATCAATTGGTTGGAATGACTTTCTACCACCTTGCTTGAAGTCATGACCATAGATCCAAAGAGCTGGCACATTAATAATGTAAAGACTAGATTATATCCCACTGCAGAGCTGGGACTTTCATTAACAGCATCAGGGGAAGAAACACACAGGAGACTCCAAACAAATCCTTCTGGGTCTTCTTGACGGGCAGAATCAGCATCTGTAAATGTCCAAACAATTGGACACATTCTTTTAACACATTCACCTTTCCTTCTTTCAGTGGTAGCTGTTGGGTAGCATCTTTTTAGGAGCTATTCATAGAAGGAACAACTCCAGTAACATCTGCCAATAAAGCTGGTTCTCAGGAGAAAGATTTCCTTGAAAGAGACAGGGAAGGTGATGGTTGATGCACGGAAGATAGACAGAATAACTATACTGAGCCCTATTTAATTGGATGATTGCAGTGTTAAGATAGCAGTGCAACAGCTGATCCCCATAGGTCAGTGGTGTAAAGATGTTAATGAAGAAAAGGAGGGCTAACTTAAATTGTTTAAAAGGCTGCACAGTCAGTGTAGCCAAATGCTAGTGATAAATTTCAAAGTCAATTGATGCCTGAAATGTCACAGCAGATGATGCGGCTAATTTGCATGGGAAAGAATAGCAGTAGAGGCAAAAAAGGGATTCCTTATTAATAAAAGAGGACTATAGTCCCGGGGGTTTGTCCTCTGCAATATCTAGCCCTATGAAATGCTTTAATGTGGAAGGTCTGGAGTGAGAAGTAACTTTTCATATAGACTTTTTTCCACCATTTACATCCAAAGCAAACTTTCATGAAGATGATGATTATCGAATTCCTTTTTAAAGAATTCATTTATATTTCTTCCTGGGAGACTACAGAATCAATGGGGATTGAGGAAAAGGGCTTCACTTTTGTTCTTCTCCTCAGTATTAAGGTTCCAGGTTTCCTAGAATTTACTACTTCAGGGAACAAGACAGGAATGAGAATCAAAGTCATGCCTCCTTTGTAATAACCCAAAGCAGTAATGACAGGCCTATTGATACAGTAACATTTTTAAAAATTATAATAGAAAAATGGAATTTGTGCTGTGTGCTAGAGCACCTTTGAGAATATTAAAAACAGTACAATTATCTTAATGAAAGAAACAGAAAAAGTAAACTACTGGGAAGTTAAGTTCTCAGTGAAGCAAAACAAAATACTATCTCCATAATTCATAAAACCATACAACAATATCCTAAAATAATGAAATAGTACTTACAAAATAAATAATGTAAGAAAATAAATATTGTAGACTTCTGAGAAACTTCATTTAACCAAGATAATTCTGTCAAACAGGTGGCTCTGCAAGTGTCTGAATATCATCCTACCTTTTAGCATAATCCTTAATGGAAAACAAAAACAACAACAACAACAAAAAAAAAACATGGATTGTTTTAGAACAGTTTTGCAGGCAAGGAGTTTTTCAATTTTAAATTCATGTGAGACAGTTGGGAAAGAAGAAACAAAAGACTGCATTAATAATGCCTGTACTTAAAATCCAGAGGGGACCCTTGCAACTCACATGCTTGATCATGTGCAGAGAACAAAGCAGGACAGTTTGAGTTAGAACACTCTAGAAAGGAGACAATCATGGCAATTTCCCAGTGGCTGTTTCTCCATCCTCCATTTCCAAAACTACAGTTTTATTGATTGGCAGCCTTCCCACAGCTCATACCTGCAATAGTACCTTGGGTATGGACACAGTTGTCTTTATCCTCTCACCTAACATAGAACACTCAGCTGATAGCTGCAGAGATCATCAGGCTGTTTGCTGAAAAGTTCCTAACTGATCTGGAAAAAGTAGGATGCTGTTCTCTGTTCTCAACATGTGAAGGTGCCAAGGCTCCAATACACTGTATCGGAGTCATACTGTAAACAAAGAGTGCTAGTCCTTGAAATCAGCAAGATACCAAACTGTGTGCTGAGCTGCAAAATAATGAGTGCCTGTTAAACTGTAGAATTTAGTATGTAATGCCAGAATCTTGCATGGAAAGGAAAAGTCATGAAAATAAGCAGATAAACTGTCAAAAAGCTTTTTGCTAAAAACATATTCAGATACTGTAAATGCCTTGTGTAACCATATTTTTGCATGCATTAGTATTTGTTTTACTGGGGAACACTAGGGCATACATTTCTATTCCCTGACGTTTACTAAGTAATTGATACTAATCAGTATTAATGCCTGCTTATTAGAAAACACAGAATAAATAACACCATTATGCCATACAGACGATAGCCCACAAGATTAGAGACATTTAGCATCTCAGAAAAAAAAAAATAATAAATCTTTTTTTTTTCCTGTAAACTTTCTAATCATTACCTAATGAGAAATAGCTTACGCTGAATTATGAAGCACATAACTTCATAATTACTTAAACACATCTATTGTGATAAACTGGTAAAGTATTTCCCAAAAATCTACACACTATGGGGTAAAGAGAACAGTGACAGTATAAGAAAGCAAGTAAATATTTTAGGACTGGGCAGGTTAAAGTCAGAAGAGGGATAATGAAAATATTCAACTGAGGCAGGCCTGGGAAATATGCTTGCAGTGCTTAGCAGGAGAATTTTTAAGAGCTAATTCTACTGAACTGGACTGGACCAAAGGGCCTCTGTTATAGCCTCATCTTAATCTCTTTTTATTTCTTACGTTTAGGCATTTACTTAAAAAAACATGAGCACTTGTTAGCTTTCTAAAACCTCTTAACTCTCATTTTGTCTTGCAAGGCCCAGGGATTGAGGTCTGATGAATATTTCTTGATACACGTGCCCGTGTTTGTTTTGAAATAAACTGCAGTGTTTGGTTCAATAACATGTTGTTCCTTTTTTTGATTGTTGTTTCTTCTATTGATTGAAAAGGGAACAAGCACTGAAGAGAAGTTACTTAGGAATATTTTAATGTCAGCAAAAGTGAATAATGCATTCTGTAAATGGGTTATCAACATAAAATACTTTAGATGTTTTTAATCAGCAAAGGGTATATTTTCAGAATGATCACTATACGCCATATAAGTGTCTTGATGTAAGCAGAATCTCCTTTGACCTTAAGAAATGCTGCAACACATTTTTATTTATTTATTATAAGAAGGGCCTAATAAAGGGTTTAATAAAGAAGGGCCTACATGGGATCACACAGGAACACAAATTAGTTTTCTGTCTTCAACCTTCCCTACTACTTTTAATTCAAGGCTTAGTTTGGTCTTCCCAGCAGATCCTGAGCTTTACTCTTTTGCTCTGAGGATTTAAGTTTTGACAATACTGTCTAAGCACTAGTCTATACAGAAAAGAATCTACCAAATAAAACAATAGCAAGTAAAATTCCACATGGTACTTGGTATTCAAGCTCCTACACATTTCCAGTTTAGTTCAACCATCTCAAAATTGATGCGAGGAGCAAGACAATACTTTCTTAAACTGGAAGAAGACTATCCACTTAGCACATGGCAGTAATGGATGTGCTCCTGTTAAATCCTATTGATTTAACATCACATCCAAGTGATATAACATCAAAACAAAGTATAAATTAATTTCTAAGTGTATGTTTCTTTCATTGATATGCTTAACTGTCCAAGTGTAGCAGTGGGATTTAAAAAATACAGTATTTCTTCTTTCTGCAGAGATGCACCCAATAGGGACAGTACCCCATGTGTTCAGTGACTAGGTGAACTCTTAAAAAATAAAAAGAAAACAAAACAAATGTCAAGAAGAAATAAATGAGCAGGATTTTTCACCTGTTTCCAAAATGACACATGAATATATTGACATGAAGTTTCCTGTTTACTAACCTGAAGATAAATAACTAAGTTGTCACAAGGAATGATATGCCTTGGTCTGAAAAAAGTGACATCCAGATAAGACCTATGGCATGTATATTGCCTCAAAACATGATTTTGAAATATCTCTCACAGTTAACCAGATTATTTTATAGGTTCTTCAAAGGTTTCCTAAAGTCTGTATGTTCATCATAGTTTTTCTTGTCAATGAATTGAGGAAAATAAGATAACCAAAATTCCAAAACAGCATCTTGAGAAGTTACAGATGTATAATAGTGTAAATGACAAAAATATTCTGCCAACATGGAACTGAGATAATGTTTGCCTGAAATTAACAAGTTACATGAATTAGTTACTAACCGAAAAGCAATACATTGATAATATAAGACAGGAAATTGTATGAGAAATTTAAGAGTTTCTTCAAGTGGAGGGCAGTCAGATTACGGAGCAAGCAATTTAGTTGACATTTATTAGTTCAGGAAAGAGTTAGCAAACATGCAGCAACAAATTATATCTTGTTTATTTGTAATAGAGACATACAGATCCCATCTATATTTCATAAATTTCACTATTTTCTAAACTAGTCTTTTCCTGACATTTACAAAGTCTGTGTTCTTATGCACTAGAAATTTGCAGCAAAACACACTAAAATATTAGCTCATACCACCCTAAAATAGAAACTTTTTTTTTTCATTCATTCAGAAATTGTCAACTGATTTGGAGTCTTATTAGGAAAAAAAAAATGACCTTTCAAGCTAATCACACACACATTTTTGCCTGATTAATTCTATTTAAAGCTATTTAAAATTCATTAAATTAAAAATTATTTTTAATTTTATGCTTGCAGTTAGGAGACAAAATATACTATCAAGTAGTACACATTTCACATTGCAAAGGCAACGCATTCTTATCAATAATGTGAGAAACTGGGGCTGAGGGCCCCTTTTCTGGGTCTGGCTCCCCTGGGCCATTTGACTTGCCTGAGAGAAAGGCAGCCCCTCGGCCACAGGGACTGCCCTGCACCTCCCGTGTTCCACATGACATTTTCCAGCTCAGGCTCTAGCCTCTCATCAGTGTAACGCAGAATCACAGAAACGTTAAGGTTGGAAAACACGACCAAGATCATCTGGTCCAACCACCCCCCTATCACAAATGTCACCCAATAACCCACATCCCCAAGCACGCCATCCAACCTTTCCTTGAACACCCCCAGGGACGGTGACTCCACCACCTCCCTGGGCAATCCGTTCTGGTGCATGACTGCTCTTTCTTATCTATAGATTATATATAGATATATTGTCTATTACTATATTATTAATATTATCTATATTCTATTATCTATTATTTTATTAATATTTATTAACTAATTTAATATTATTAATATTTATTCTATTTTCTAAATATCTGTTTTCTAATATCCAACTGACATCATTGAGATTTACTACTTTGAATATTAAAATTAATTCTGTAGACACTTGAAAAATTAGTAAACCTGGGTGGAAAAAATGAATGGTGTGTGAATTAGAAAATGCTATTGTAAATATTTCAGCTATAATTGAAGAACTGGAAAATAAGTTTGATAAGTTTGCCAAAATAGTACTCTAAAATCAAATAGTATTAGATTTATTAATAACCTCATAAGGTGGAGCATGCACTGTAATTAATACTAATTGCTATTGTGGTTACCTGAATAGAATTGGCTCAAACAACTATTTGCTGGTATTATAATAATAATGGCTTTGTATATCTGTCATCTCCCGTGACATCCGAAGAAGAATATTGCACCTTAACGTTGGAAAAACTCAAGGGTGCAGTATGTGAAGAGGTGCAAAAACAATAGAAGTAAGAAAAGAAGAGGGGGGGAATTGTGAGAAACAAAGTTGTGTTTTTGCAGTAGATAATTATTTTTCTGTATTCCAAGGTGGTTGTGTAGTCATAGTAAGGAGAAATGCTAAGTAGATAAGTGGACAGTAGAAAACCTCACTGTTCCAGAATAAGGTAGAAGCTTGAGAAAAACAGGATGAGCAGTGTGAGAACAGTAAAACAAAGATCACAAGTTCTCCAAACATAAGAAAGGAGAAATTAAAGGGTTGAAAAAAAAAGAAAAATTGTACATATATGGTATAGAGGAGCATCAAGTAACTTGTGAACCTGTAGTACTCAGCCAATGAGGACATAGGGGAAGTGCTCAGGTGTTGGGTAATAGGGAATAAAAGGTTATGATTTGTTTACTAAATTGCACTCATGATTGTCAGGATGTCCACTATTGCAATCGTGAATAAAATAGCTTCACAGAAGATCCTGTCTGAAGAAAATTGAGATTTTTCTCACAATAACAATGAGATAAATCATAGCATGGTTTTGTTTGTTTTTTTCTCACTTTATCTCAAGCAGGTACATTTCTTAGAGGTTCCTAGTCTTCACAAGGCATGAGACTGGGGCATGCCAGTGTGCCATGCTGCCTCTCTGCTGCTCTTCCAATATGACAGAATTGTGAGATGCCTGCTGGCTCAGGAATTAAGGACTTGGATTTCCAGATACTCCTCAATTATTCTGTACCTAGATACACTTACTCTGAACAACTGCTCTCTTCTGCTAAAGCCATTTTTCAAAGAAATATCTGGGCAAATATCACTGCTCGCAAAAAAAATTCATGTTAGTTAAGTCAGGAGAATACAGAAATCTTGTCAATTTAGGTACTTAGCTATCTGACAAACCTTAGAATAATATAGCACATTACATTCTAAGGTTTATTTCATGTCGTCTTCTCTTGAAAACCAGTAGTGACTGAAAATCAGCATAAAAGAGAAGGTTGGGGAAATGATTGTTTCCAATTTCAAGCAGTGCAACTCCTGCATAAAAGCTTTGTTTGTCCTGCTCACAAAAAAAAAAAAAATTGAACACAATTAGTTTCTGAAACATGAAAAGAATCCAAATTGAAACAACTAAGCTTGTTTTTATTAGAACCCATTATACATTTGAAGCCTTAAAACAAAAATGGTACATTTTATGAATAATAATAAGAAGAAATGTCCTACTTTTTTTTTTTCTTCTCCCTTATGTTAATACTTCTGTGAAGACCACACAAAAACAGGTACCCTAAGGAATGCTGACTGAAAACTGTTCTTAATCCATATTTTTTTTTTTTGGTTTGGCAAAAGGGTCTTTGATGTTAGACTTGCCAATAAACTCAGAGTATTAATTTTCTTGCATTTTTGCTTAGACATGCTCATTATTATTGTTTACTTTCTCCTTCAGCTTCTGCAAGTGTCCATCCCAGTTCATTCATTAACAGGCAGCAATTTCTACACTGCTTATTTTCTTTTTCTATAGTCAGTGTGTTTCCAAGTGATTCACCATGTCATCCAGATGCCTCCCCATAAATTGTATCTTTTTTCTGATATTACGCAAACTCTATAGCAAAGTATGGGGACAAGTTCAACCAAAAATCATTCAAAATTCAAAAAATATGTAAGAGATGTAGTTAAGATAAACACCGTGAATAAAAACCTTACTAAACATTAGCAACTTGCAAAGCAAATTCCCTTCTCAAATCTTCCAAATACCTACAATAGGACACATGAAACAGTTGCTTTGGGAGCAACTGGGAGGAACTTAACTACTGGGAGCTAGAAAAGAAATGAAGTCTTCCATTGTACAATCAGCAGGTGCAGGCTATACAGCATGTAAGACCTGCTCATGATAATGAAGCTTATTAAACTGCCTTGAAACACAAAACTAAAATGAACTACACACTGATTCTCAGAAAAGTATGTCCTATATGCTAGCTAGAAACACACATGCATCATTTTGAAAGAATGACAACCTCTAAAGAAAACTTTAAATAAAAGTTACCACCACTTATGTGAAATTGAAACCAGTTACATTTGCAGTTGCAATTAAATCACTGCCATACAATTATGACTCAATATACTATTATAAAATATTGCAGAAAAAAATATATTTTCAGATATTTTCATATTATTGTATAAGTAATGAACTGACAGTTGTTCCTCTGTGCAAGCCTTTCATATTCATGAGTTAGGGCAGGCTGGAAATACTGAACTGAGATGAGTACAGTAAACTATAAAAGATGACAGTCCAAATGTAACTTTAAATTCTAAAACTAATAAGAGTGATTTTTTATTTTTTGATAAGGCAGTAAAAGGTTTTTGGCTTTTTAAGGGTCAGATTTTTAGTTGTTACGGCTTTCATATTCAGTTTCACAAATGCTTAAGAGCCCATGCTGTTATTTTGAAATAGGTCACAACCATGTGAAACATTCCAGCACCTTTTACTTTTTACGTGCAGTTGTTTAAATTTTATTTAGGAAATCCCTTTCTAAAACCAGAACTGAACATTTAATCAGTCATCTAACCACTCCCTACAATAAATATCATCTGGAACATTAGTCTAAGCCTTATATATTTTGCAGGCCTGTTTTTCTTTATTTTCTAATATGAGGGAAGTTTGCAGAACTTCCATTCAAAAATCAAATTATTGTTAACATATTATTTATATCATATGTGTCTGGCAGAAGAGTCAAAAGATATGGAAATAAAGTCTGCCATCAGACATTAAAATGCCTGTCTTCTTTAATACAGATTACATCAAAGCTCTGGAGGAGGCTTAGGGCACAGCAGTGTAGTAACCATAGGAAAGAGTGAATTTACAGATTATACAAATACACACACTGTTAACACCTACCACAATTAAATTATAATACGAGGGAGAAAAGAGATATAGTACTGCATTCCTAAGTACAGACTTATTTATTCATTTTCTTTAGAAGCTGGTAAATGTTGATTCAACACATCTTGAATACAAGTGAAAGACAAAACCAGCAAAACATGTAGCAAAAGACCAAACCTGTCCTGAAGATTACCTTTTACTATAGATTACCTTTTACTGTATTAAAATTATCTGTCTTCAAAGCTGTTCATAAACTTTTGAGAAAAGTAAGCTTGAAGATGGCAAGCGGTGCCTCTTCACACAAGCAGCTCTCACTAAGAAATGGCCACGTCTGTGTCAGTGAGTAGCACTGCCCAGCATGAGCAAGCCTGCAGAGCAAAACAATTATTGCAAGGATCCAACATCCATAAAATGGGCATTGCAGAGAGGTTTCTATTTCTAGCTAGCTTCAGTCAGATTCCATGGACTGAATGCTAGTAACAGATAAAGTTATTCTTCTTTTTCAACCAACAACAAAAAAAATCTGTTTTCATTCATTCCTAGACTGCACTGCACAATGAATAAAAACAAGTGCATTCTTTATCCAAGCTAAAATACTATTGTCAAGAACCTTCTGCCTATAGTATCCTGATCTACATACCTTTCCAGAAGCTGTCAGTTGGAAGAAACCTTATCAACTTTATACCCAATTTGTATATTCTACTAAACTAGGTGAGTGTTCTGGCTCTGAAATTCACAGAGCATGGACTAGCTCTTTACGTTCCTTTTTCCAATTGTCCTGAGCGACCAATGTCAGCATCAGCTGGCTAGTCCTCAGAGACAGCAGGAAATCAGCAGTATTCCACTGTGTGGTGCTGAATGGATAGAGATGCAAGTGAAATGTTTGGTATTGTGATTGATTGCTCTATACCAAACGGAATCAGAGGGTCCAATGAATTCGAGCTCCTTCTTCATGAAATTCAATTACCTTTGTGATCCATTTCTTTCAGTCTCCAAAATATCCTAATCATAGAGATGAATCAAAATCCAGTTATAAGAGGACTTCGATAATTATCTCTGTAGAAAGTATGAAAGTCAAGGGCATAGAAAGTTTCCACTCTTAGCAGTGTTATCTGTCCAGCTTCACTGCCTAAAGCAGCCATCTTAACATATGGTCATCAATGATGTGTGATTTTGCTTTCCTGTTGTTTTATTTTTTTCAAAACTAATTGATGAAAATAAACTAAGATTAAACTTTGGGCACAATCCCCCTGAGATAATGCATGATAAAATACAAATCTTCCCATAAAACCACAAAGGAACTCCACTGGAGGCAGGAGGGAAGAACCTAGCACCTCAGCTCTTCCACAGAACATTCAGTTTAAAATATTAATGTGTTTTTACATGCAGTATTTGTACTAATTTTCTCCTCATTATAAGTGTAATAAAATGCAGAAGAGTTAAAGTACAGAAGAAACAAAACTGTTATAGCCCACATTTCCAAATGGAAGTTTGACAAAAAAGAATACAAGTTTCTAGATATTCATTCCACCCCAGGTAGGAAGTCCCCAAAAGACTGGTCACTGAGACCTCAGATCATCAGCCTGAGTACTTTTTCCTAACATAATCAATATATCTTTACTACATAAGAAACTGCCCTTACAATAACACCATCGTAAGACCTGTTTTGTGACAGTGGTAATAAAGGCATAATGATAGACTAGCATACAAAAGCAGCACCACTGGCAGATTGAACTGTACATGTTAATTTGGACTCATCAGCAGGCTGTGGTGCTTCTTGCAGCTCAAACATTGCAGGATGAAATGCTGGAAGTGAATCAATGTACACTGATATAATCAAATAACAGGAATGTAACTTACTATTACAATGAAAAATAAAATAGAAACTTCACCTGATAAACGCAAATTACCAGCTTGACATAACCAAATTGGTCACTTCTGTAAGTTCCACTTCAATCAAGAAAATTGAAGTTGTCTTCTTCAAAGCAACATAAAGTTACAGTCCTGTGAGGATTTTTGTGTTGTAGGTATGTTAAAATACATACTCAAGGCACTTCCCTATAGGGTAATGAAGTCAGGACATGACACACAGTTCTTCAGCCACAAGACCTCGCGAGCTGTTTGTGGTAGGCACCCTTTGAAATGTCAGCACGCCAACACCTTTTCAGAAAGGACTGAACAAAACTACCATAAAGTGATTTTGAAGCGGCCAGTGACAAAACAAGCCCCAGAAGCAAACCTCATTTCTCACATTTTAGGAAAGGTCATTTCTCTCTTTTTTCTCTTTTTTTCTAAACTCCAGTGAGAGTGCTCTCATATAAGCATGTCCTGGTTTCTTCAGCTGGGGTAAAGTTAATTTTCTTCCCAGTAGCTTGTATGGTACTGTGTTTTGGGTTTTTGATGAAAATAGTGGTGAGAACACACCACTAGGCTGGGGGTACACAAGGATCTGGGAGGGAGCACGGCCAGAACAGCTGGCTTGGACTGGCAAGAGGGGTGTCCCATGCCACAGGGGTCTGTTCTCAGCAATAAATTTGCTTAGGGTCCAGCTGGGTATCAGCCAGGGGATAGTGAGCAGGAGTATTGTGCACCACTTGTTTTGTGTATTCCTTCCCCCCCCCCCCGGCCCCCACTTCCTTTTTTGTCCTATTGTACTGTCTTTATCTCAGCCCACTTCTCTCCCACATCCTACTGCAGGGGACTGAGTGAAGTGAGTGAGTGTTGTGCTGAGCTGCCCGCAGAGTTAAACCACAGCAAAGTATCACTAGAAACCCCAGTAGTGACTGATAGTCTCTGGTACAGTACAACTTTAAAACTGCACATGCTGGCCTTACTGTAAGCTAGTGTATGTACTGCAGGGCTATTACTGCTCTCTGCTACTGGAAAAACTCAGTTTTTAGCTTTAACTGTAAATACACAATACAGTAGACTAATTTACCTTACAGTGATGGTAGCATGTCTCCTAGCACACTGAAACAGCAGAACACAGGAAAGTTTTCATAAACACAAAGTGAACACCCTCTCAAGTGCTATATTTCATTTATTTATCAATAGCATTTTTTCCAATATTTTCTGTAGCCCAAAGGCACCTTGCAAAGCCAATCCTTCTTTTTAATAGAAAAATAATGTTTCCAAGAGATTTGAATTATGTCAGGAGATAAGTAATTCATAGACTACTTTACAACTGACACAGATACACTAAGAGAGATGCAAGGAAATTAAATCCAGCGGCTACCTGTGGTATGAACCCATTCTGTGTCAATCTTCCTCCATTTGTTTGTGGAGACTGACACCATGCAGTGCTCACCAGTCAGAAAAGCATCAATCCTTCAGAGAAAGAGAAGAGTGAACTTTCATTTGCATTCACTTAAATAGATGAGATCAGCAATGAATTCTATCAGAAATGAGCACTTCTAGGGATGCTGCTTTTATTACCTCTGCAGTGATAAAGGATGGTATGTACTGAATGGTCCTCTGAAAAATCAAGCTCACAAATCATTGCAGGCACATAGTGTAGGTACTAATACAGTAATGTGGTACAGCAACCATTTTTTCCACTTTTTTGAAATCCAAATTAACACTATAGTTCTAATTCCTAGTAAGTCTAAGTGCCTACCTGGCTCAATAGTGCTCATATGGCCAACATTTCTGGTTGTAAATCTGTCTCACCAACAAATGTTTGCCAGTTCAATTTCATCAAACCTTGTGTTCTATAAGGGTTTTAAAATTGTATTCAATTACGCATTGCATAATTCTTCAGTTGCCTTGCGAGATTATACAACAGTAATTACCATTATCTGCCCTCATTATTAATAGTAACATTGAGTATTCTGAGCAAGTTTAGGTTTAGTTTGTTGTTTCAATTTGTTCTAGGTGATGCATTCACAGCCTAGCTCAAGTCAAGTAAAGGAGCTAGAGCATTTCCTAAACCAGTTTCCCAGAAAATAGACTTGCATGGATTACTGTTTTCAGAGCTTTTGTTTTCCCTATTCTTTGAAGTTACTTTATCACAACAAAAAATTCCAATTTTACTACTTACTATATATTTTTTTCAATGTTGGCTTTAAACATGATTACCTGTAGTTGCTGTCAATTCATATGCTTTTGCAATCCACTTCCTTGAGTTTTCTTGATTTTGCAGTCATCTCTAATATATCATAATCTTCCATCTTAACTCTAGCTTTCCTGCGTAGTAGGACAATCTTACATATTTCATGAACCCTGCTGTACCATAGATTTTTCTGTAGTTGATCACCTAATCTCCCTCACATTTAATAAGTGCCATTTAATCAATCATAACCCTCTCTGTCAAACATTTCAGGTCTACCTGAACCCTTTTTTATCTGAAATCTCCTTCCAAACTTCTGATACTCAGTCCTGGAATTTTTACATCAGCATGGCCTATATCTCTATGTGTATCCATTCTTCACCCCCATTATTCTCTTGGTTTTCTGCATCACTTCCTCTCTTCTTGTGCTTCTCAGAGTGGAATGTATTGTTAATCTTTTTAGCACAAATAAATAAATAAATTGTTTTGGTTGAGGAAACAGAGAAGTTTGTATTAGCCCAGAAACACAAGTTGCATAAGACATTACCTAAAAGAAAATTCCAGTATTACAAGTGTGAGCACCTGAATACTCTCAGAAGAAATGCACTAGAGTTTTCACAATTAATAAAGAAAAAAGGACCACTTCACAAAGAATAAGGTTTCCAATGATATATATCCAATTGGCCATTTTAGTTTATTGTTCCTTATTGTCATTAAGACATTTTTACTGTAAATTCTGACAGTAATAACATTGAAATGTTTTAAAATTGGAGTGATTCTTTCTCTCCTGAAGCTCAGAGACTTTAAATTACATGTGTTTAAGCTGTAGTAATAAACACACTGCTATAATAGAGATGGTAAACAAAGACCCCAAATCACTGTCTAGGTTAGTGAAAATAATGCAGGAATAAAGGTTACCTGATAAGCAAAAAAGAAAACAGCTATTTTTTTTCCTCTACTTAAATATACTTGCATACATTTATTAGTTTTGTACTGACATTGTTCTGCGTACTGTGAAAGATAAAAATGAACAGACTGATATGTTAAAGATGCTAAGGCAATACAGTAAAAATATTTTATTGGATAATTTGGGGTAAGCTGTACAAGAAACAAATCAAAAAGTCAGAGCTTTGGTATATCATGCATAGCAAATATATGACAATAAAACTTTTATATGTTTCCATCATGCTGTTTTATGTCAAATAGTTAATAGGGAAAAACTGTACTAGAAATGTTTTTGAAGTTTAAAGATGTTTCATTATTGGTATCTTTAACATCACATCTGCAACTGCAATGTCATGTACACATCTGCAACTACAATATCATGTACACATCTCTTCATGAAACATGTAACCTCATCAACCAAAAAAACTGCCAACCTTTACAAGCCCTTTCAAAACTATCCAAAATAAGGTGATAAACATTTTAAACATTATCATGGATACACATATAAACTGATATGCTGATATACATGAAGTCCATTATTTCACAAGAGTAGCTGCCTGTTTTTCTGCCATGAACAGAGCTGTCTGAAATGAGACAATCCCACAAGACACACACCAAACTACCTGCAGAATATCCTGGAGCTCTATAGCCTCCTGCAGATCTGTCAGCTTCTTGTTTACAAGAAGATCAGAAAACAAGGAGGTCAACAGTTAGTACAGAAACACATCATCCAATATGAGTCAGAAACTGAAATGTCAGCTCGTTAGCAGATCTGCAAGACAACTTTTCTCATTCTCTTCCCCCCTTTTATTTCTAGGCTAGGAATGGAAAAAAAAATATTATAAAGAATAAATAGTTTTGTAGGCTGGTTTAACACCTCAATGGTCAACAGATATTGGATGGAAACAAGATTTGAAAGAACTGGAATTGACTGGGAGAGGCAGAAATGGAAACAGGAAATATTATTTGAACCATGGGAAATTAATGGGAACAAAACCAGGAGAAATGAGGAAAACACCAATCAATTCATTCTGGGGCAGCACTGGAAATTGGACTGAGCTGGAATGGGAATCACATTTGTACTTTTATAGCTGAACGTACAACATTTTACACTAGTTGAGGAGTCTCCCACTACAGTAAGGATTTTGGCTGGGGGGAGAAGGAGAGAATGAATATGCTGTCTCCAGCAAAGTCAGTGGTAGAACTTTCACCAAGTCATTGAAGCCAATCCTTTATGTGATAAAAAGAAATAATAGCCTGCACTGGACATCAAGAAAGTGAAAATTATTTCATTTCTGAGACAGGTAACCCTGGTGCTTTTTATTTAGTCTAAATGAGAAAATAAAATTGTAGTGCTTTATTGTTCTGCTCATAACTGATTTTTTTTTTTTTTAAACAGTTAACATTCATTTCTTCAACAGACTTGTAAAGTTCATAAGAAAGCTTATATGAATTGTAAATTTATGGAGAGTTACTGTAACGAAACAATATGTAAGAAATTATATAACTTCTTTAGCTTCAACAACTTCTAAAGTAATTGTCTTTTTTCTCTTCAAAACTGTCTCAGTATTATTTCTTTCAGAATGACCAATGTTATTTACTTTAATAGGGCATTGTGGGTCATAATGCAACAAAACTTTTCTGCCTTGCCTGTAACTCCTAATAGAAAGAGTGAGAAGATTCATCCATGATGGAATCTCTAATCAGCTATGACACATCTAAACATTTAAGTTTCCCTCCTACATTTTCAATTAAAATGAGTGAGAAAGCTTGAAAAACAAAACAAAAAAAAAAAAACTGATAAAAGAATCTTTCACTAAACAGCTGTGTGACCTTGATAATTACAAATATTAGAGATGATATTTGAGACAGAGCTGTAAAAATTGAACTAAAATTAAGACTAAAGCAAAGAAATTATAACGACAAGGGACTACATTCCACCTCTATATTAAGGAAACATTTCTATTGGTACATTACTTACTATTTTAAAAGGTATTTCCAACACTGAAGTCTCCACCAGTTCCTTTATGGTTCCTTTATGGTTCTGTTTTCTAGACAAGTTTGTGGTTGTTTTTTTTTTTTTTTTGTGTGTGTGTGTGTGTGTGTGTGTGTGTGTGTTCTTTTTTAAAGTAATTCAGAGATGCTCTGTCCCAATTTCTTTTTTTAAAAAAAGAAAAAATCCTGTATTTTTACAGTGAAGTGTTAAACTAATCCCATTTTTGCCTGTTTTTAAACACAATTCAAGTATTTGTCAATTATTTTTTCATTTTAGTTATGAATTAGTGCATAGCCTCATCGGGTCCTTCCTTTTAATGTGGACTATCAGCATAATTAATAACGTCTTTTTTCTTTTGAGGAAAATGGAAGAAGAAATAAGGAGATGTCTCTCTTACCCTTGAAGTTATGCTAATTCAACTATAGTTTTTGGAAATGGTGTGTAATTTGCTAAATAATTTTTCAACAAAGTAGTTTGGAAAGGTGATGAAATAAAAAAGCGGGCTGACCTTTCTTTTACTGTCATAATTTACAAACTCAGAGTTATTACTCACTATCATCACACCAATAATTCCAGCTTCCCGAAGTTCTTATTTCTCACAATTTTTCCTCCTGCAATCTAAAGCAGGATCAGAAGCAGAAAATACATAGCACTGTAACCATACAAATTGTATTATAGTCATGATGAGAGAAAGATCCAACAAGTGGCTGTCTAATGTGAGTATCAAGGCAGAAAACAAAAGCACATTTGATATTAGTGCAATTTTCAAGCTAATTTCATTCTGAAACACTGTCTCTCTTAAGAAGTGGCTCGCCAGGGGAGTTTCTTATCAACATACAGTATTTGATGCAACTGGTATTGCAGTTTCTCTATTAGCACCACACAAAGCAACTGCTCTTTCAAAAACAGATTTCATAGAATTTACTTAATGGCATAGTGTCCCCAGTTTTAACTGCCTAACAGAAATGAAGAGGAAATAAGTAAATAAATCATCTGCTGCCTGAAACCATTCTCACATATAAGAAAATAGTAACTATCATAGACTGAATGGAAATTAATTCATTAGAATCCCAGTGCATTGAAACTCTCAGTAAAGTAGAAAACAAACATTCAGAAATTTGGAAGTGATTCTAGATGGGCCATGTAGGTCATTCAGAAGTACTATGAGTTGGTAAGTCTCCTGGGAGAGTGATAGTACCAGCAACCTTATTCCAGGGAACCATGAACCATGTTTAGCAGGCAACAAAGAATTCATCTAGGTACCTAAACCCAAGTAGTTCTAGAAATTGAATACAAACTTGTAGAGAACACAGTCATGAGAACATGTTTGCAGAGAAAACCCTGTCAAACTTCCACTACAATCAGCAAACCAATGAAAACATAATTCAGAAGAATCCAGAAGGTACCAGCAAAGTTCAAGGCCACCCTACAGAATGGAAATGTGCCACCAGGCGCAAAGGTCAATTATTAATGCATTTAGAGCCTGATCTGCTGGAACAGTTACAAAGCAACTGAACCTCTTAAACAGACATGGAAAAATCAGTAGACCTGTGCTGGACCTGACTTAATTTCAAAATGCACACAGCTACATGGTATTTTCTACATCCATTAAGGGCAAGAGTAAGGTATATAAATATTAAATGGTGCACCACAAGTCTTAGGAAAACTTACTCAACACAGAGTAAGTTTGTTCTCACATACAGCAAGTCTGCAGCTGTCAAAAGAACACAGGTGATGACTGGTGTTACCTACTCATTTAGCAAAGTCCATATTACCTGGAAACACATGGCATCTCTAGCTTTCCTTTTAATACTATAATATTCCTAAGAATTTTTCAGTTTGCATTTTCTGGTTTGAAGAAGTACAAGACATCTTTCAGCTTTACAAGTAAGAACAGATCCAAAGGTCGATCAAATATTGACTGAAAATACTGATTTAAACACACATACAAAAAAAAGCGTTTTTTCTCTTTGAATTTTACATAGGATGACTGACTCAGAGATGATGTCTCTGAGCAAATCATTTTGCTCATACATAAAAAGCATTTATGTATGCAAACATTGGCTCAACTGTATTCTGTAACCCCTGAGACTGCCTTAATATAGAGGGCTTTCTCTGAATTATTCTGTATCCCATATACAGAACTGTAGGATGTAACAAATGTAACAAAAAAAAAAATACTTACTGTGTATTTCAAAATACCAATTCTATTCTTAGTGTTTATGAGTTTACAACTAAAGTCAAACACATTTTTTTTGCCTTTTTTGACACATTTTACACTTGTGACACACTAACTTTTTCCTTTGTGCTTTCAGTAAACTGAAGAGAAAAATATAAAAAATTCAGGAAGCTCTCTTATATTGAGCTGTCCTTTGAGAATAAGGTTGCAATATGTTTACATACACTAGGCCCTTCCTAAATATGTAATAGTTCAAAAACCTGTTTCTGCTAAACAAGTTGTCTACTGAGAGCAACAGTAGTAACGGAGTCATATTTTCATAAATAATTCAAGTGTGAAAGATATCAACTGAGGTCTATTGTCACAAGGTGCTCTGCCTGGCTTTCAGTTTTCCACACAATAGCACTAGGTAGTGCTTTCAGCAGAACCAGGTGCTCTCTGTACTGACCTCCAATGTTTACCATTCAGAAATTGTTCCACTACGAAGCATACTCTTTCCAAACCGCTGTCAAAGTGCAACACACTAACATTATTTATAGCATTATATATATATAACATTATTTCCACTTCTTTTTCTCTGCTCTGAAGAGGTGATCATTTATGTTGCCATTCCCTTTTCTTCATTTTCAGCTATGCTCACCAGCTTGCACCATCTCGTGATGATTGTTTGTTTGAACGTATGTATAAATAATTTCAGGGAAGCACCTATATGGACGGATGCAGTCAAAGCCAAATTCACATGAAGCCTATGATCAAACACAGGCTCAAGCCTGTGTTCTAGAAAAATGCAAGCCATTTCTGATTTAGGAGCCTTCTCAGTGAAGTACTGTGCTAAATCTAACAAGTCCTGCCACTAATCATATTCTTTGTCTTCTTCTGTCTCCAAGAAGATTTCTCTATTTTTCTATTTCTCTATATTTCCCTATCTTCAACGTTTACCTGACATGGTCTAAAAGTGGCACTAGATTGGGAACCAGAAGACTTAATTCTGTCTCTCTTTTGCCACTGACTTAGAATAAGCCACCTACTGATTCCCATCACATCATTTCTCTGCCTTATTCATCTACACTATAAGCTTTGCAAAGCAGGGAAGCTGTCTTACAGACTGTTTGCAAAGATCTTCTCCACACAAGCCAATTTTGAACTCTACCAGAAGAAGCAAGCCTATGCTAATATATTAGCATCTATTTCTATTCTTAATATTAGTAAATTTCAAATAATTTGTAATTTGCACGGAGCAAAATTGGGTATTAATATATAATGCATATTTTACCTCCACAAGCCTTGTTAACTAACTTGGACAAGGAAAATATTTTTGTAAGCAGCAGTAATCTCTCATTACCTTTCAATGTTCCTCATACCCAGCCACCCTCTGTTTTTTTCCTTTGGTGAATCTGCTACGAATATGTGTTTTTCTTTTGCTCTTATGATTGACATTAAAAAAAAATCTTAGCATTGTTCTCATATACCCATGATAGCCTTCTGAAAGAACTCCTATTTTGAGTCTATATTAATTAATTACTTCTATTCATTCCAAAGTGAACTGTAATCAGCCAGGAGCTCTTTATCATTCTTCAGAATATTCAGCACCTTTAACATGACACCATTTGCTGTTCTGTTATGAAGCAGCTTATTGCTCTAATTCCTTCTTTTAAGATCCAAAGTTTTGCATTCTCATTCTTCATCCAGTCATTACTGATCATTTCTTACTATGACTCTAACTTCTCTACTTGCACCTCAGACACTAGCAAAGGTATTCATCTCCCCGGTACACAGGTGAATTATAGTCTACTCATCTGAAGTACCAAATTAAATGTCTCCAAATATATTTCACTCCTATCCTTCCTGTTTTTTAAACTGTTGTTGATATCCAATTACTCGCTTATGTAAAGATCCCAACTTGGCGCTTTCTTCCTTATAATTAGTTCTCTTTAATGTTTGTCCAACCAACCTTCAATTCTTTTTCACAGCATTCAACTATCGTGAAAGATTTTTTCCTCTCTCTCCAAACAGGAATACAAATACAGCTTCTACATTCTCAGTTATGTCTTGTATCAGCTCCCTAAGATCCTAAAGTAGCTGTCAAGCCAAATCTAGTTGTTCTGTGAGCTGTGAAACCAATGAAGTTTGCTATCCTGGAGTATTTCCTAGATCCCTGCCCCATACTCCTGCAATTATATCAGTTTTTCCCATGTCCTCTGTAATCTCATTATCTGCAATACTATCAGTTCTACTTCCTGACCTCTAGATTCTCCTACAGTATCTTGGGTAAGTAAGTTCCAAAGTAATTTACGAAACAAGGATAAAATGGTCTAACTAGAAATTCCAGGCTACTGTAAAATAAAATAACTCAGAAGTTAAAAGCAAAAGGCATCTGGTTAAAAGTGAAAAGCTGGGCCCAATGTGTGTGACATAAAATGGCAGTGACACCAATAACTACAGCTTCCCAGGAAATGCTAGGTGGCTCAGAACCTTCTGACAGAATAACACAGACACCTAAATCTAGCAACTGACGTCTGACTTGAACTTTTTTTTATTCTTATATCTATATTTCACACACAACTGAAACATATTTCAGTTTATGCCATGAATATATGCATCAACACTATTCAAGAGTGATGCATTGTAGACTGACAAGCCACATTTCTGTAGTTTCTTTTGTGTGCTGGAACACCCTGAAATGTTTTGCAAAGTTATAAATAAAACCAGAGAGAAATAGTGTTAGGTCATCAATACAGTAGAGGCTTTCTTTACCCAGACTTAGCAGTGCCTCTAAGTACAGCAATACTTCCAAAACATGAGTGCCGATTAATCTGAAATATTTCTGCCTGTGAGGGACCTTTTATTTAATCACCTGCACTACTAGAGACTGTGTCTATATTTTTGATACAACTGCAGAAGGATAGCAGTTTCATTGTCAGTATTCGCATTCTCTTGAAAGGCCAGAAGGTTTCCCCAAATTCCCCCCATGTCTTAAACGTATGATCTCACAAACCCCCGACTGAGTGTGCTCTGAAATCCATGTATGCTAGTCACAAGATAAATGAAAATATTGATAAAGCAACTGTGGCAGCACTGGTAATAGCAGTAAGGACAACAAGGAATAGAAAGTTGAACCTATCTTTCCATGCTTACTAGGGCTCACCACGGATGAGCAGCTCTCTGCATTTATTGAACAGAACAGCCAACTAACCTTCAGGAGATGAAATTCAGATACCCACTTATAGCCATTCATCCATGCTCCTTGCTGCTCTTAGCTTCACACATTTATGAATTCAGTGTTTTGGAGTATACCTCTGTGGGCTTTTTGATCTGTAACCACCCCTTCAGCAAAATGTTCACCTGCGCACATGTGCAGCAGCACACAGCAGCAGCAGCCCTGTAGCTATCCTCCAGGGGTCACAATTGGGTTACAAATTCTATAAAATGTGCTGACTGTGCAGCCTGGTTTGGAGCAATTTATTCACATCCTTCTTCATTAAGATTCAAATGGAATAAGTAAGATAGAAATTGAACAGATACAGAAATTGTGGCTTGCTTCTGTAGTCAGTAAACATTTATTCACCAGGCACAGCTCGCTCTCATACTCACTCTCATATTCTCTCTCTTCCCCTATCCTTCCTGCTTGCTGTTTTAATGCATAATTAAGAAGGTCAGAATTAATGAAGCAGTGTGGAGTAAAGTTCAAGGAATCCCCAGGCACTATTTATTCTATTAGATCTCAGGCATGAATGTCAGATTGGCAGCATTAGAGGCAGAGGCAGAAGAGCTGGCAGCAGTCCAGGAGTAAAGCTACCACGGGAGGCTTACCTGCAGAGTCAAGTCGTTGCTGAGTTCCTTTCCTGCAAAAATCACCCGCAGCTGGTCAGCTGGAACCACCAGTCGCTGTGCAACCACCTCCTTCAGCTGGAGGATGCTGGCGTCTGACCCAAGCTCCACCGGGAAGCCATGGCTGGAGTTGAACCTGACAAACACTGAACAAAAGAAAAACACCTATTAAAGAGAACATTTCTTACCACGTACCTGTACTAGCATGACCGTGAGAGGTTTGTTCTTTAGCTTCAGAGAGCATTCACAAGTTTAAGAGAAAAGCTATTAGTACTGCAGTGTATCATTTTGAAAAGACAAACTGTACAGGATTTCCCATTGCAAAATACTTAGCGACCAGTAAGCAAAAGCAATGTGTTTCACCCAGCAGAGTTATAAACTGCAGAGAACAGACAGAACCAAAAGGGACCCAGCTGGGCAGCAGGCCAAGCAATCACTAATTGGCACAACAGATTTTCAATTCAGCCCTACCCTTAGCAGGCACGGGGCGCACACACTTTCTGTGCCCCTTGTGCTCTTCCCCACTGCATGTAACAAATATATGCAAGAACCTGAGTTTTAGAGCTATGATGCATTAAATAATACTAGGACAAACAATTCATTGTCACACAGTAAAGCACAATCACATAAACTGGTTTCCCATAGATATAACTCTATGGAAGATAACGACGGATAGAAAAATCACACGCCAGCAGAAATGTCTGGGAGCACAGCATTACACTGTGGTGTTTTCAGAGTTCACTAAAGCATCTGCAGTACATAACTCCTGCCAGCATACACCTCCAGTGCAGAAAATCACTACTGCTCTAGCCATATCATTTTTAGAGCCGCAGCAACTGGTTTATGCATCCAGAGAAGTCTGGCAAATAAACTCATGAGCTTACTGCCATTCAGCTGGCAGAGCTGTTTTTCATAAGGATGCTGAATGCGCTCATTGGGCCCATGATCAGGGGAATGACTACAAGAACTATGAAACAGGAAAAAGCTCCCCACATCCATATCAATCACTGGGACTGTGTGAACAGTACATCTGAACCCAGTGGACTGCTTCAACCAATAGCTCCACAGCCAGAAAGCAAAGGAATTAGGAACATATATCCCCAATTAGACAGTGGATACCTGAAACCTGAACTGTTTGGGTATTGACCGCAGCACCATTCTTCTTAAAGATCTATTTTCAATTCCCACTGCAATGCTTTAGCTGAAGACGTTATTCCCTGGAATTTTTGATGACTGACAGAAGCACAGATTTCTTACAGTTCAAATAATGATTTTTAAACTGAAAATGTGATCTATGGTTTTTCAAACACAAAGTTGTACCTGACCACTCCAAAAGTTGTCAAGTACTTTGAATACTTATAATAAGAGTATATTTACTATATGTAAGAATATTTACTTTTAAAATGTACTATACTTGCACTATAAAGTGCACTATATTTGAATATAGCTGAGAATGCTGCCGTTGTTTTGCAGAGCAATGAATATTGTAAATATTTGCAATTTCACATCTTTAATGCAGACTTTGATATTCCTGGATAATCTTTAAGGGACAAGGCCATATACCAATAAATATTTCCACAATATTTTAAGTGTTGCACTTAAAAGTACCCTCTTGATGTGCTAAAATAGAGGGTAGGATTGCATAATGCTGTGTCAGCAGAGTACAGTGCCTATGCCCTGCTATGTGTCACAGCTTCCTGTATTACATCTTGTTACTGGTTTTGATTTCTATTTAAAGATATTCTGGAAATAACTGAACTGTGCAACCTTTATATTCAGATCATTCAGAAAAATCAGTGGACTTTGAATTTTATTTTGATTGCGGTTTAGAGACTAAAGGATGAATTATAGTAGTTCCAATTACTGAACATGTCCAATCTTTTCAGGAACACTCACAATGATCAACTATAAATAACGTTGTCTTGGCTGGTAGCAAAATATATAGCTAAACCAATGGGGAATATACTTTTATACACTCAGCTCTATCTATGAACATATGTATACACATGTATAGATTTATATGGACATGCTCACATAAACACACAATGTGCATACATGTGCATCTGCAAGGACTTCCTAACTGGTAAACAATGCCCGTTTTCTTTAGTCTTGTGAAAGTCAGTGCTGTTGGTTTTGGAAATGAAGTAAAAAGTTAGCAAATGCCTTGATTCTGCAAATCACATTTGTTGGTAAGAGGAAAGCACTTGATAAAAGAAACATAAACAGACAAAGGAGCATTTAAGTGAATTTTAAAGCACTACTCATTTTCCAAAGACAACATAAACTCAACACACTTACTGCAAGTATAACTCATGTTCACCACCAACAGCTGCTACACTTTCCCCCACATAAGTGTGTATATGCATCACCAACAGGTACAGTTTCCCCCTCCCAGTGTGTACAAGGAGGCAGAAGTGTCCATCCCACAGTTGTAATACAAGCAGAGGGGGAGGAGGAGGAAGGTGTTGATATTTTGCACCCAACAACAAAGATGCGAATTATTCTCCTACAAGCCTGAAGTGCCGACTCAGAAAAACACAGGAATGCCAAGCTTTACTTGCTGGAAGGTTGCAATCCACAAAGAGTTTGCCTTTAAACACATTAATTCTATCAAAAAGTCTGCCATCCACCAACTCTCCATCCATCAATGGATGGACGCAAAATGCAAAATGCTTTTCAATGCAAAAGCACTGATGGGATCTTTGCTTACCTGCAGAGAGCATAAAGAAAACTAAATACAAAACTTTAATCTGCTGAATAAAAACAGAATTTCACCACTATGTTCCAAGCTGCCTTTTTAGAAAAATAATAATGAAGTTATTTTCTTCCTGGCATTTCAGCTTGATAATTAAATCATAGCTATTGAGCTGATACTCTGAACAGCTTACGTTACTCGAGATCTCAGCTGAAGTTACACAAACCTCTAAGACCCCTGTCAAAACACACAGTCTTTGGAAAGACCTTGAATTTTGAAGTTTGTCTACTGGAAAATAAATAAATATTGGCTTCACAGAAGATTTGAGAATCTACCTCAATCCTAAACTTCTGATGGAAATCCAGTGGAAATCCATCAAGTTATTTACATTAGCAAGTAGCCTAGCCAAGCTGAAGAAAGGAGGCTCCACTTGGGTCAGGTCTCCTCCTCTCACATCTGTAAGAGGTGACAAACCATAAGACTGGTCCAATAAAAGGAAACGTTGTTATACTTTGCCGTCATGACAGAGAGAATTGCACGGATCCGATTCCTAGATGAATCAAGATGTACCTGGGTGCTTTTGTAAATGTCCCTTAGTACCTCTCTCAAATATTTCACTCTACGTTCACACATTTTAAGCACGGTGCTGAATGGAGGAAAATGGTAGCATTGAAAGAGTGAGTAAAATACAAGTGTATAAATATTTCACTATGTCTTTCAGATATCTAAGGTTTACATCTTCATGCAATAACTTTGGTTTTACATTTAACGCATTGGATAGCATTAATCTATTTGGAAAGATCAGCAACTAATACGTAAGTGGAAACATTTTAGAGAAAGTAACTTTTAAAGATTTCTCACATCATTTCCCATGTCTTACATAATACACATTTTTCAAGCATGTGCCTACAAAGCAAGAAAATGTTTGGCAGAGGGAACACTCTTGGCTCTGGGGACAAGGGCAGAAAGTGCATTTGCACTGAGCAGTGCCTTTCCCCCAGGAAACTGATATGACAAAATCAGAATATACAGGGTTGCAGGGTAAGTGAAATACATTCAGGTGTGAACAAGACTTACGAGATCACATATGGAGAAATGATGGTCTAGAATGCAGAAGCAGGTTAAAACTGCTTAATCAGATTAGAAAAAGTTTTCACAGGCAGAGGCTAGTAATTCATGGAAACAGAAGCTGGAATTGAAAATGCTACACCACAACATATATACATGCACAAACTGGACAGAAAGTGGAGGCGTGCACACGTAAATATCGAGTAGAATAAAAATCTCAGTTACCAGTTTGGGGAGTTTCCAGCACTTTTAGACTTGCTTTCATCTCTGATAAAAAAATTCAATGTATTTGAACATTTGTGTAACAGTTTGTGTTCTTCTTGCTGAACAAGGAGTAATATATGTTAAAATATTTTCATTCTGCAGCACTTTATGGAAGTAAGTATTCCTTTGTTCTTCCTGCTGACTGTTCTCTGTTTAGATTATTTTCCTCATAACGTAGCACCAGCATTAATCTCAGAAAGACGTAGGTACCATGGTCAAGAGGAATCTATAAGGTACCATGCTAGTAACTGCCCAGCACTTAGTTTGAAAGAATGTTCCCTAGGAACTCAGCTGCTTAGCATTTAGTGAATTTGTATTCAGCTGGCTGTAGGAAACAGATGTTTTAAAACTAAAAATATTTTTAATTTAAATTTTAATTATATTATTAAAAACAATATCATTATCACCTCCACAGTGACTTGAATTAATAAATTCAATGTAACAAGATGCTTCATTAATATAAATACAACACAGAAATTCACTAGTCCTCAAACATAGTATTTCTATCCCAAAGACCTCGTGTTTCAAAAACAGTCTGATCTATCACTTCACTCACTACCAAAATGGGGTCAGCAACAAAATTCAGTCAGTTAGGATACAATACGTTAAATAACTTTTTTCAAGCTAAATAATTGTTAGTGAAGGCAACATAAGAAAGTAAAGATGACTGTGGCCAAATCTTGTGCAGCTGAAGACAGCACCGCTCCAGGCCACCTGTCCATGCCTTAGTATCCCAGTTGGATGCGTAAAAGAAATGTGCACCTGCATCCCAGCTGTGCCTGTTTACAATTCAGCACATTAGTACAAATTCAATGGGAAATTCAAGTAAATGCACAGATGCAAACTGGGTAAGCTCAGACACAAGCACACAGTGGGGAGGAGGTGCTGGGAATCCACAGGATGCCTTGTGAAGCCTGCAAGCAAGCTGGTGGGCAGGCACCGCTGCCAGGACCACAGCAAGGCATTGCTCAGAGCCCTGCCATTCTGCAGCCTTTCTTTTTGGCAAGTCATACCAAAAGTGCCAGGCTTTAAAAACCATTGTCATCAGTTCTACAGATTTTCCAATGCTGAATCAAAAAGATAAATATTTATGCTTCTCACAAGCAGAGTCCCAGGTACCTCCAAACTGCGAAGGCAGTCCCAATATACAGAACCAAAGAAACTGAACTGTGTGCCAAGAGTGGTACAGGTTGTCAATGTTTTTACACTGCTAAATGCAAAGCATAGTTTTCAATTTTAACATAAAATAGCCAATTCCTTTTCTTCCTTAATCAACAATCCTACTTTCCCACACACCAAACAAGCTGTAATCTACAAGGGCTGAGCTGGAGCAACAGAACGTACTCATTTAAACCTTAAGGTCTTAGTACTTATTGCTGAACAATGACACTGCATCCATGACAGCTCCGAATATTCCTTGTACTGCTTTCTTTCTAGGGGCAAAAAGAGTATAACCAAGGTTTAACCCAAGGACAACATGAAATATGTGAAGCTATTTTTTTCCAGAGCCCTTTCCCTACTAAAGTCAGATGACAAGACCTTTAAAATATATTTTCCTAAGAATGAAAAAGTTGTCTTGTGACATTATCTGTCTGTGGTGATCAGTTCCTTTTTGGCTCAGCGCATGACAAGAGAACATGGCCCTTCTTAGCTCAAAACCTACATATAGACTATCTCACATGAGAATATATGAGCCTTCCTTTTCAATATAGATATTAAATTATTCTCATAAACTGGGATTAGTAGTTTATTCATTACAACTAACCAGATTAGTGCAGATAAAAAACAGGATGCACAGAGAAGGTAAATAACAGAAGAGAAGGCAGAAATTAGGATAATGTAAAATCCTCACCACCTGTTAGAGCAGTCCGTGCTGCCAGTCCCTCCGCTACAGTACTACTGGGAATTACCTCTCAAGGAACAGTCTGAAAGCAGCTGTACCTTTTCCATTTCATTATATAAAATAGAAACATTTTTTTTTCAGATGCCTGGGGCTCTTGCACCCTCAAACAAATGTCAATATGCTGTTTTATTATTTTAATATTTATATTTAAAGAAAATAATATACATTTGAAAGCACCTTATAAACCAAGAGTTAATAATAATTGCTGCTTTAAAATTTCTAGTCTGAATTATAGAAATGCTACCGTAGGATAGATGTAGTGTGAGAAACTAGCAGCAGAACACAATATAATGTGATGGCAGTAAATCTTGTTCCACAACTTTTTATTATTTCCTGGTTTTCAGTGTGCCAGGGGAATTGCAAGAAGGTAAAGAAGTAAAGCAAAAGATTAAAGAGAAGCAAAAAAGAAAAAGAGGGGAGTTGGGGAGACTTTGCAAGCTAAGGTCAGGACTGTGATGGAAAAGCTCAGGCTTGTGACAGGCTTTTATTAAACAGCCAGTCAGCACCTGTTACTGGAAGTCTACACAAATGGTTAAACGATTCTGTGCAAAGATCTTTGAAGAGTCTTTCTGCAGCATCTCCAGCAGCCTGAAACTGCTTGCAGCCTTCTTTGTAGATTTGTGTCAGTTCTCTGTCGGAAAAGGAGACCTTCCAGCACTTGCTGTTCCCAGGAACACTAGGGAGCGGGGAGGTTCACTCACAGCCATTTTAAATTTCTGCCCTACTTCCACTACATCAAATCCTGCTTTGGATTCTGCTGTCATTTCCATTAAGCTCAGGCTACCTGGCTTTCCTAATTTTGTTCTTGACATATGTATATAATAAAATTAGATCTCATCATTAGAGTAACCAGTCCCTTAGGGATCTGTGTAGGCACAGATACCGTTCATCAGTTAGCCAAAATACCTTCATTTCTCTCCAAGAAAACTCTCAAACAGATGTCTTTTCATTAAAAAGTTGCCAAAATTCTGTCAAATTGGAGCAAACTTAAGATAGTAAGATCCAGGCACTTGATGTCCTTCCACTGATCATACTGCCTGCAATTCCCCTCTGTAAAGAGGGAAGTCTAGCTAGAGAACCTCTACTGTCTACACAAGGAGTGAGACAGTATCTTAGTGATTTCACATATTTCAACTGTGGCTGAATATCAACATGTGCACCTGCCCTGAGGCCAGCAGGCTGCCAATATTGCAGATATTGATGAATTGGTATGATGATTTCCTGGCAAAATACCCTGCTGTGTATTTTGCACCAGGTCTGGTAATTGCAGGCTGACAGGTATATGCAACAAAGTTAACCACAACTTAATGAGTTAACATTCATTGCTGAGCCATGATAACTGGCTACATTAGGCCTCCTCGATCACTGCAACTGTAAAATAAAACACATTAATGTAAGCCAACTTCACAGCCACAGCAGAAAAACAGCCTACACAGGCAATAAGAAGCAACTCATTAAGCTAAAGTAATTTGGTTGCTTCTGATCATTTGTAAATTACCTTCACCTAACAAATGATTTTATGATGTAGTCACACATAGAGAGCAATGCAGTAATCTAATATAAACAATATCTATAAAACCCCATCTTTAGTGAGGTTATTCCTCTCCTTAGTAAAGGATAAACTGTCTCATAGAAACATCTTGACTTTGAGCTAGCACTAAATGAATATCACAAAAGAATTTCCTTGATTAGTAACTCAATGTTTTAGATTAGATTTCTGTTTTATATCCTTTTTAAATAAAAATTATGATTGACTTTTATTCAAACAATTATTTATCACAGAAAGCAACATAGCAGTATTCATAAATGCTATATTCAAACCTCATGGAAGTTTTCTACAAAATCACGAACAGCATGCAAAGGGTGATTAGGGATTGGACAGTCACTTCTTTTGCCAGATTTAGAGGGCATCAAGCTGAGCTGGTAGGATCTAGGTTCAAAACAGACAATGCTACAAGGAATGGACCCTCTGGAGCTCTCTGCACCAGAGAAGTAATAGATGCAAAATGCATAGCTTCAGCTCAAAGGGAAAAAAGAAACATATTCTATATGAATAAACTCTCTGTAAACTCTCTACTGAAAAGGACAGGATAACATATACTAGTAAGAAATAGTTCACATGTAGGTTTCTAGCTTGAAGGGCCAGGTCTTCAAGTCATGTGCTGAGCCAAAGAGGAACTTAGCACTGCAAGGCCAGTAAAATAAACAAATAGCAGTACAAGGCTTCCCCCAACACCACACCTGTTTTCAGGAGAATACTTTTTCAAGCTTCTGTCATTTAAGTCAAAAATAGTGGTGAGCTGTGAGGATATCAGGGAGATGTATCACCTATGCCTATCACTTTCCCTACTTCTTTTCTTGAGGCCTCTGCTTATGGTCACTGTCAGATACAATTAATTGGGTTAAACAGACTCTGGAGTACTATGGCAGCTCTTCTGTAGTCTAGCATTTCCAGACATGTTGTCCGTAGCAAGTAGGCAGGTTAACAGTCTCCCATCTTTTCCACACTACCAAGAAATCCAAACCCAGTACAGACACAATTCAAAAAGAGAACCCACTACTACCCTCCTCTCTGCTAGAACTACACATGCACATGCTATTGCTTTCTTATATTGCAATGAGAAAAAAAAAATTAAACTCAGCAATTCCCACAGTAACCTAATTTTGTTCTAGGAATTATGCCTCTTAATCCAAGAGACAAGGTAAATTTGTCCAGTGAATTATTTCCTGTGAATAATTCACTAGCTTTACTGTACCCAAATTCTCTTTAAAGTTTGAGGAATGCATAGCTAACTCAACACTACAATTATGTTAGTATTTCCTTAAAAAGTCTCTCAAAAATGCTATTTTCCTAGCTATTTTTGTCCTGATTTACTGGCTGCTTATATCAGCACAAAGCTGCCATGAACTTCCTTCATACAAAAACCAACCTACATTCATGTTTCATTTTAAATAGACACATACTGTTCTTTAATGTGCTTGGATATGGGTAAGAGTCTTTAAACTCTACATATTTCCAGCTATATGCTACAGCTGTCTGTATTAATAAGAAGTATTACATTTAAAAATAAAGTGTATACTCTTGCAGCTTTTAAATTACCCCTGTTCTGTGGAAGAATGGACCTATATTTTTGCAAAGACTGCATGAGTTCAATGAAAGTCATAAGAGGGTCAGAAAAACGCAAGTAGGACTTGTAATATATTGCAATAGTTTTAAGGCTGTAAGAGGGACTGCAAGGTGGCGACTGCAATAATGAGATTTCACTCTTTTAACAGTTATGCTCATTTGCAGTTCCCCAGGAAATTTAACACATTTGTCTTATAGTGTCTACATTCTGTTAGATACTAGAAGCATTACTTGACAGCTGAAGATCCACTAACACGATGTATGCTAAATGTGGCAGCTGTCATACTTCACTAAGAAAGGAGCTTTCCAAACTCATGAATTTTGTTAGTTGTTCAGTACAGGACAAAGGAGCATCAGGCTTCATATTTAAAAATATTAAAATACAAACAAAAATGTCACAGATATATAACATGGAATGGATGCATAAAAACAGAGTAGTTACATATATAAAAAAAGACCAGAAATCCAAGAGAAAACATATATGCCTAGCCACCTACCTATATGAAACTCTTTATGTTCACTTTGTTTAATTTCTACAAGAGCTACTACAAATAAAGTCAAAACTCAAGGGAATAAAAGTTGTCACAGTGCAGACCATGGTTATCCCAATACATGGTTATATGTGACATAGTCAAGTGTCTTGCATTGAAGGAAGGGGGTGAAGCCAGATACTCCAGAGAAAAGAAACAGAATAGTGCTTATTCCTCCAGCATTTACAGATTTTTTTTTCCCCATGTCTAACTTTCTTTGCTTTTACTCATTCCATTTTTTGGGTATTCCAGTACCATTACAATCATTTTTTAATTTGTTTTAGAAGATACATAAGTGACATTACAGTTCAATCACTGAGCACTCAGTTTTAAAACTACTTTTTACAGCCCTCTTCTTAAGCATCTTCACAATTAACCTGTTTTACTAAAAATACTAGAAAAGTAAGCTTCAATATGGTCATAGCCCTGCTCATCACCTTTAAATGGCAACCCCACTTTACTTCCCCATATACTTCTTTCCTTTCAAACCATAGGCAAAAACCCACTCTCTCTCCCCACCCCAGACCAGTCTTCCCAACTACAGAATTACTGCAGCAGCAATAGATGACCTACAAGGATGATTGCTCTGCAAATCAGCTTAGGAAGACACTGTCAGGGCCCTAGAGGCACCATTAGTTCCAACCGTTCCTGCTTAGCTTCCCCCCTGGCCTCCCTCATACTGCCCATGACCAGGACCCCTGGAGCCATCCCACCCCTGGAGCCATCCCACCCCTGGAGCCAACAGAGATGGTGGCAGTGCCCCTTCTAAGACAAGACTCTTTCTGTTCCCATCTGGGTGTCCAGATGGACAGGAACTGTCCTGCCACCATGCCCACCCCCAGCCTGTCCCTTGCCACACGTGTGGCCTCACTCACCCACTGTGGGACCACACTCCTGCCTGGGGCTGCTTTGCTCCCATGGAGCAGCCCCGATATAGCTGCTCCTAGGAAAAGCCACACAGTAATAAAAAACAAGAACTCTTCAGTCACAGAAGAACTGGGAGCATCAAAACAAGCTCTAAGACCCCACCTGTGTGGATAAAGACTGAGAGCACTGCTGGTGGCAGCTGGCTCCTGTTTCTTAATCAAGATATAATGAGGACCAGGTGGGGGTGGGCCCAGGTTGGCACAAGGGACATGCTGCCCTTGCTGGTAATGGCACAGCTAAGCTCTTCTGCTGCCTTGGTAGGGATGGGAAGTGATGGTGTGACAGGAGACCTGGTTAAATCTCAACTCTCAGGCCCTGCTGGAGCTGGTCAGCCACTGAGCAGCCCACAGCCGAGGGCCTCAGTGCAAAGAAAGGTCCCTGCTGACAGCCCAAGGCCAGTGGCCATGACGTGCAGCCTAACTGTAGTGCCCACTGCTCTCCATTTGAAGTCTTTTGGTGTGATTTCCAAAATTGCTGGTATGTGAATCATTGAAAAGATTGTGAAATGCATCAGTGTGACAGACTGCTCAGCGAAATGATACCTGCTCATCTGGAGCCCCTCCTGAAAATGCCAGGATATCTGTCCTGGACTCCCAGTGGCTTCTAGCAGCAGGAATGCCCATAGCCAGCAGGCCTGGGCTGCCTCCCTGCTGTGTAGCCAAGAATAGGGCTCTCCAAAAACCCAGACACTTCACTACTGTGTGAGACACAACCTCTGGCTCCGCAGCACTTGGCTTCCCACCTGTGCTGCATTATGCAGGGCCACCCACTGCCTGCATCCCTGGCATGGACAGAGCATGATGGCTGCTGCTTACCTCACAGCTTACCTCACAGCTTTCCACAGCCTGCTGTGACTTAAGAGTTTGCATGATGGTGAACTGTTAATGATCCTATTAACATTTGAAAAATGTGTTTTGTTCCAGAATGTACATCACTTTTGTAGCAGCTTGAAATTCATCTTAATGGTTACTTTTATTCTCTGACAGGTCTAAGTTAAATTATCTAGTCAAAATTATACCCCCAATTTCTGGTTAAAAAAACATGTAATTACTCTAGCTTTAGTAAAAATATCTTACATAATTGCTGCTATGACAGTAAAAAATAACCCTTTAACTTAAGAGACCTATAAAATGATGGATCATCCAAAAAAAAATCTAACTAGAATAGAATTGTGCATCCATTTTCTCTTTCAAATTAGTTTACAAACAAGTTAAATTAAAAATCTCCCTTTAGCTAAATTTGAAGATTTACCATATATAATGCTATATAAACATATATAATTTACAAAGGATAATTTTGTCCCTTTAGAGTTTTTCAAAATTCTTTTTTTTTTTTTTTTTAACATTTACTTTTGCTATCTAGCTATCACTTAAATATTCCTACATTAAATACCTCTTAGAGCAGATTCTAGGTTCCTGACACAAGAAAATATGCAACAGCCACTGTTGTCAGGCATAAACACGTGGCCTGAATTGACTGCCAAAAATAGTCTATCATTCCTACTGTAAAACTGCTAGTTAGCTGGAAAAAAGAAACACATTTCAAATATCCCAGTGTTATACCAAAATTTTATGAACTCAGCATGTTCTCTGAGCATAAAGAAATTAATTGCACCTATTCAAAATATGCTGTGTACTGTCATTTATAATCACCTCTTCATTATATTAGATGTATAAAAGTAGGTGTGCATATGTATATACGGATATATATGTACAAAATCCCCATTTCAGAATGTTGTCATTTTTGTACAAAGTGAAATCCTTATTCGCTGAGAAGACTTAGACATGAACTTGCTGAGTAGGATGAGAGTAGGAACTACAGTACTCAGCTAACAAAAAAAAAAAAAAAAAAAAAAAAAAAAATGCTTACTGGGCAGATGAATCATATACTATTACAAATACAAAAAAAAAAAAAATGAATTACTCCAAATCATACAGAAATGCCAAAATACAGAAGGCCTCAGATTAATAAATGATGATGTATATAGTACTTCAGCTGAATACATTGGGACAAAAAATGGCAAAACATTGCAGATACTGTAAAAGATTTTTTACTCTAAAAATTTTTTTTGAATCACCACTAAGCACAGCTAAAGTACATTGTGTGTATATATATATTACAAATGTGCACACTAAATTGTGAAGACCATGTGAAGCTATGCTGTGCCACAACTTTAGGGTGTTTCCTGGCACTTTACCTCTGCCAATTCTTTTACTGGATTTACTTTTAATATTCCACACATCAATGACTTTGAGGAAGATGTTTTCTGTCTTTCTGTGTCAGATGCAGGTCAATAGCAGATATGAAAATAGATATTTCAAGGCCTGCAGACCTATAATTTCAAGATATATTTCACTAGAAAGCTAGGAAGCTAAAGGTTTTGGTATTAAAATCTAGGATGATTATATAAAGTAATTTCATCATTAAAAAGGAGGCCTCAATCTGAAGTTTTAGCTTATTGCCATGATAGATCAAAAGATCTTATATATAAGAATAATTAGTCTACTGTATCTAGCTCAGGCCATAACTCCCCTGGAAAAGTACATTTCTATTGGCAAATGCAATGTACCAAAGCCAAAAGTTTTGTTGGTATGTATGATTTAATGAGCACTAGATAAAGAAAATGATTTAAAAGATTTGCTTTGACAAAGGCTAGATCTGCACAAATTAAAATGTGACATAACAGCTGAGTTGATAATGATAGGATAAATCAGTTTCTCCTTGCTGAAATGAAACGTTATTTAAAACAATCTTTAAATTAAAATCTAACTTTCATTTTTTTTTCTTAAATCACATTTTAGCCTCCTTCCCCCCCCCCCAAAAAAAAGCACTTTTTTTTTTCCTTTTAATAATGAAGTTTACTTTTTTGAACAAGCAAAACAATAAATCTACATTTGATGATGTGTGGTTCTTTGAGCTGTTTTCTGCCATATGTTGGAAAGCTGTAACTTAGAAGGGAGGCAGTAAGTACAGGCTTCATCTAGCCTTTGAGAATATGTAACAGTGCTACCAGCATGTATCTGCATTGTACAGTTTCACAAGTTCTCTTGCAAAAATCCTGTTTTGCATGCCTTACTTCCATAAGTGGAAGACAGAAATGCACCACCATTACTGTGGGGCATATGAGGAAAAATACAGTTTGAAACAAGAGAATCTATTTTAATTTTGTTTGATTTTAAACACTGATTGTTCTGAGAGTCTTTTAGCTCTCTAAAGAAAATGTTGTAGGCTAATATTAAGTTATTATTTTGGACCATATGTTTTGTTTCCATTGTTCCTGTTGTCAGGAGAAATAAGGCTAAAAGAGCAATGTAGCATTCTATAGGATGTGTACATTTTCAAACCCTATTTTGGGGCCTGAAATAACAGGCAGTCCTTTTTTGCTGAAGGCATTTTTTTTTATTCTAACTCTGAATATCCCTATAAGAAGATCCATCTCAATTTAATGAACACCGCAATACTTCTCAAGATTTCCTTTCTTTCTGATAAAAACAGACACACAGCTGCAACCAATCACTCCCTGTGCCAGAGCATTTGTCAATTAGTTGTAAGGAAATTTCCTAGCACATAAGGCTTAGTTTATGATCAGTCAGGAAATTATGGTCTATTATGCAATTTTATTCTGGTCTGTGATTGACTGCACATCAAAGGGCCACTCAATGTCAGCCACCAATACTTGTTAAGGTAAAAATAGTTTCATAAAAGCAGATGGTAAAAGCAAGACACCAGTAGATCAGAAATACTGACTATAGTATACATTATATGAGGTTTCTAGAAATAAAAAGGAAGGATTTTAACACATAGTGCTCCTTTGCTGTGAACTGACATTACAAACTGGTGTTTTCAGATATAGTGGAAGTTCGCCAAGTTCTGATAAAAAATTTCCCTCCCACCCTATTTAGAGAGGTCTGGACATCAGCAATTTTATACACATAAATAGCTACTTTTTCTGTAGCATATGCTCTGTACAGAGGTTCTCTCAATATGTGAATAATTCTGCATACACATACATTTATTGAGCTCGATGAGACTTGGAAGATTTTACAATGTTGAGGGATAAAATTATTCTGACATATATATAACAATAATTCTAATGCATCCATATTAGCGACATATTTTTTAACATTGTATGAACCCAATTACTTATGAATATAGAGAAACTGAACTATATCAACTTAGACAATTGATATATGTGAAACTAGAATAAAATCAGATCAAGACTTACTTAAATAAACCCGTGAAAATGTTAAGCCAATCATATAGCTAAAACCACACCTTTGTAATGGCATGTGTGAGCTCTGCATAGTGATAGGCGTTAAAACTGAGCTACCATGGAAATCTGAAGGGGAAAAAAAATACAGGAACAGGTAATTTGGTTAGATGCTTAGAAATGTATTTAGAGAAACTTACCAGTAAAATTAAATTAGTTCCAGAAGAGTAAGAATTCTGAACAAAAATTGATACATTCAAAAGAATTTGAGACATTGCTTATTTATGATACTACATATGGAGGTAATTGCAAAATTGCAAACATTTATCATCAGATAGATGAAATGCTCCTTTTCCTTCTTGAAAAAAAAAAAAATCCAGAAGACCTACCACATGTCTCATGATTTTCAGATAATTAACATTGGTCACTTTAAAGTGGGTTTCTTTATAAAATTTGCCAAAGCAGTTATTTTTATTTTATTGTATTCATGATTAATGTAATTGAAACAGCGACAGCAATTAAACAGTTATATTATGTTAGTGAAACTGCTTCATTGCCATGATAAACGACTTCTATGAGGATATTACTCACAACAAGCAGAGAAACCCAATGTATTAAATCTAGTTAAAAAGGGAATGTTACCTTCCCCAGAATCCAGCCTTTTTGAAGTTGGCATTTTTATGTGCTTTTCACTTTTCGAGTCTCGCTTGCCTAGTGAGAGGTAGGAAGAATTTCTAAAATCCTAGAAGTTTCTGGCTTCCACATGAAATTATAGGAGCCTGGAGCTAAATCTAGGAAACTGGTGGACTTGGGATATCCTACATCTTCAGTAGTGTGGCTCAGGCCTCTCTGTGAAACTAATTTTAAGCCCTTTCATTGTAAAAATAGCCACGACTCATGTAGAAATGGATGCCCTGTAAAACAGAAGGGAGCAGCAAACATCCTGATTTAACAAAGTGATAATCCTTAGCTGGAAATAATAGGAAGACCCATGAGACCTCAGAAGCCTGAGGCCCGTATCCAGAAAACATTCACAGAATAACTGCTTTGAGTGACTCATAAAAGATTACTTGAAAAATATAGTAAATAAACTTGGGTCTTTTTGCTGCCTAAATAAACCAGGAACCTAGAATTCTGCAGTTCAACTCATTTAATAGCTTTAAAGAAATTTTAAAAATAATGCTTGCATAATATATAATACCTCAACAGAATAGAGTGCTGCTCTGTATTGCTCTGTTGGAGGTGCCATTAAGAGAAGGTAGGCTCAATATAACCCAACTTGGATTCTTCTAATACTGCTGTGGGAGTAATTTTCTATTCTGAAAGAGTGTCCCTCTTACATTAATTTTATCTGGAAGAGTAAATTACAAACATACAGAAATACATATATATATATTCAGCTTCCTTTGAAGTACTGCACCAAAGTTCTGAAGTAAAACTAGATCTAAAAATTGTCCTAAATGAAAAAAAAAAAAAACAACAACAACAACAAAAAAAACCAGACACAATAACTTAAAAAAATGGAAAACGGCGTACATAAAGGCAAGAGCATTTTGACAAACCTATTTTAATAGATTTGCATTAATGTGCAAACTGAGATTGTATACTGCTATTGCAACGACTTTGTGAAGGTCATTAAGAAGAAAAGACTCAGAAGACTGCATAAAAGTATGAAAAGCAACTTCTTTTGTAAAAGACAGCTGCCTTGACTTTAATGACCACGCATGCTTTGGGTACTGACTCACTACCTATGCCAGTGCAAGCTTTGATACAGCCAAGAAGCAGTTTGGGCCTGAGAGCAGAGCTGGCCACATCATGATCTCTGCTCTCTGGCAACATCAAAGCTGCTACAACAATCCTCCTAAAAACACATAAACTTATATGAAACACATTAGAAATGCTGGCATACGATGGAAAAATTATCTGGTAGTTCTTTTAGAAGCCATTCATCATATATATATTACTGACTTGCACACTCTAACTCTATGTATGAAAGCACTACAAAGAGATATACCCATTCTACATACAGTGTGTATGCATGTATACACAAATAATTATATATGTATTTGGAGGGAGAGTATTGGCTTAATAGTTAAACTTCAAGAGTCTGTATTATTATGAGAAAGGCTAAAAGCTGAAATGCATCTTAATTTCTGGATTTAGAAAGCTTTCCATCCATAACTCGGCTACAAAGCTCATCATACTAAAGAAGGGGATTAGCTTCCTGTTCTATGCTGATGGTACTGAAGCAGGCCTTGGCACTCATTTTTAACATCACTCGGTCTGACTCCATCAAAACTAGTCCTAATTGTTAGTTAAAGGACTTTCCACTGTTATGAGAAACATAATCAAGTGCAAGGTGAAACACAGTGCTAACTTCCAAATACTATGGAGTCTTTTCTGAAGATTTTTGGGTGATATGGAAAGGAACCATATCAATCTAGCCCTGTATTCAGTTTGCTAGATTAATGGTACTATATGTTCTGTCACTAAACAATACTAAAAGTGTTTTGATAATTTTGATATTTCCACTAAATCTCTTTCTATTTAATTACACACTTTAAGAACCAATGCATCAGAGAATAATTATGCAAGAAAGCATTATTTTAAAAATGGAGCCAAAAGCAATTCAGTTGATATAGTATCAAATATCCCGACCTCGTGAACCACATTCCAGAAATATTTGCCAATCAAGAGCCACAAGGTTCATTCCAGACATGCTGGAGACATGGAGGCTGCTCTGTGGGTGCTATAATCCAGAGGCAAGAAATTACAGAGGCTTTCTGGGGACCCCTACCTCTCCACTGAAGGACAGACTAAGATGTATAAATGGATCCCTAGATAGTTATGGGCAGCCTCTCCAGTTCTTGCTGGCTCACAAGCTGTCCAAAACTGTAAATTATTCTTATCCAAGGAAAAAAATATATTTGTTTGTTTACTTATTTATTTATTAGTGAAACAATAGAAGATAATATACTCATGCTGAATCTGACAAAGAATGAACACAATTAGTAGAAAGGAATATGTTTGACTTTAGTATAAAAGTGCATTCAAATAACATTATACAACTAAAATAGGTTTAAAAACTATAAAATGTTATTGCTATATTATTGCCATCTGGTTGAGAGTACAGAACTTTGAATATTTTGGAATTTATCATATAAATATTTGGCTCACAGATTATAAATAATTATGAACATGAAATCATATTTTTTTTTTTTTTTTTTTTTTTCCAGAAAGGATTGTTAGTTCATTAAGTCATTGAGAATAATCACTTCTGGGAACTTTTGGTATAATATTCTAGTATCTGCCGAAGTCTGTGACAGGTTCATATGGATTCACAAAAATGTCAACATATTAAAACAGACTATACTAGGCTCTGGGTTTGATAACAACATGTATTTTTGAAGTGCATACCCATGGGTACTTGTTAAAGAAACAGAATATAAAACCTTACAGATACCATAATTCTTATGAATATCAGATAGAATATAGTAAATAATTTATCTAAATATTAGAATAATATTTAATATAAAGACAGAACATATGGGACTGTGAAAAGAATAAGCATTTTGACAAACTGATTAATTTTCCCATGAAAATATTTTAGAAAACTTATATGCATTAAGATTTGATATTCTATTTCAGGAAAGCTGTATGCGACATTCTGATTTTTTTTTTTTTCCCCGATAATTTAATTTTATTATTTCAAAATAGTTTTACCTTTCAAAATTTAACACAAGAACTCAAAACATTAGTTTTGCATCCCAACCCAGAATTAATTCCTTCTGCCTGTAGATTTTTTTTTTTTTTTTTTCTTTTCAGGATGGAAAATGCATTTCATGAACAGGTATGATACAGACATACCAACTTGAATTACATAAGAAATAAAACCAAAGTGTGGTGCAGAATAAGAGAACTACATGTGACCATGATTTTATTGCACCCAAAGAACATTGCTTCTCTCCTGTTGCTATTTATAAAAGCAAAGAAATAGAAGTTAAATGGTTGATTCAGGTACTGTTTTTAAAAAGATTGATTCAGGTACTGTTTTTAAAAACATGGTGAAGTAGCCTGCTTTTCAGTGCTCAGGTAGGAAATTACTCGAGGATATGAGAAGATACAGACTTCAGGACTGTTAAGGATCTCTATTCATCATTCTATTGAGTAGTCTGGAAGGGATACACTCTATCTTACTGGGGAATTTTGCCAGTCATTGAACCAAAATTTTAAAGAGCTCATGTTCAAATGTTGTCTGGGTGCTTTTAATATTGACCTGGGATACAGAAATTTTATTTCAAAGTTCTACTCCAAAAAATATGCAAGCATATTAGAAAAAAAAAAAAAAAGTCCAAAGATGCAATTTTTTTCTTCAACTCTCAACCAAAAGTGTGATGAAATTAAGATGAAAACCTAGATTAACCTATATTATTTCATAAAGGTGTTGTTAGTCCAAATATGAACCAAGCAAATGATTAAATCAAATTTGGAACTATAAACTTCTGTATCTTGAATAAGTTTCCTATGTGTTTTTAGATAAAAAGAAGATGTGAACCTCCTAACTTGTTCATTTCACACACCATGCAGGAAAACCCTCTAAGAAAACACTTAGGCAGATTGATCTGAATTCAAGAATAGCTTCTGAATTGCAGCTGCGTAGCTTTTTATTCAATTACTATGCTATTAATCTGTTTATTTCCTTGAATATGATAATTACTGAATTCACCATTTCTTTTTAGTCTGATCTGCACCACAGTTCACATCAGTATTCAGAGTGACTGCTGTCATCCTGACAATTAGGACTAGCTTGTCTGAGAAGTTTGTAAGGTAGTGAACAATCACAGCAATTCATTGCGATGAGACACCCCGTTGCGTTCATGTGTGCAGAGGACCATTGTCAGCACTAGGCTTGATTTAAGTGCAGAAGGAGAGATTTCTTGCAAAGCAGTCATTGAGACTTTCACATAATGGGAGATAAATATTAATTTTAAAGCAATTTTAAATCAGTGAACCCCTATGATGGAAGAAAGCTCTGGGGAGGTGGCCAAGGGCAATGTGCTCCCCAAGCTGAGGGAAGGATGTAGGGAGTGACTGGTGACAGCTGCTGCAAAGAAGGCTGAATACAGAGGCCCAGAGGATGGTCTTTGGTCTAAATAAATGGGTATATCAGCTGGATCAGCCAGCTGCATCAGTTCAGTGGATCAAACAGTTATTTCAATGGAGTGAATCAACCAGCAGTGTAACTGTTCATCCATGACTAAATTGAAAGAGCACAGATGTCCTCCTGCATGCCCCAGACCAGAGAGGGGAGTATGCATGCACCTAAACCAAATAAATATTACAAAAAATGGAACAATGAAAAAAACATCCTTTGAAGGTAGCAATGGGCTTGAGCTGACACTCAATCCATGTATTGCTTCCTAGCCCCTGGGGATACCCAGCATCTCGACAGTGAGTATATTATACAGACAAGTAATGGGAATCACAGTCATGTTGTGATTCAGCTGAAATATTGGAATTGCTATACTCTGCAAAATGTAATTTCTCTTGCTATTGTTATTTAAATGTATTGTAACATTGCTTTGCTAATACAAAATCCCATGTAATGTCACACAGCTTTAAATAAAATTAAAAAATGGTATTAAATATCATACCTCCCACTTGCAGAGTATCTTAAAGAAAATATTGGAAGTATTGGGCTCCAACGGAAACAAAAAGCTTCCTGTCCTTTACATAAAATGCTCATTTATTTATCCATACTGAATGAAGTCTGAATATCTAGAAGACTTCCTTTCAGGAAGGAAGGAGAAATGATGAGTTGTGCCTAAAGGGTCATTTTTTAATACAGCAAATAAGATAAAAGAGGTGCTTGTTTCTAGCCTTACTGTGCTATTCCAGTGCTATGAACTAACAAAACCTTTACTAATCGATATTTCAAACATACTAAATAACAAAGTCAGAAGTTCATCGACTACAAAGAACACCAGTGAAAACAAGCTCAGTATTAAAATGTGACTCTGTGACCTTTGTTTTGGTTCTGCAGTTGTACCATGAGATTTCAGTCTTGTCATTGAATAGGTGATAGTGTGACAGGTCATTTTCAGTAAATTATTTTCAGTATAAGAATTGATCGAATTAATTGTGGTGGTAGCTGCAACAGGTCTTGCTCTCTAAGCAGTGTTACTTTGTTCAGCACATCATATCACAGTAAGTTAAAGCCCTTTAAGTAGGTTTTTATGCTGAGGCAAAGAGCATACATTAAAATGATGAATTGTTGGGAATCCTGATCAGAGAGAGGTAAATTTGTATTTCCTGCTTGAATAAATTTTACTGTCTTACATTTTGTTTGTAGATAATGGAAGCATGCATTTTGTGACAAAATAGGCCTACTCAAGCAAGTAGATGCTCAACCAGCTCTCAGTCATTGTCACAGCTGAGGGAGTAACTGTGGTATTGCCAAGCAGCTGCTGTTTACAGAAATAAATCATTGCAACACAAAACTAACGTTGGGGAAATGGCAAGCACCTATCTTTTTCTTAATTTTATCTGCATATACAATACATTGGATGTCTTAAAAATTATTTTTTATAATAGTCCCTACTAGTTGTGGAGTAAGTTATCTTATTATCTGCTGGCCGATGGCACTAATATCCAGTTTCTTTTACAAAAACATAAAACTCCTATTGTGGAGAAGCTAAGTATAACAAACAATAAGGTACTACAAAATTCTTCAAGAATTGATTTGTTTTGTCCTCGGAGTTTCTGAAGTTGCTTATCATTTCAAATATCAAATTAACTTTAAAAATATTAAATAACCTAGGTTGTCAGAAGGGATTACAGATGTTTTCTTCAGCTGTCACACCACATCATTGTGAGCTCTCTGATTATCTATGGCCTAATGTATATCCTAGGATGTAACAAAGAATATCCTGCAACTGTCCTAGAATTTTCCCCAACTAAAAATACATGTTGTCCCTCTAATAATAATCTACCATGATGGTAACAATATTTCAACACCAGATCATACTTGAAAACCGTAATTAATATTTATTATCTGTAGTCCGTCTCTGTAAATATATCCACATACTGGTCTCCAATGAAGGTCAATCTGAAGAAATACAGTGTCTCACAGCATGCTTTGTCTACAATTTTAATTCCTATGTTTTGAAATATGTTTACTAATGCCAAGCATGAAAGAAGCACAGCAATTATCTACAAGGGAAAACAAAAAGCTTCAGGAGTTCCACTGAGACCTCAAAATCATGCCTAAGGGCAAAATCAATCCTTATGTTAACAGTAATGTTGGGGCAGCAATTGTCTCCGTCAGAATGATTATTCTCTCCAATAACAACAGGGTGACAGCAATCACTAAGCATTTTTCCTTAGGCAATCTGCATAAATGTACAGACAACTTGTTCAGGCCTCCCTCCTCAATATCTACAGACTCTAAAGCAAGGCAAAAACAGAACCATGAAAGCAAGTTACCCCTTCTCAAACCAGATCCAAATATAGGGGCACGAGCAAATCCCATTATTTCTTTCCTTTTCTGCTCCATTCCTCCTCTTTCTTTTTCTATCTTTTGAATAGAAAATTAAACCTGTCCAACCTTGAAAATATATTTTATGTTCTTTATATTAAATAAATACAATAAGTGGATTTTTCAGTAATTTAAAGTAGACTTTAATCACCGTGGTGACAGGCAGAACAAAGACTGCATCATGAAGAAGTAAAAATAAAACACAAATAAAACCCAACTCAACATACTGTTGAGTTTCAGCCAAATCATGATATCAAAGAACCTGACTTTAGTTACAAGTATCATAGCTTCATTAACAAACAGTTCAAGTACTTAAATCTGTATTTTGAGAAGCATAACTCAAGATGAAACTTCTCCAGAGGTATGAGACTTAACATCCACGTTGATCATTGAAATAACTCAGAGAAAAGTAGCAATAACGGGGGAGTACCACTTCCAAACATTTTCACAACATATGCAAATCAAAATTTCTTTTAAATTCAAATTAATATAATACAGATCTTTAAAGGAGGGAAAACAGGATTTAACCCCCTAGACAAGAACATGCATGGACTTGTAGCACTATATCTACACTGACAAAAGACATACACCCAAAATTTTCTTCAGCCATAACCTGTGAGCAGAGAAAGCACAACTGACGAACTGAACAACATAATCACTCTTTGGGTTAATTAGAAGATAAATTGCCTTTGTAATTAATGCTATTCACAAACAGATCTTGAAAATATTGTGCATACTTTTGTGAAAAAGATTAGGTAAATACTGTACATCTACAAAATTGTTGACTGTGCCAAGATTTCTGTTTATTCAGTGCAGAAGTCTAGTAGATCTATCTAGTAAATAATGTAGGTTTTAAAAATTATCATGCATGTGACAGTATAAATTTACCCAATAGGCAAGCTCTTAATATTTTTCTTATAAATAATGCATATAATAAAAAAGACGAATATTCATAACAAACATCTGAGTAGAGAAATAATGCATATTTTGAGATGACTAGTATTTACATACAGGATGCAGCTGTTTTTTTATGTGAGATGGCTCCTGCAGGTAAATACTGCATATTTTACGAGTTGGAATTAGTGGAACTATACCACAATTAAACTGAGGGGAGCTTCTAATTTAACAGACATTTTTGGTTTAGATAGCAAATTTACTACTAAATATACAGTACTTTGTGACTGTATTTTTATGACTTAACTTTACCTACCTAAAAGTAAAGCATCTAACTCAAATTAGTGCTCTGGATTCTCTCTCAGATCAACAGAGAGCTTAGCACCTGCACAGCATCAGTCCCCTAGCTACAAAAGGAACCTAGACAAAAATCCTGTTGTACTGAGATAGTTTAAAGGTACAATTCTGGCACAGTTTTAAGGAGACATGATGCCTATAGACTGCTAAAGATACATAAAGTGGAGACAAGCTTTAAGGCACAGAAACTCTCCCTCAGGTATGAAATAGAAATAAAATAGCAGTCTTCAAAGTCAGAGAGAAGTTGACAACGGTGACCTTATTTTGATGACCTTGGAAAACCTAAAATAAATAGGTACACATTACAGCAAATTGTATTAGCTGTGGAAAAGGACAGTTGATGAGGTCCTAAGTAGTTAATTAGTTTTAGTCATATAAAACTTTAATCATTTATCCATCGGAGATCAGAGACATCAATTGATGCATTGATGCATTTAAACTATCACAGCCCAAAAGCACTAGCCACCCAGGCTACATCTGTAGTCAATGAAGATAAACTGTTAAGATGAATGACTCTTTCAATGTGACTCTTTTATTCTTCTTTTTTTTTTTTTTTTTCTTTTCAATTTGAAAAACTGGGTTTACATCAATCTTGTCCTTGGTAAGGTTTCCTGAAATACCACATACCTATTGCCCTGTCTGATTCATATCAATTAACCCATTAAACTTAACCACAGATACCTCGTACCCATCCACACAGGAAAAGGATATTTGAAAGATTGCTAAAAATTATTTACAAAAAGCATCTTCAGATTATGTAATACATTCTAGCAATTATCTTTGTGAACAGGGTCTCATTCATCTTAACACTCCACTGTATAAACCACAATGCTAGGGTCCATGGCACCTCACTGTCTGTGTTCATGCTAACCACTGTAGCTTTGGATCACAGCATATATTGCCACGATCTATCTCCAGTCTACCTAGAGAGATATTGTCCCAAGTCTAAAAACTAATTTTAATAATAAAAATATCTAAATTAATTTGATACTACTTTCCTACACTTCAATATAAGATACAAAATATTTATAAACCATGGTTCAGTAGAAAAATAACCCTTTACTAAGCCTCAATCATCATCATGTCAATAAATAAATTGAAGACATTTTGTGAAATTTCTACACTTTCTCATGAGATTTCCAATGTTCACATAAACATTTTACTAAAAAAAAAAAAAAAAGGAAAAAAAAAAAAAAAAAAAAAAAAAAAAAAAAGAAAATGTGCATGGTTATATTTTTCCTAATAGTATCCCTCTTTGATTCATTCCAGTATAGACTATTTCCTATTTTAAGCATAGCCCTTAGCTATCAGCAATTTTTATTTCCACCAAATGTAAGTATCTCCCAAACCACAATGATATTTTTCACAGTATAAATGCCAACTCCATGTTGTAGAGAAAGAAGTGAGGCACAGAACAAATTCAGTGAGTTATAAATGGTCCTTCAGAAAGCCTTTCTGAACTGAATGTGAACACAGAACTTCTGGGTCCCAGTTCAGAGCTTCATGCACTGGACCATCAGTTCCATTTAAAAAGAAAAAAGAAAAAAAAAAATCCTACTGAAGCATGCATTAATGGTGACAGCGTAACAAAATGAAATGATTTTTCTGATTAAAGTTTTGCAAGTGCTCAACTATGAACCTGCACTGGTACTTTTGAGGATGATACTACTCTGAAGGTGCTGCCCTTGCTTAACCTCAGGGTTACTGTGCTATATCAGCCTGCCTTCATGTGCATGCACAACTGGTCTCTGGAGAACGTAGACTAGAGTGCAAGAATTCAACCCTAGTGTATAAAATGGACAAGATCTTTCCAACAAGAGGACATTTCACATCATCGATGTGAAACACAGCATACCAACAGGATTAGGAAATATAGAAGTTCCATTAAGTGAGGGAGAAGGTAAGGTAAGGGAGAAGTTCCCTTAGGTAAGGTTAGGCAGGGTAAGGAGAGTGTCTTGGAGGCCAAGAGAAATGACCAAGACATATTCTTTGGAGACTCTAGTCTCAGGACTCCGTTGCACGCTATGATCACTGAGCTGGAAAGAGCAAATGCCAGACTGAAGGTGACATTGCTGGAGTGGCAAAATAGGAAATCAAGCACATGTTCAAGGACATAACTAATCAAGTGGGAAAGAGATGGAGAACTAATTCATGAATTCTGAAAAAGGTATACGTAGAGTTAATGGGAACCACAGAAAGAGGAGGATGAAAAGACAGTTTTGAAATGAAGGAGGAAAGAATAACTACAAAGTGGACTGTAAAGAATGACAGTTGAGTCACAATTGGCCACACTGTCAAGTAATCAATTACTTGAAAGCAATTACTGTGGAATTGCTCAATAGTGCAAAGATTCAATTAAGCTGTAAAGCAATTATATGATGAATCAAGTACTGTACGAAGTAAACGTGCAGAGAAATAAAGCAATATGAATCAATAACATAGATAATCAGTAATATTGTGAACCAATTATGTCAATAAATAATATGCAATGAATCAATCACGGAATTAATCAATTACTGGGAAAATAAAAATAGTGAGAGTGAGAATTAATTAATGTGTCTAATATGTAAAGAATATAGCTACTAAAAATAATACTGAAAATATTAATCTGGTATTCTCTTTCACAATCACCTTCTCCAGACATAAGAAAGATTTAGCCCTGCCCTTCCCTTCTTTTTGCCCTTTAGACAGACAAAAATCTTGTAACTACAGTAGACATTCAGTCTCAGTTCTCAGCAATAGCTGGGGAAGCTTAAGGACTACCCTAACATGCTAACCAAATGCACAATTGCTATCAAATATACAAACTAATTTTGGAGATCTTCAAAGAATAGAGATGCCCACGTCATGAAGTTTGTAGTCTGCAGACAGGCCAGAGACAGACATCTCATAATATCATCTAATAAAAATGTATTTCTGCAGATCTTACAGACTGTCTGAAAGATATCTACACTTGGGAGCAATCACTGACACAACTGGAATAGATCCATGGTCCCAGATTGTGAAAGCTGGGTTACTAATAATAACCAGAGATAGAAATACATGTATCCTGTATCACTTCTCATACATTAGCTTAAATTACTTTTCTATAATCATTTTTATATTCCTGATGTAGTTATAGTATGCAATCACATACTACACTTTTGCTAGACTGAAAAAGCCTGCTAGTCTCTCTATGTTGGCACATAGAGTACTGTAGAAAAATTCTCAACCTTAACCAAGTAGGCTTGTGTATCTGCATATTGTGTATAGATGCCTCAAAATACCAGATCTCACAAAACTGTGTGGAGATAGTAACTGTGAGTTTACCAACAGTAGTGGGACTCTACTCATGCCAATGAATTGCTAGGACTACTTATGGCACAGGACTCTGCTGCAATGACAGCTTTTAATTTTGGAGCTAGCTTATAAAAATCCCTGTAATATTTTTTAATAAACTATGAGGACATATCTCAAATACCATCTGCAGGATGGTCTCCCCATTCTTCGGATCATTCCAGTGGCCTAATGAGAATCTGGGCAGGAGTCAGTCTGAAATTAAGATGCCCGAATGCAGGGGTCTACATGGAGAAGTCTATTCTTCTGCTGGATATCCATTCTTACCTAACAGTCAATTGCTTTCCAGTCAGAGGAGTCAGTGGAGCCCACAGAACTATTTAGCTGGGCAGCCACAAGGGGCACTATTTAGTTGCCTACCCAGAAGATACCCTTTGTCATTTGAGATACACCATGATATCCAAAACATGCACAGGGGGCTTGCAGATCAGGTGAAGAACTCATGGGAGACCCCTCATTTCTGCGGTGGCACCTGGAGGCCAGGTAAGAAACAGGAGAGGATCTTGAATGGCACACAGCATGCCTGTGTGTAGGAAACAGAATCATGTTCAATCTTCCCCTTAGTGTTAGCAGCCCAGAAATACAAAAAAGGCTTTCATTTCTTGCTGCATTTTCCATTAACATTTCTTGTATGTGAATTATCAGGATGATACCTATACTCCAGATAAGTATTTACCAGCATTTTCTATAATGGATAAGTTTTCGTTTGGTCTTCTGGATTATATTATCTGATACATCAGTAAAAATACTAATCAAAAACATGCAAGCAAACACAGGAGGCTAATGGGAATGAGTGTGTAGAATATAAAACATATCAGCATGAAATACAATCCAAAGAATTTAATATCACAGTGTGATTGGAACATCTCCAATCTCTGGAAAACTAGAACGTGAAAACATAAACCTAAGAACAAGTATTGCTAATAAATCTAGCAAAACCAGGAAAACAGCATATAACTGAAGAGTAGCAAGTGCCATATGTATATTTGAGCAACCGAGAAAAGTGATTTGGCAATTACAGGCTCATTAATCTTACCTTAATAGCTGAAAGGCTTGAGCAGAAATTTTGAAGGGAAGTATAATTAAACTCATAAAGGTAAATGAAAAATGAGATAAAAGACAATAAAAGTTTACAAAGCTCTGTGCCAAGCTAAATATGTCTCTTTCTATGAAAACTCACTGCTGTTGTTGTTTGGTTGTGTTTTTTTAAGATTGAAAAATGAAGATTTAATTGGCCAGGAGTTCAGTGAAGCTGGAGCATGGCAATGAAAAGAGTAGAACTTGTACTACTCTCTCTAATGTAAGATATTAAAAACTAAAGGGGAGAAAACAGTGAGTAATGCTAGAGCAATCTTACTTTTCGAGTTCCATAAGGATTGGCTTTGGGATTAATAACTCTTGATTCTTGGGAAATGTGTTTGTACTTGGAAGGTACCATCAGTATAACATAGAGTTAAAGAAGAGCTGAATGAGCAAAAATTTGACACAATAGAAGATAAAATTCTACAGTATAAGGAATAGTATAAGATTCTGCTATAAACTGTTGGCTTACTGAGCAGATACAGCAAAAAATCCTGCACTTATTAATCGCAGAAAGGCAACGAGATCCTATAGTTTATCCAATGAGCTATTCCATTATAGACAGAGATGTCATCATCATGTCATTTTGGTGGCTCCAAGATATTAGACTGTTAAAAATGAGGTTTATACTAGCAACACATTTTAAGATATATATACTCTGCACAACTCATGTGGAGATACCCACACTAGTTCTCACATGAAATAATTTAATCTTCTCAGGTATAGTTACCTCTGATGCTTCGTGTATTGACATATCCATGTAGTGCCTTCGAAGGCAGGACTGACAAACCCTTGGAAAGTATCTAGATTTTCTCATAGTCCTATCACAGATTTTTTCTCAGTGATTCATAAGTAAAATCCTGGTCCCTCTGTGTTCCATGCTGTCACACTTCTACTTACAGATTTAAGGCATAGAGTTATTATTTTTGTGTCATTAGTAATTTTACTCCCTTTGTGTAACATAAGCAATACAATTTGTTCAAATGAGTTATATACATCCTGATGACCTTATGTTGAGATATCACATGCTATAGAAAGACAGCCAGTTTCTACACAGTTCAAAATTCATCATACTTTTAAGCTGGCTCAGCAGTTTTTTAACCACATTGTAAAAATACATACCTTTACTTTAGCCTGAATTTATCTAGATTTAATCTACCCAACCTTAGACTCCATGCATTCCATCTGGTATGCCTGCTAGATTTAAAAACCCTCCGTAATAAGGTAACTTCTTCCCATGTTAGTACTTAAAAATTATGATCAAGTAGTTGTCTATCTGACAAAATAGTGTCATTTTTTGTCTTTATCTACCACTGTAGGACAGATTTCCCAGATCTTACATTGCTCATACAGTTATTTCTATATAATCATCATTTTTCTCAAAAGATGTACATCACAAATGGACAGAGCCACCAAATAATGCTCCTATTAATGTCATATGCTGATGCAATTACAGCTAATGATCCTCTGCTTGTGTACAGGAATTACATTTGCTCTATTAGCCAGCACATCACACTGGAGCTCATGTTCAATTGAACAGCATCTTTTACGACCCTTACGTTCTTTGACTGTTTTACAAATGACCATCCTGCAAAAGTGCTATGATCTTCACTACATGGGGATGTGACCTTGCACTAATTTTTATTTAAACACGTCCTGGCCAGATCAGACAATTTTAATGTAAAATTCAGATCACTTTATGGAACTGATCTACTATAACTGTGTAACTAATATTGTTTCCTCTCACCAATGTCAGTGTTTGAAGATTTTAGAAACTGGGCTTTCATCTCTCATCATCACTAAAGGGTAATCTAGAGTACTGCTGAGTGCTACCAATAGCTTTATAGTGGAACTGAGAGCACCTTTAACTCTTGCTAAAAATCCCAAATGGTCACTCGTTTATTCAATGGAATACATACTAATAACTAACTCATTAACATACATGTCACTGGCATAAAACATCACACAACTGAAGAACAATTCTCACACTGGTAGCACTATTTGTGCACGAGGAACAGGCAGTACCACTGAGTGGACTGTGTTTTTAATTGTGAGCTAACATGTAAAGACTGTGTCTCCTTCCCTGAAATGAGGATTCTTCACTTGGGGCTGAATTCCTTGCACATATGTGAGCATGTAAAACAGTCCGCTCAAGGCTATACATTATTTTATTCAAAACCATATCCTTAGACCTTGCAAACTCTGTATTTCTGCACTATCTTTGGCACCATTAGCTAAGAATTCAATCATTTCTTTTACCCCCAGTGTTTGCTGACATAACTTTTTAAAAAGGACTATTTCTAGAAAATTACGTCTCTCTACCTTTTACCACTCAGATTTTTAAATAAAAAAAAATGTAATGCTCTTAAAGAGAGATTAAGGACGTCAAATTCATCCTGATCCAATGGTTTGAAGCCAAGAAAATCTTTTTATACTGCTAAAATACCAGAGGCATTGCACAAATGAGCATTAAAATGTTTAATCTAAATTGCTCTTAAATTCTGACTACTTAGAAAATTATTTTCAGCTTATAATGTAAACAGTGACACACCGGTAGAAAAATCTAGGGCAAATCTTTCTTTTATTTTTAACTGTTTTTGGAAAGGTCATTTCCACTTGAGAAAGATGTAGTGAATGATGGCTCTAAATTCCTTTGAAGGTCCATATTGGGACCAGTAGTGTCTAATATCGTTGTTAATGATATAGACTGTGGGATTGAGAGGACCCTCAGCAAGCCTGCAGATGAGACTAAGCTGAGTGGTGCAGTTGATGTGATAGAAGGAAGGGATGCCATCCAGAGGGACCTGAACAGGCTTGAGAGGTGTGCTGACATGAACCTCATGAAGTTCAACAAGGCCAATTGCAAGGTGCTGCACCTGGGTCGGAGCAACCCCAAAGATCAGTACAGACTGGGAGATGAATGGATTGAGAGTAAGCCCTAGTGACTTGGGGGATGAAAAATGGGGCATGAACAGGCAGTGCATGCTTACAAACCAGAAAGCCAATCCTGGGCTGCATCAAAAGAAATATGACCAGCACATCGAGGGAGGTGATTCTCCCCCTCTGCTCCACCCTTGTGAGACCCCACCTGTAGTTCTGTGTTCAGCTTTGGGGACACAAAAATGATCAAGGGCTGAGAAACTTGGGGCTATTTAGCCCAAAAAGGAGAAGGCTCCAATGAGACCTCTTTTTTTTTTTTTTTTTTTTTTTTTTTTTTTTTTTTTTTAATCTTCTAACAATTAAAGGGAGCTTATAAGAAAGATAAAGATTTTTTACAAGGGCATGTAGTGATAGGACAAGGGATGATGGCTTTACACTGAGCAAGGCTAGATTTAAATTAGATATATGAGAAACTCTTCACTCAGAGGGTGGTGAGGCATTGGAACAGGTTGCCCAGAGAAACTGTGGATGCCCCATCCCTGGAGGTGTTCAGGGCCAGGTTGGATGGGGCTTTGGGCAACCTGGTCTGGTGGGAGGTGTCCCTGCCCGTGGAACTGGACAATCTTTAGATGTCACTTCTGACCCAAACCACTCTGTGATTCTACGATGTAAGACTGTAAGAAACTTTGGTACTGTTATCTTTATGACTGCCTATTGTGTCAGAATTTATTCTCTCTTCAATTTGATTATTTCTCTTTCATTACCTGTACATTTTTTAAAGAAAACAATGAACACCTTTTATAGAATAATTCATAAACATTAGTGGCTTGTGTCATACAAGTGCAGATTTATTCTTGTCATAAATGTCATTAGCTGTGAAATGACCATTGACTTTAATAGATATAGGGTTGAAGAGGATTTTAGTTGAACTCCATTAATTTTGTTGCCTGAACAGGGACCTGTTGTGTTTCACACTAAATACAAATATAAGGAACAGTTTCTATCCAGACGAATCTGCAATCTAATTATCCATTCATTACCTATTAAAAGTCCTTCCCTACAAACTAACATAGAATTTTTTTCTTTCCTTGATTTAAATTGCGACTCACACTGAATTGCTGGATGGGGAATTAAACTATTGGTACCCTCACGCTAATTAATTCTGTATATATGAATTCAATATATTGAGATTAGCAGTAAAAGCTGCACTGGAACATAATGGCCATGGCTACATTACTACAAGTCAGACAACTCTCAGATTAAAAAGCAGAGGCAACTGCCTCAGGGCAATGTCACACAAAAACTATCACATAATAGGAAGAAAAATACCATAGATTAGAAGTGGAATAAAATTTACCATAATGCATTTCTGCTGTGTTTCAGAATTGTATTCCATGATGATTATTATTTTTGCACTGAGTTGCAGGATATTCCCATGTTACACTGTTTATTTCCTCACAGCCAGGTTAAACAAAGAAAAGGATGAAAGGAATGTCCTGATATTTACTTGCTCTACACTTCAGTTTGTTGAGAACTATATATACAGATACACTTTTCTATTTACTTAAAGAAATCTTCTACCATTTTATACAAGACACAGAAATTCAAATTTATCCTTACAGGGAGAAACTTATTGTTATTAATACTATTTTATTTTTCTTCTTGGTGTTTTCAGTATGATTTCTGATGCAAGGTTCAAGCATTATTTTTGAATTAAATGTGCCGTGTTTTCAGTACAAAACTGAAACAGTGATGTTTGGAAAACCGAGGTTACACGTAGGATACTGGGTGCACAGAGCTATTAAAATATTTCTGTATTACACTGAGAAATAAAACTAGTGTAGAGCTTTGTTCAGTCTTGTTACTTGCAGTAGAATCCCAGTTAATGAAACAAACAACTACTGTTTTATATTTTTATACAGGCAAGATACACAAAATGACAGCTCTCTTCTTAATAAGCAATTGTTTACCTCAATACCAAGAGATCTATCTAGTATTAGCAAAAAATTGGCATACAGAGAAATAAAAGGTTCCATAGGTTTGGAGCTGGTATTTAGAAGAAAGTTGAGGTGCTTTTGAGGGACAGTCTTGAGGAGCTGTATTTACTGTCAAAAGTATTGGAAGACACAGGACTCAACAAGACAGAACTAAACTTAGAGATTATGTTCTCAGAAAAAAAAAAAAAAAAAAAAAAAAAAAAAAGATATATGAATTTATAGCTGTCTACATGTACATATTGTAGGTCAAAAGAAAATATAGAATTCTCTTTTAGCATATCTGAATGATTAGGATTTGCATTTTTCTTATTAGTTTACATTAATCAGATCTACTTAGACACTAAAATATTTTCAAACAATCAAAAACACTACAAAAAAAGGCTGAGAGTCCAAACATTGTCTATAACACGTATTTCATCTTTCCCATTAAAAGTGCTGCAAACCCTGTGATGTTAACTGTATTACATACTTTCTGATGATTTTTACTTCACTAAGGGACACAATCAAATCCAGCTATAAATTTAGGTACATAAAAATTCAGCTTTCAAGAAATCACCCATTAATTGAAATGTTTAAGTAACAATTTGAAACTTTAAAGTATTTCTTTGCAATTTTTGTACTATAACTGCTACTGTTTTTGATATTTTGCAAAAAAACAATTCTATTTTTGCTTTCAAGAAGTAGGCAATTCAAAACAAGCACACATATGGTAGCACAACAGTATGGGCAAAGAAACAGAGCATCTCCATCGTGCTACGTTATACAGGAATGTTCTTACAAAGAATTTTGAGCACATTATTCCCCTTGTCTACCTGTAATAAAGGATATATAAAAAATAATGAACCCATTCTGGTTTCATGTGAAAAAATATATGATGAGTGTATGATGAAAACACCAGGTATTTAATTTTAAATGCATGGTGTTAATATCCTAAACTATAAACTAGCAGTGCAAAAGCAGTAAAGAATACTGTGTTCACAAATGCAGGATTTCAGATGTGAACCTGCGGTTGGGATGAGCCCTGTTTTTTCTGTTTCTTTCTAAGTGCACTTGGATGCACATGAGTGATATGATAAAAAAAAAAAAAAAAAAAAAAAAAAAAATAACAAAGGCAAATCATAGTTCTCATTCCTGTGCTAAAACTGCATGACTGAAGTATTGAGAAAGCAGAAATAAGGATGCATTTTATTCTGGCTTTCTCAACCATTTTCTCAATCCAATGAAAATCTGAAGCAATTGATTCTTAAAATGTAAGTCAATAAGGGAGGACTTCTGTGAGATTACTTATAAAGATTTCTAGCCCACATTCTTGTAATCCACGGTTATTGCTTGTATCATCATACTGACAGGTTTATCTTAATAAGAAATGTTTTGTGCTAGGAGAATTTATGTTTTTATGCTCAATTACATTTTTATGTTAAAGGTATTAGGTAGGCAATAAAAAGATCCTACATTACCTCTATTATTCATTTTTTAAATCCAAAGTTGTAAGGTAAGATATCCTTGGAAATGTAGTTCTCTTGCCTTTATTAAGCAAACAGTATTAATTCTGCTTATCTCAAACCTTACCATTGTAAGATGAGAAAAGGGTATGTCATAAATTACATAACATTTCAAGAATAGTACTTTCCCTAGATGTCTCTATTTAGGCCTGGATTTCCATTATGTGAAACACTGTATAAACATAGAAGGAAATATAGACAGCCTCTGCTGCTGTAAAGAGTTCACAATCTAAACTCAACAGAACATAAAATAGGAAAAGTGAGAATCTGGAGAGACTGTGCATACCATTAGGTTTCATTGGAATACAGCAAAATTGTCCTTCCAAGCAAAATAAAGTCTATAGCATCAAATCATGATATTATAATTGTAAATTTAATAATTGATGCAAAAATAAGGATAAATATCTGAAAGATCCCTAGATATGAATTTGAAAAAAGTGACAAATGTTTTTTCTTTCTCTACTCCTGCACATGCAGTTCTGTACATGCTACTAATACAGATGAATAATGTGAGACAAAGCTCAATGATCACAGTTTGCTGCAGGTTAAAAAAAAATAAAAAGCCACAATAATTATGCTCATTACCGTGATGAGTTAGTTACAGTCCAGTAAAAGCTCTAAATGTCCTTTGTGATTTCAATTAGGTTGATGCTAAGGAGGAAGCCTAAGGAGAAATTTCAACATTACCCTTTATTTCCACACAGCACGCTGAAATACTCTAATGCAAAAACTGAATAGCTCCTTATTTTTTATTTCTAGTGACAGTCTCCATATACCTGTACCCTAATACTGTAACATTCAGCTAGTCTATAGGAATCACAGGAAGGAACCTACTGCTTACTGATCATTAGGTAGGTTTTAACTTTTCCATTTTTTGTTTATTGTCTAAAGTGTTCATTAAGAGGAAGCACCAAATCTTTCAGCAGTGCATTGATACACATGGTCACTAAGCCTTGACAAGACAGCACACTGAAATCTGCAGCCTGAAATGGGAACATCCATTTAGTGGAACAGGATAACTGAACCATCCATAACTTGTCAGTAAATAATATTGCTTATATTTATTAAAGATATAGCCAGTAGCCAAGCTGATTTAATGTAAGAGTAAAGAAAACACTCCCAATTCTGCAGCCTCATGACTCTACACATCCTCGTTCATCATCGGACATCCTCACATGAAGAACTATGGAGCATCTTCTTGTGCCTACAATTACATAATGTGAAGGAGAAAATCTATCTTCATCATTCCAAAAAATCAAAATCCAAAAGCTCATTAAATCAAACATGCATCAGGCTAAAGATGTATCACTTACAGACATACTTTGAAATCATGGGAAGGTATTAATAAAAAACCTGCTGCAAGAAGTATTTTTGCATAGCCAAGAAGCCAGTATTAAAATCTGGGAATGCTTATTGTATGCCTTTCAACCCAAATTTGCCAATCCTATATTTATACAGAGATTATTTGTCCATTGCCTGATTCTACAGAGATTTATTTCTGTGAAAGAAAGCATGGTTTTGCACAATCTTTAGGAAATAGTATGGGGGAATCTGCACAGTCTTCTCCCATTAGCATGATCTGGGTAACAGCAGGTGATATGATAAGCACTGCGAGCATAACCAGTCTGTGAATAGATTTCCAAAACCTCCTGTGCTCAGAGGATGTTTACCCAAACACTGAGGATGCTAAATGGAAATTCAGAAATGAAATCTGGCTTCAAATGACTATTAGCTGGATTAAGCAGTAGCCAAGGCTTACCAAGAGACTTTTGAGAAAAGTTGTGAGTTTGAAAGGAAGCATTAAAAAAGCACACAAACTTCTGACTGGGGGGAGATTTTGGTTTCAACAGCAGTCCAGCAGGGTTTGGTATTCCCAGAATTTTCCCCAGTGGCATTGCAACATCCACCTATGCCTGACAGAGCATCATCCCCATCAGATGCTACCTGAAGCCTGCTCTCCGAGTGAACTAACAGCATGGGCTACAACAACTAGAACTTGGACCTCAGGTGTGGGGACATGAACTCCTGGGTGGTTGCTCACTGGAGTGTTGATTAGGAGTATGTAGGGAGCAGTGTGGGCGCACAGAGAGGCATATAAGTAGAGGAACTGGCACTCACAGAAAAGGAGGTGCTTGTAACCCACGCCGTCTGGGACAGCAGGTTGCACACATCTAGCTGTGTGAAGGGATTGTGTGTGGTGAGACCACAGCTTCCTGTGAATAATTGCAGAAGGGTGTTGAGACACTTGTAAGAATGTATTTAAAGTCTCTAAACTGTCTCATATTGTGGTTTATCTGTTGTATTGCTGACATTGATCCTGCAAGTATAGTTCACTGACTGCCAGTTAATTACAAGTTGTTAATAAATCAATAAACCTCTTTAATCCTGACTCAATTTAAACCACATGTTAAGCAGTTGTTCCCAGAAAAAAAAAAAAAAAAAAAAAAAAAAAAAAAAAAAAAAAAAAAAAAAGAAATTAAAAGGCTATTCCATTTTTTCTATAATTCTTAAGAAAGAGGGCATAATCTGTTGTTCTAGAAAAGCTGGGCACCTGCCTTTCTTACTAAGGCATAGTTCACTTCTGAAATGGATGTGAGTGTCGGGGCCAGATGGTGTAATGCATCACCATCTACACAGCGCATCTCTGAGAAGCAGGGTGAGCTATTGTGGGCAGTTTTCTGAAGGTGAACAAACAATCCTGTGTGCCTGAGGTTACAAATAAATCATTGCCTGTGCCCGGTAACAATGCATCCTGCAGAAATTACTGCCCATGTAACACAGCCAGGGTCACTGGGAGCTTTGCTTAGCTGCACAGGTGGTGATTAGGAAAATCTTAGCTGGGGCATGCTGTTCACTTGCCTTGAATTAACCTTCAGAGTTGTCACTCATAAAGGAAGCATTACCGAGAAATGTATGCCAGTTTGAATATGCTTTCCTCATCTTAAATTCTTTTATTCTCTATATTACCGTTCCTCTGACTAGACAGTTGCTTAGGATAGGAATTGATTACATATAAATAGAGCATGCAAAGTGTGAATTCATTGTGTATGAATTAGATAGAATTGAAAGTACATAACCATAACGTTCTATCTGTAATTTCCTATGTTCTTTTTAGTATATTTCTATGCCACTAATACCATTAGAAGTCCTGCCAACTGTATTAAGAATAATGTAGTTAATGGGGCAAAAACATGCAGTTTTTAAGCCTGGGACTTGAGGTATCTCTGATATTTGCAGTGGAAAAGAGATTGCTAAATTTTAAATCCTTTATTATAATCATATAGATTTTTAAAAAATATATTTTAAAATAGAGCAAAAAATAGCGCATACAATATAAGCACATACAATATAAGAAAAGGGTAATGCCTCCCTTCCTAGCCCTCCCAAAAATGGAAAGTAGCGCCAAACTTTAAACTCAGATACACACAGATGCTCTTTGTCAAGCTAGAGTTACATTTACACACAGTAAGTCTACTTTGGAAGCAGTGAGAAATTAGGATTTTAAGAGCTAATTTCTATCTTGGGAACACAAAGTGTAGTCCCCTGTGATCAAGGCCCAAACATCTGGTAAGAGAGAGCTGGCTGATAAGCCTCTCCTGCCTTCGAGCTACTCAAGAAAAGACAAGAAGCTTCAGCAGAGGATACCCCAAACAACTGTTAAGAAACCACAGCAGGGCCTCCCCCCTGACTGAGGGAATGAGCTCTCAACCTGGAAAACTGGAAAAAATAAGTGATAACAGGCTATACAGGCTGTTCCTTCTTCAGCAGGAAATGGATTATGCTTCTATACAGGTGAACTAGACAGTAAATTCCTGCATTCCATGAGTCCTTTGCTTTGCCTCTCAAAACAGATCTGCTTCACAGGAGAAACCTAACATAAGAAAGCACTACTCTTGAGTTTCTGTTCATCGCTGAGCACTGTACTGAGTTTGGCTGAATGTGAAAGGCTGCTTCAAATAGAGATGATTAATCTGCTTTCCATATCCATGGGGATAAGAGAAGGTATAAAGGAGCTTAATTGCAACAAGAAAGATTCAGATTAGATGCTGGGTAAAACTTGCAGAAATGGTAGGGGTAGGGAGTCACTGGAATGACTAATCTCATGTGACTGTGGAATCTCCATCCAGAGATTAAAGAAACATCAATGAAGAAACACATTTGTAAAGTTAACTGAAGAGAGACAGAGCAGGGGCAAAGGAAAAATAAATGGCATGTTGAAGTCTCTTTCAGCCCTGTTTTTTATGATTTGTGATCTTTTGATTCTTACTTTGGAGCAGGCAATGGTTAGGTAATTTATTAGGAAAAAAAAAAAAAAAAAATTAGGTAAAATCGGGCGCCTCTCTTGATTGCCATGTCCTTTCAGAGATGACTGCGAGTGGCCTAGCAAGGATATCTGTCAACTCCATCAGCACTCATGTATCCCATCAGGACCCATGGATTTGTCAAGTTTGCTTAAATGATCTCTAACCAAATCCTCCTCAAACAAGGGAGAGTCTTCCTTTCTTCAAACTTTCTCCCTGGTCTCCTGGGTCAGGGATTCCTGAGAGATGGCCACAGAGATCCAAAGAGGAAAACATTATACTCCAAAGTGGATTAATAATACACTATTTGCCTAGTTCACCTGCTTTCTAAAAGCAAAGGTATACATAAGGTGCTTAAACAAATATAGATATTATAAATGGAAGAATGAAGTTTTATATCAAGATGAGAAATCCTACCATAAGTTATAGAAAATGGACAAGATCAAACAGAAGACATCTGAAGCTTTCCTTCATTATCTATCCAGATTCTGCCAAGAAAGCCACATGAATTTTACTGACGCCCTCAGACACTGAACTTCATCACTTGGCACAATCTCCACAGTCAGATACCCTATCACTTTCTCAGTTGGATTAGACTAAAATCTAGTGAATGATTGTATACAGATATCTGTATTTGACTGTAATTTTAAAGATTATAGGTTAACTGAACTGAGTTAATTTATTCTACAAGGCTCAAAGAAATAAGCCTTATTTTTCCTTAGAATCAGGAAAAATATTAGGATTATTGACATTGTGGATTGTGGAAGCAGAAGACGGCAAATATTTTTCAGTTTTTAACCTATCTATCAATAGTGCGCTACTAAGCAGACAAGGATGCATAAGCCTAGGTGATAGCTGGCACTTCTTGCCTTTCACAGCTGGCTGCCTCCTGACTCTTGGGTATTCACTGCTGTCAACCTTTTGGTGTTTGCAATTCAAGCCACACATCCTGTATCCCACAACTGCATTTGAAGGGCTAAAACAGTCTGAATACAAGCTTCCTACTGGGTTTGGAACCTGCAGTTCCTTTCTTTGTGAACCATCATAAATCTGAAAGCAAAGTATTGTTTACTCTAACAGAGTAATAAATACAACAGAAAAAAAAAGAGAAAGAAAAAAAAAAGAAAAAAAGGAAAAGAAAAATAAAATAAAATAAAATAATAATAATAATAAAAAAACAACCACCACCAAAAGGTTTAATAGAAATAACAGTGTAACCTGCTTTACCTAAAAATTGAGGAAGGCGTATTTTAGCCAGATCTCCAGTGGGGATTATTCTGTGTCTGGATTTTTTTGCCTCAAACACACCATAATTCCCTGAACTCCTCCTTCAGACATACTCTGCATCTTTCTGTACAGTTGAAATTACTGTACGCCTACCATCTCAAACACATGTAATATTCCAGAAGAAAATTATTTACCAACCTAGCCGATGGATCAAGTCGGATCAAGATATATATCACAAATAATGGACCAGCAATGATCTTCAAATGCTTGGAAAGTGATATATTGGACATCTCTTAAGTGCTGAAGATACATTTCCTATCAATGGATTAACAGCATAGCAATGAAGAGCCCGGTCAAGATGTACTATCTGTAAATAATTACAGGTAACTCTTTATCAGTCAGAAAAAAAGAAGGAAAACCTTGTCTAGAACAACTGCATATTTTCATGTCTCTTTGCTCTCATTATGGTACCCATGACCACATGGCAGCCTGTTTGAAAACAGGACTGCCAGCGGGCCGCCCTGACAACACAACAGGTAAGTAGGGCACACATGGTTCTCTATGCTGCAGGCAACAGTGAAAGGAAACCTGGAGCTCCAGGTTTACGTGTAAAATGCCAGTGTAAGGAGCAGCAAGACAGAAGACCTGACTGAGCTGTGCAAGAGGCCCATTGGGGCCTTTGCCTGCCTGCCCTCAGGGGCCTGCTGGCCTGGAAGCCACATTGCTGGCCCTGGCCTTGCCTGGGCTCTACCTGTGGCCATACCTCTGTGGGGCACTGCCATTCACACCCCAAACTGTCTTCCCAGCACTACCTCAGCAATTTTTGAAATATTTTTATTTCATTAGCTGTGGGGCTTTTCATGAGAAGTTCTCTAGCCTTTTGAAAAATTGAAGCTTTTGTTAATGGCACAGAGTACATACGCAGTGTGAATGGTCACTTAGACCTCCCCCTCCACTGTCCATATGGCACGAGCAGCCAGGATTACTGACCCAACTTGTATGACAGAAGTCCAACCATCTGCTTCTGTGGTGCCTTCAAATGGCTTTATAGGCTAACTATGCTAAACTGAAAAACTACCAGCTCAGCAACTTTGAGCACACAGGCAAATTCAAGTGAAAATGGGGGAAAGGCCTATTGAATATTGTGGAATGCATACTGCATCCTCTGCTATGAAGGGTTTTAACTCGTGAGGACTCACGTATTTCATGAATGCTCATGAATTTGTTACTCATGGGTTTATTTATTTATTTATTTATTTATTTATTTATTTATTTTGGCTGTATTTAATCCATCTGTAAAGCAGTTAACAGGTAGGACAATTCACTTCTTTGCACATACTTCTGCCAGTTGTATGTTCAAAATGTATTAGGTCACAGGAAAAATACACAGGGAGGTTATATTTAAATACAAAGTACTTCAATATATACTGAAATATATTTTGAAAAGTGTACAGTTTCTGAAAAAACAAGCCTTACACCTCTTGTCAGGACAGAGAAAAAGTCATTTAGATTTTTGGAACCTAACATATTTAACAACAAATTGCTTTTAAAGTAAAAGTGTGTATTCTTTTTGGAGGTTATTAGTAGCTCTTTCAATGATTAGAATGTAATTGTATTGAATTTTGATATTGATATTAATTTGAATGTATTGTTTTGTGGTATTTAGGATAGTTTGCTAGTAAAGGAAATATTCTTTCTGGCTTGAGTGAAATGGTAATGCAATTTCCAGCATGCTGTACTCTAGACAGAAATAGGTATCTTTTTAGTCTTACTTTAAACAAGGCAGTAGCAAACAGATTGTACTATTAATATCACTTCCCAAACTTTCAGAAGCTAAATAACATTTTCTGGCCAAAGGTATTCATCAGAGATACTGACATTCTTCTAACCTACAATAGGAAAGAGATTTAGGAACATCCTTGGGTTCAGATATTCTTGTATTAAGATATTACTCATTCAATACTACCGGCTACTTGAGCAGCAGATCACTGTGCCATTTTTTGTATAGTTAAGTCGATGTGCTTTTTGTTTCATATCGTAAGTAGCTCTGTTATCAATAACAAATCTGTCTTCATTATCAACTACCTTTAATTGTACCATAGCATAAGAAACTAAAACACGTTAAGCCAGTCTCTCCTATACAAAATATACTTATTTTATCCATCTTTTACAATGAAGGCTTGTTTTGATTAAAGTAATATTCTTTGTACAAATCACCTTGAAAAAAGGTTAACTTTTTCCTATTATTTGCTGTTTTAAAAATATGTATATGCATAGATGCCTTTTGCAGCCAGCTTTCCTTTATATGTCATTACATTAAACAGAAATCCGAAAAGAAAGAGGAAATATGACCTGCTACAATAATTCACAGTGGAAAACACATTAGATGTGATACAAAAGGAATAGCTCTAGCTAGAAAGCTTCTGAAATGTTTTTTTGTAATTTTTACTATAAATTATGTGTCTCTTCAGGGCGAAGAAAGACACACAATAGCGTGTAACATCACATCATTTTTCCATAGGATAGTAAATACAATCATCCACACAGAAGGCACTCAAGAAAAATGTCACATTATGATGCTCTCAGTTATCATCTAAGCTGAAAGTTAACCTTGAAACTTTGAACATTTTCTCATAGTAACACAGTTTTTCAGATTAAATATTAAGGATTTGATAAATGTCAAACCTTGAACTGATTAATAAATCAATTCTTCTTGCCTTAAAAGAAAATTACATAAAACTGAGAAATTCACAAATATTTTCATTCAACAAGAGACAGAAATAACTTCTGAGTGAAGCCAAAATGTTTAGCTTTATCATTGTAAATTGAGAGAATAATAATTTAATAGCTTTTATTTTTGAGACAGTTTGTTAATGTTTTGTTTTGTTTGTGAATCCATGGTTGCTTACTATGGACAACAATGCGCATTATATGGATGCTTACCACTAGTATTCAAACTTAGTGTAACTTTCAAACTACACTATTTGAATTCAGTAGTGTAACTAGTGATCAATACAGAAGAAATAAGCACATTAAGAGCTACTGTGTTGGTGGTGGCTCTTTTGCTGTTTTCCTTTAGTTATTTAAAACTACTGTACAAAAGAATAGCAGAAGAATTGAACACAAAGGTTTCCTATAGGGCTTATGCACTTCCAGTAGTACTCAGTGCAACTGTGAATGCAGAGCCTTTCTTTTTGACAATATGGCTGTAGAGCTATGACATTTGCCTGACCACACATATCATCATTGTATCTATCCTCTGTAATGACCTACACTCCAAAAAGCTGAAGTCATATTTTACAAAATCATTAATAAATAATAATTTGGAGATTTGGCATTTTTAGAAATTTAATCATTCTTAGGTTTCTTAGAAAAAACTCTACAAATGTCAAGTTATTAAAAAAAAAAAAGAAAGAAAGAAAGAAAAAAGAATGTCTCCTGTCTTCTCTCTACTAAAACAGGTGTGTGTATGTAGCTGAATTTCTATATATTCAAATTATACAAAATCTAACAAGCATTATATCTGAGTTTGGATTGCTGGACCAAAGCTGCAGGAGACTGTCAAATTTGTATCTGTAGGCTGTTGTGATGATTAGGTATAACTGATTCTGGCTTTAGGTAGGGGAATGCAGTTGATTACCTTCTGGTGTTTGCTCCAGACCTCTTTTATATAGCACTGTAAGGTATTTAAATCGTATGTTAGCAATCCATCTCACCCTACCTGTGAGAAGAAATGGACAGAAGTAAATGAGGGGAAAATACGACTTGATTACTCTCAGACTAAACCTTTGTTTCATAGAATACCAGAGGGGATCTGGCTAAATGCAGATATATCTTGGTTTATTGTTTCCATCTGGAAGGGGAAGCCTGATATTTGCTCAACAGTTTGATAATCTTTGATTATTGAGAAGATAATCCCATTAGGGACCTCCTGAAGGCCTCCTGCTGGAAATCCTGTTTTAACATCTTTTGTTCACTGATAATTTCAGGAGGATTTTTGGAGAGCAAGCTGCATAGTTGTGTCCAATAAAGTGCATTATGATTGCTGAGGTGCTATATACCAATATCAGAACAATGGGATATTATCCAATAATTATATGAAGCTATTGGTAAAGATGGTAAAACTACATGGCCTGATTTTCAAGCAAGTCTCAAAATCCACCAGTCTCTTTCTACAGCTTCATTTCCCAGTGTTCTCAAAGTCAAGATTGACATCTACATGAAAATTAGCAAAACTAGTCCTTGGCATTTACCAGAAGTGGGACAAGCAATATTTTTCTTTGTAATATTCCCCAGCTACTGCAAGCATAAACCATCAGGCTGCTACTATAGTCTTACAGCCTGAATTTCCTGCCTCAGATAAAAAGTTTTTCCTCCCTGGAAATCACAGTACGAAAACCAGCCATTGTCAAAAATCAGTGTACTGTGCCCAAATGTTCATAATCTCCAAGTTCAGATACTGCAATTTTTTGTTCATTAGAGACAGAGAATAAAAACGTTGTCCTTCCTAGGAAAAATCCAACTGGTACAAAATGAGTCATATCAATTACTTAGCGATACAATCAGTGTGAACGTGTCTCACTTCTATTCCCCATAGTCTAGTTTTTTATATTAGTTCTTTATTTAGTAGAGAAAGAACATATAATCTCTTCAGACATTCAAAATTCCTATGGCAATCTGCCTGGGTATGTAAAATACCTCAGAGTAGGTTCACGACGCATAGCAGACACGGACAACAAAAAGACATACTCTGTACCAACAGGCTCACATGTATGTGTTGAGAAGACAGAACCACCACAGAGTAATGAACCTGCAAGTCTTCAAGACAAAGAAACTGCTCTTAATAATGTTTTTGGCCCAGTCCCCATTGATAAACATACTACAAATTTAAGGCATAAAAATGACATGACATTTAGGTTAAAAAACATAGCTCAGATAAAACCTAGTTTCAAGGCACCACAAAAGATATTCTGTAAATTCAGTAGGCCCCTGTGACTTCAATAAGCTCAGCAGTCTCTTTTAGAAATGTCAGGATGGGACTGATTTCAGTTTTTACTCTTGGCAAACCCAAATCTTTCATATTCAGTGAAAAATGCATGCATTTTAGTCATGCACTCTCTTCTGGAACATTTTCGTTCTACTACTGTGATGACTTATTTCTGTTTGTATTAAAGCACGAATGATGCTGATAAGATGGTTTCATAAGCAATCGTGTAAGAACTGCTTTGCCTTTGTTTGATTTTTTTGAAGTACTAATTTCCAAACAGTGTTGAGGACATTGAGTTTGAGCTTCTAGATCTTTGTGCATACAGAGATTACGCTTAGCACAATGCTGTTGGCAGTGGGGATGTTATTGTTTATTGACAGTAGGTTATTCATTACCAAATGCATTATTTCTTTGAACACAATTGAAAACAGTATGCAAGCCACTCAAATAGTTTGTCCTCTCCCAGGCAAACTGCAACTGAATATGGTTTGAACAGAGCACAATATTTTGATTAGTTTTACCACTACTTACAACTAAATTATTTATACATGCACAGACACGTTTCTCAAAAGTAGTCGTGTTTTTCAGTGCTCACATATGCATTACAGTATGGAATAAATACATTAATATATATATATTTTATATAGGAAAATATCCTGTATATGTAATGTCCACTTCCCTTAGCTTGTTAGTCTGTATAACATACATACAACTTCATCTAAAAGGAAACTTAACAGATGCATTCAAGCTTTAGGTTTGGTTTGTTTGTTTGCTTGTTTTTTATATATATTTTTATTTTTTTTTCCTGAAGAAACACTTTCAAGGTTTGTGCCCTTACAGTAGAGCAGATGAAAACATGATTGCTTTTCCCGACTCCTCCTCTGCTGCACAGTAGGCACATTAAAAAGACATAGCTGTCTATCTCAATGTACAAGTGCCATAGTAAAATGTGTGTTATTTACTGATAAAAACCACATGACAGCAATTTAAAAACAGGATTTATTCCGTCAGTCAAATTAGAGAGGCAGAATATCCTCTATGCCAAGCGATTACTGTCTGGGTCTAAGTGTGGAGAACTGCCAGATCAATTATAATGGTACAGAAGAGGAAATATGAAGACAGATTGGCTCAATTCTAAACAGAAGCATCAGTAAAATAGAAACCCAGGGACATTTTGATGCAACATGCAATTACTTAAAAGTGTATCTTTGGCCTACACTGCAGTTTTTATTTATATGGTTTCTTCCTACATAGAGCATAAAAAAGGAAATCAACATAGAGTTGTACAAATCAGATGCAAATAAAAAACATAGCAGTTCCACTGATATAACCTGTATATTGATGCCTTTTAAATGTACATTTCCAAATGTCAGGTTTTACAACAAAGGCCTAGGAATATCACAGGATAATATACTAAAAAGATATCCAATAAAATTTCAGATACAATCACATTAATGTACTACCATTTTCCCCCTTGGACCTGCAATTGATGACCAAAAAAAAATTAATAAAAAAAATAGCTATGTTGCCCTTCATACCCAAGCTTCTCCCCTGTTATTCATTGTTTTATAGATAATTTGCCTTTCCCAATCCAGGAGTAAAATGGATAGCAGTGGGGTTGGTAGATTAAAGCCACTTAAAACTGGTTTGCAGTTTTAATTCTCTTACTGTAACAGGCAATGGAAAAGAAGGGGAAAAAAAGTGTTCTGTAAGTCTTTTCATACTATTAGTTTTATTAATAATGGGATACATCCCCTGAATTGCAGGATCTATTACACGTGTCTAGAACCACTGTGGGAAACATGAGTTTTGAGGAAGGAGACCATGAGCTTAGTACTCCGCAAGATAGATCCAACAACTGTGTGGTCTGATCTGTGACCAGAGAAAGTCTGAAAGCAATTGATTCAATTCTGACAGAAGTAGTTAAGGCTGATGCTCCAGAATTGGTGCAAAATTAGTGTTTAATCATTATTTCATAGTGCAAAATGACATTGTATTGAAGGGGACATATACTTAGGATTATACAGCCCTCACCACCATACTTAGAGTCTGCCAAATTATAACTGAGCATCTAGAAACTGATACAATTCAGTAATGTTAAACATAGAACAAACTTTTCAGGTTCTAATCCTGGAATTATTGCATAATGTTGGTTATACATGACACTTGTTTTAGATTTCCATTTTACAGAATTTTGCAGTTAATTAAAATTCGGACAGTTACAGAAATGAGAAACTATACAGTACAAGAGATTTGCACTGAAGCAAAAGGAAAATTAGACCCATTATTTTTCAGCCTGCTGCATTATGACTATTAAGAAGATGCACAATAAATCAGCTCTTAAAGATACTCTTTGCTAGATTCTGAAGTAGATTCATGACCAAAAAAAAAAAAAAAAAAGGAATGAAACAAATTTTCTATTGAGACTCAGAAATGGTAAAAAGGCAAAAAAGATAATGCTGTGAGAGCTTTAACATATTTGATTCATTAAGGAGAATGGTTCATCTTTAACAGAACAGAGATTTAAAATGAATAATATTGCTATAAAAATCTGAAAATAAGCACAGGAGAATCTAATGCTAAGCACTGTCAGTTGGTACTCAATTTTCCATTTTTTAACACACCATTATGAAAATGTATTTATCTGGCATAAATCTATCTTAACAATACAGAGTATTCAAAAGAAAATTATGATTTTATACAATATATATAAAACTGGTTAACCGATGGCTTAGAATCAGGAATCATCATACCCTGGAGTATTCTTTGTTACAGGGCCATTTAGTATTACATAAGAAACTGGAGGCAAAATACCATTCAGCCAACTGTAGCTCCAAGCAATTGTTCAGTTTCAAGCCAGCCTGTCAATGTGTGGAATTAATATTTCTATCTTGAACATATAAGCAGGGGAATATAATTCCCTCTATTTCCACTTTATAACTGCAGTATATAAAATCAGAAAGATCAATGCTGGGATGCTGTAATCATTTCTACTGTCATTGCTTTAGAAAGGATACTGAGAAAAGATGGAGAGAATGAACTATGTGAATGATTAAAAATTGGAAATAACCTACATTATAATTAGACAACAAAACTGCAGTCTATGTTTTAAATCCATGAAGAGGTTACAATTGACTTAACTGCTGATAAATGGTGTCTAGAATTAAGGTATATATACATTTTTTTTTGCTGCTAAGGACAATTAACCACCGAAGTGATTTACCCATATATAGACGGGATACTCTATTTGAAACCCTTAAATTATGACTAGACAACTTTCTCAAAAATATGCTATAGCCGAGACAGAAGCTTTGAGCATAAACTAGAAACTAGTAAACAGCTTTCTTTGACTTCTGCTCAATTGGACAAACCTGATGACTGTTAATGCTCCTATGCTGCTATTAAAATCTATGCATTTTTAAATGGTTCTCCACATTACCACTTTTTCTAATGTATCTCAAGTTTCAGAGTGATGACTTCTCTTATGACTGCCTTATAGCTCTCACTTACCACAAAGTCCTTTTTCTTTAAAGAAATTCCATTTTCTTTTGTCAAGGAAAACTCAAGATACATTTTTCACAGTATGCAACTTATGCTGATCCAGTAATTAAGTCACCAGGGCAACTTCTAAAACAACTTCAGCTTAAAAAAATGTTTCACACATTTTGCCAACAGCAGAACATACATGTGCATGCATTGAGGACTGCCTTCTGCTTTCTAAGCTATATAGGAGCTCTGAGAGCATCCATCTGAGGTAGCCGGCGAGGTCCATAGCTCCCGCCTGTGCGTGTCAGGGGCGCTATGTCTGCTATTTGTTCCTGGACTAAAAAATCTGGATAGTGAAGTAACTTTTTTTTTTTTTTTTCAAAAAAAAAAAGGAAGAAAATATTTTAAAGAGAGAAAATAGAGAAGCATATTTTTAAGCAAAACCAAGGGAACCGCCTGCAGTTTCCTGTATTGCTGGTCTGCCTCCCCTGGTCCTGCCTCCAGCTAAACCACCCCAGTGCGTGCTCAGGCACCAGGCCAGCACATACGTCCCAGTGGATGAGAGCAGCAGAGCCCTTCCTGCATGTACACGGCAGATGTCCCTATAACATTAAGGACACACCATTAAACATTCCAATGGGAAATGCTTTAATTAAGTCTTACATACATATTTTCAGCTGTATCTACTTACTGTATTGTATTGTATTTACAGGCTAGATAACCTCTTTATTTACAGAATCACACTATAGTTCATATATCAGTTGAATAACTCACAATGACTCTCATACTGGATCCCTAAGTTCCTGGAATTTAGTTTATGTGGAACTATCATTAAATTTTATTGGATCTCTCATACAGTATGGTGAACAGTTCCATCTTCAAAATGACTCCATGGGACCAAACACATCAAAGTAAATTATTTGAGAAATAGCATGTTTTTTAATGCAGGAACTAAATTCGTGCTTAATATGGTAATTCAAATATCTAGACACCTGCTAAAATACTACCTCAGGTTTCTTTTACAGTGCAATCAGTAAGCATTAAGTTGCTTACTGACTCACTGCAGTCAGTCAGTTAGCCTTTAAGTGTTGTAATGCAACGCCATATCAATATCTGAAATGAAATATACTGCTGTGAACACTAGCACGATTTCTGTCTAACTGAAACAGAGTTAATGTAATTGTCAAATACTAATAACTAATAAGGCACTGATTTGCTAGGATCTTTTTCCCTTCCTGGAAACTGCACTTTTATTCATTGCATTTGTGTGATGCTCACAAGTTCCAGTCCTGAGAGTTGTTCTTGGCTAGAATTAAGAGACATTTTTCAACAGTCAGAAAAAAAAAAAAAACAAAAAAAAACAAAAAAAAACTTTAAGGGGAAAAAAAAGAAAAAAGAAAAAAGAAGAAAAGTGTATACTGACCAAACAAAAATCCTTACTTAAAGTAAAAAAATGCATACTTCTGCTAATGACTTTTCACAGTTGGTTTGTGTTGGGACAAAAGACAAAGTGGCATATTCCTACCTACATACACGTTTTTTTTCCATGTATAGTTTCCCTAGTGAAAAGATAAATACTTTCCTTGTTAAAGTCTCACCTTCAGTACTACTATTATAAAAATCTTAGATCAAAAGACCACAAGGTGTAACCACAACTCACAATGGGTGGTAGGAGAAGTCAATAGCTCTGCAAGGAAGCTTCCTTTAAATGGCACACAAACAGAAAAGTTAATTGGTTTAGTATCATAATATAGTCCCATGAATTATACAACACAAAACAATTACTGACTTCTACTCATTTATATGGAACTGTTTAATTTACTGCAAGAGGTTAGAGATAAATTTTTCTCCCTGAAACTAAGGACAGCAGAATGTATCATGAACAGATTTCCTCTTCAGTAGTGGTATTCCACTTGCTCACCGCTAACCTGTCTACGAGCAGGAATCCAATTTCCCCAGCCCTGGTCACTCAGTCTTTTTATTGCTCCCATTTGCTTTCCAATCAGTTCTATGAGGGAAACTGGCAATACAGTCATTGACCCACTGAATAACTTATTTTGGGAGTGATCATAGGAGGTCATGTAGCCCAACCCCCACCTGAAAGCAGAGCTAAGTTCAAATTCAGAGCAGGTTGCTCAGGGCTTTGTCCAGCTAGGTTCTGCAAATCTCCAAGGATGCAGATTGCACTGCCTCTCTGAGAAACCTATTCCAGTGCCTTACAACCCCCACTGCAATTTCTTTTCCCTCTGTAGCTAACATAATTAGTTTCTGTGCTGTCATGCAGCATAGGGTGACTCAGAAAGGGAGATTATTCCTTTTCCTGAGTGTACTGAAGAAGTAATTTTTTTTCTCAGTCCACCCCAGGGGTTCCATGGTTGCATCTGTCAGAGGGGACATCCCAGCAGTCTGCTCTGACCTCCCATCCAACAGTCGACTGGGTGTTTCATTGACCATTTCAGTCAAAATTAAATGGTGGGGGGGGGGGGGGGGGGGCAGAAGGGAGAAGCTATTTAAACTGCTTATGCAAATCCATACTATTGACTTTTCCATTATTTTATTTTTTTGTAGGTCTTTTAGCATAACAATATGAATGCAGTTTTCCTTCATTGTGGTTTCACCTTGACTCTTTGAATAAATATTTTGTGTATAATTTTCAAAGTTTGAGTAGTTTCATAAGTTACATATTGCTTGGTCACAGAGACAATCCATTCAGCTTGATCTCCAAAGACAGTGTTCTTGGGCGAAATAATTTTTTACGATCGCTCTGGATGTTTAACCAGGTTGCCTGGAAGATCTACTGGAAAACATCACCAGACTAATCCCCTAGCAGGTAGACAAATAAATAAGCGTTTTTTGTTATTACATTCCTTGACTTTGAGTAAGGATTTATTCCAGTTCTAGGCCCAGATGCTCTTCCCTGTATACTAGCTTCTATTCTGGGTGAACACATTCGAGTGATTCTTCTTGAGGCAAAAAATGTACCTCCTATTTTACCAGCTGTTCTCCAAAATGATAACCCAGTTGTCAAGCTGTGCAGAGATCCTAAAAGGATTTCACTGAAGCTCCAGTTGTTACAAGAGGAATATTAATTTACTAGTATTGAAAAATAGATGCTTGCATGAATGCCAGTATTTGAATGAAGTAACATCTGGCCAAGCTGTCCCCAGTACACATAGACACACTGACATGCCTTTCATGGTGCAAAGCAAGATCTGTGGGAGTCTGCCAGCAAACTGTAAGGACACAAACTCATGGTAGGAGGCATGCTATTCCAAAGATTACTTGCTAGAGCACAAAATAACTCACTTTTTAAAAAGATGTGAGTGGTTGCCAGGTAATATAAGTTAAATGCATTAAAGTTTCTCTGAAGTAATATTCCTATACCAACAAGCCCTCAGGGAGTCATTTTGAAAAGACTTATTGTAGGTATAATGAGTGCATAGTATGTGCATCATTCCAGCTAATGATACCCAACTCAGTTCTATTAGCACTGACATTAATCTTCTTGCGATCACTCAGAATACAAAATAATACTTACCTCCTTTGAAAAGAGTGCTGATTTCCAGGAAACAAAACTACCTTCTCCAACAGGCAACTTAAAAGTTAACTATCAGTTGTACTGAGAACTGTCTTCTGTCTTGTCCATTGTCCATAAAGCTGTGTTTGGGTACCATCATATAGAGAAACATTGAGGACAGTAAAATACTCCAGATAATTAAACACAGGCAGTGAAATTCCACTGAAATCAATGGATTTGCATCACTGTATACCAAATAGTCTCTTAATAAGACTAAAAGGAAACCTTTTTTTAAAAAAGTGTCCTTGTAAATTATTTAAAATAAATAAATAAATAAATAAAGTCTATCTGCTGGAAGCCAAATATTTCTAAACATATAATAAAACATGTATGTATAATTACATATATTACCTGATATTACCTGATATTACATGATATAATACATATACTCATGGCTGATAGCAGAGATAGTTTACACAGATGGAATTTTGAAGTAGGAAAAGTTAAGGCCCAAATTAAGTAAACATTTAAGCTGGTATTTATTTTGGATGCATTTGACTTTCACAGGGCTGAGGCCTATGATGACCTGTTGAGCAATGTTTGCCTGACTCTCTATTTTACATCTGAATTACAGAAGATTAAAAAAAAAATGAAATTATAACCACCCTGTATATGTATTATTTAATGACAGTAAAAAGAAGTACTTTATATGCTCTGATACAGTGCACCTTGAATGACTACTTATTTAATCCAGCATCTGAAGAGATGATGACTGCACTAAGCACTGGATCGGGTCCTGGATCAGCAATATCTGTCACATACTGTCTTCTCCTAGCTTGTTATTAAATATCTACATTTATATAGTAGAGCCATTCCTCTCAGCAGGCTATTCTACTGCTCAAATATTAAGTGCCTACTTTTAATAACTCACCTAAACTATCATTTCTTAGCTTCAGGCTACTGCTTGACTTTAGAAAATGAATAATTATCTTTTTAGATTTTTATGTGCTCTACTCTCTGCTAGACTACTTTAATTTAGCTTTTTTTGGTCCCACATGTGTCTTCTTTGAAAAAGCTTGTATAAATTTTACTTGCTTCCTTGGTGCTTTCTTCAGTTTTCTTTTATTCATTCTTAACTCTGGATATAATAGAATCAATATAATGAAATTAATATACAGTTTGTTATCTGTTTTATATCTTCCTCTGTCTTCTTGTGTTCTTCATTGTCTTTTATCACCCAGTTTGTAATAATGGAATTTCTTTTGAGGTATAAGAATTGCACCTTGTTAATCAGAATGGAAACCACTCTATTGTTCATTCTGAAATGTAACAGTTTTCTCTTTAAGAAAAAAGGCAGCCTTTAAATAGCATGAAGGAACATTTCCACATAGCATTTCAGGTCAAGCTGACACTATCCTAGCCAACTTCTAGAAAGTCTGCTTAAATTAATTTGCATTGAGGAAGTCCATATGGCAAAGTCAATATATTTTAATTGAGATGTCTGTCATTATGATGCAAAATATCACATTTTTAGGGAGCTTATTGTTACCCAAACTCCAAAAGAATATCAAACGGACATAACTGAAATACTGGAAACAGCAGCAAGTGCTTTTTCCCTTTGAAAAGGAAAACTTACAAGGCTTTTGATCATCAAAAAATGGCAAGGAATGTGGTCTTTTATTTCAGACATTAATTTTCTTCAGTTGTTATTTTAAGCCTTCTGCAGGGTAATCATTATCAGAAAGAATTAAAAATAAATAAATAAATATTAGTGCCACCTCATGCAAAATGTGCTTTCTTTGTCAGTTCTCTTGCAAGTCCAGTTTATTTTTATGAAATATCTTTAACTCAAAATTTAGATTGGCATGTTAAAGAGAAAGAGCAAACAAAAATAAAGTGGAAGTATTTATTTCAAATTTTTTTCAACGTCCATATGGCTACCATTTTCCTAATTGTGAAAATATTCTATGGAAACTGAAAGACTTGTGACTAGCAAAAACAATTTTCAAAGCATTTGCTGATCTTGCTGATAGTCTTTCCACTTGTCATTTCAATCTACACTCGGTTGGTCCAAATCAAGATAAAAAAAAAATAATAATTTTTTACTTTAGGCACTTTAAAAAGAAATCTTTAGAAAAGAAGCCATCAGGGCTGAGGCTGATCCTGCAATTGTTCTATTTGCAGAATGAATAGGGACTTTGTCAAAAACTGCAGAATTATACAAACCAAAATGGAAATACAAAGCAATGGGAAACACAAGATCTCAGAACACTATGTTCTTTGCAGACATCTCAAAATCCAATGAAACATGTATCAAGGTCAAAGAGAATCATTTCTTTAATGTAAAGATTAAAATGTATTAGTGAAAACCAATTAAATTGCCTCATTTTCAATATACATAAAAAACAATATCAGGGCAAATCCTTGAAAGACAAACATACTATCAACTGAGAATCAGGGAAATTAAATACAGTAAAATATAACAAATGAATTTTCAGTGGTTTTGCAAACTGGGTGAAATAGTATAATGTACATATTTTCACTTCGACATCCAGGAAGCTCAGGGTCTTGGACAAAGGAAAAAAAAATATACATATATATATAAAATGTACTTCTTATTTCAATATTACCTACTATTCTGGGGAAAAAAAAAAAAAAAAAAATCATTTTATATGCACTCCACACAAAAATTTCCATGTGAAGTAATAGCAGTTTGGCATTTAAATGCTTATGGCCTTAGAACATAATTCTTTGGTGCTGTGGAAAATTCTATTCACAAAATAAATTCACATATTCCTCACATCATCTAAGGAAAAGATTTTACATGAAAGGGCTTCCTAGTATGGGATGAAACAGACTGGTACACACCCACTAATGAACTGCATGCTTACATTCTGCTTCTCAAATAATGCAGTTATTTTCCTACCATGACTTATTAGTATACCTAGCAACTCATATTACTTCTATAGACAACACACGTAGTACATTATCAATTTTAGATCCACTTTATAGAAGCTCTTGGAATTCAAAAGTAATGTCTGCTTTTCAAAGAAAGACATCTGCCATTTAGTATGTAATTGAATAGGCCTGTCTTCCAAACATATTGAGTACATCTTCAACGGACTGTTCTGTATTGAGATCACAAACAATGCCAAAAAATATTGCAAATACTTATCAAGTATAGGGTTGCCCATTCTACTGATGCAGAAGCACAGAGGAGCTGGGCTACAGGATAGGTCAACTATGCTACAGGATAGGTCAGCATTACAGCCAAGAGGTCACAAAACACCTGCCTCCCAACCATCCAGCAATATTTTCTTGCACACCGTACTCAAACATGATGGATAGCAGTCTGCTATTGAGCACTGCTTCAAATGTAAACATTTTAAAAATGATTTTGGTTAATTCATTCTTGTATTTCCTAAAATATAAAAATATTATCATATTTTATGTAACATAATATGCATTTTTTCTAGTAAGAAAATACAACACTTCTACTTTGGGATTACTTTAAATATAAACTTTCAGGCTCTAGAAACTGATGCAAGTATAAATTAAATTTTAATTAAATTAATTTAATAGGAATTTTGAGTGTTCTGCATGCACGGTTTAGAATTGTAACAATTTTATAACAAGAGTGAAGTGATCAAATAGCTTGACTTTAATAGTTGCCATCACATTAAGTAGATTTCTAATTACACTGTGGGTTCCAGAGAGAAAACCAAAATTTATGAACATGTGACCCAGAGTCTTTCAAATCTACTGAACTGTGGGATATTTGACATAATATGCCAAATGCTGGTGTGATGAGGAGGGTGCAGTGGGCAGCAGCCTCCTGCATTCAAACAGAATTTCACATAAGCTGTTAAATCAGCCCCAGTATGGGTTAAAATACAGAAAACAAAGTAACTGCACCTACCTAGGGGGTGCTCAACACTTTCTTTTTTGAGAAACTGTCCTGCTTCTCTTCTTAATGCTTTGCTAAACTTTTAAATCCAAAGGCTTACATATTCCATATCTGGTATCTCCTTTAGCCTGGCTTGTTTTAGAGTTCGGTGTGGCAAGCCAAATCACTTCAACAACACTTTAAGAAGTGGTTTGCAATTGTGCATTCCTCATTTTTTTAGTGCTTGATTTAGATCTCAGAATTTGATTTAAGAAAATACAATGTAGGAACAATCACAGCTGCAACTGAATTCAAGAGAAGCTGTGCTTTAAATGCACGTGGCACTATATGTAATGCTAAGCATTTGTAAAAAATCACCTCAAAATTTAGCCAGTCTAGTTTCAGAAGGGTTTGTTTTTTACAGATCATTTTTATATATCACCTAATTATCTCTATCCAGAGGATGCTGAAGTATGTTAAAAAAAAATCCACACAAAATGACATGCCCAAAGGACAGAGAAACACAGTATAACAAGGGATCATCTCTAATTGCTCTCTGAAAGTATTACTCTTGGAGAAGAATACTGACCCATGAGAAGATGACTCAGTGCACTCAAAGCTCAGAAGCATTCCCATAAGGAAATCTGATGTAGGCAACTTAATGATTCAGTATAGAAGTCCTGCATTTAGCAGTTTTATTTTTCAATCTGTTTCTAAATGCTTCAAATCATGAAAAATAAAAATGATGCAATTGCCTCAAGTTTGATAACATGACCTTGAATATTGGGAGAGCAGAGGGGTTTCCAAAATTTTCCTCAACTAATGAGTTACTTACTAGACTGACACTTCTTACTAGACTGCAACTTCTCAGACTGGTCTAATGGGAGGTGTCTCTTCCCATGGCAGGGGGATTGGAACTGGATGATCTTTAAGGCCCCTTCCAACCCAAGACGTTCTGTGATCCTATGACACTTTGGAAATTTTTCAAGAAAGAAAAGTGTCATAGAATCACAGAATGGTCTGGGTTGCAAGGAACCTTAAAGATTTCTAATCAACTTTTTCTAATCTCTTTTTTCATGTTTAGTTCTTAATCTTACAAATACACAAATGCTTTTCTTCATATTAGTACTTTCAGTGAAGTGTGTGTTGTAAGAAAAAAGTTCCTCATTTTTTACAACTCTTGTTGTTGCTGTTGCTTATGCTGCTGCTGTTTTTCATCATGGTTATTTCAGTTTTCAAAGGTTCCTGTACTGGCTTTCCTAGGTAACTGTTACAAACACCTGGTTCACTAGTGTGTGCAGGATTGCATAACACTCCAGAAAAAAAAAAAAAAAAAAAAAAAAAAAAAATCACAGAGCAAATGCTGCTTTTTTTGTAAAATTCAAAACAAAACAATTGGTTGTATGCCACACATTCAAACCAGAAACTGAATGTGAAAAAAGATAATTGTCCTGGTTTCAGTTAGGACAGAGTTATTTTTCCTCCTAGTAGCTGGTAGGGTGCTATGTTTTGGATTGGGATGAGAAGAGTGCTGATAACATGCTGATGTTTTAATTGCTGCAGAGCAATGCTTACACTAAGCCAAGGACTTTTCAGCTCCTCGCTCTGTCCTGCCAGCGGGCAGGCTGGGGGTGCAGCAAGAGCTGGGAGGGGACAGACCCAGGAGAGCTGACTCAAACTGGCCAAAGGGGTATTCCATACCATCTGATGGTATGCTGAACAATATCTAGGGGTGGCTAGCCGGGGTGGGGGGCTGGCTGCTCAGGGTTGGGCTGGGCATCGGTCAGCAGATGGTGAGCAATTGCATTGGGCATCACTTGTTTGTACATATTATTATTATTATTATTATTTCCTATCTTAATAAACTGTCTTTATCTCAACCCACAGGCTTCACTTTCCTGTTTCTTTCCCCCCATCCCAGAGAGGGAGGGGGGAGGGTGAGCTGTGTGGTGTTTAGCTGCCAGCTGGGTTAAACCGCAACAGTAAGTAAAATGACTATTTTTTTCCATGACAAAAGAGAAAAAATGAATAATAATAATACTAATAATAATAATAATAAAAAGACTAAGACATATCACTAGACCTTTATGATTCCAAACCCCAAATACTACATTTTGGGAAAGGAAAACTGACACTATTTTTTCTTTTCTAATCTGTAGTTATTTTCCCTTAAGTTAGTGTTTTCTGCTTGAGAAATCCTGGGTCATGATTGATTCCCTCTTGGGGAGAATAGACCTTTTTTATCTTCACTGTCATGATATTACAAAACACATACAATGTCAAAAGAAAAACTTTGTGTCTTTGATCTGGGAATCAGAGTAGACATACTGACTATAATACTAATACATGCTGCTTTTTCATTTTCTTTTATGTTCAGAGTAGGCTTGCCTGGTTAATGAAAGGCAGTTACAGTCTTCTGTGCTTACTATTTTGACCAAAAGATCCAATGAAGATAAACATCTTTAAAGGACAGAGCCTAGGCTATATGAGACTGGCATACTATAGAGCTTCCTCAAGCTGTACAGTCTATTTGAAGAAAGGTAGTAATAGATAAGTATTGGACAAAAGCAGGAAGCTCACAAAACTCTGCAATGTGTTTAATTATTGAGATCTAGTAAGTGGGAAAAGATGGATTTCTCTCATCTTTTGCAAATAAGCATAGAGTTCAACTGACAGATAAAGCAAGAGCGCTACTCTTCTGCAAACTGATTAAAATTACAGGTATGTAATCAGTAATAAGATGAATTAATATTCTGAATGTTCACACACACAAAAAAAAAGGAAAGGAACAACAAAACATGAAGTCTCAAGACAATATAAAAGCAATGCCAGCAAAGTCTTGAAATCTGGCATTTCTATTTTAGGAACTGATGCTGTATCACAGCTGTGGCATGAAATAGTCTTTGGTCACTGTGGATGTGTTATAAGACAGTCTGTCACAAACCTTTCAGCTTTTTAAGCAGTAAGGCACATCCTTATGCTAGTCAAAGAATTGACATAATTCTTTTTCGCAAATACTTGTCAGAATTTGCTGTTAGTGATAAATACTTTGTAAGAGCTATTCACCCAATGTTCTCTGTTCTGCTGCACCTCCAGCCTTTTAGAGACTCAGATAGGTAGAAAATAAACCTGAATCAAACTTTACATTCTATGATTAATTTTTAGGGAAGCCACCTAGTATGGCATGAATGTTGAAAATATTAAGATGCTGTGATGAGAAAAGAGTACTTTAAAAATGAGTATGACATTCTTTGGTACTATTTATAGTCAGGAAAATTAAAGATGTCAGTTTGAGGAAACAAGCTATCTTCCTCCTTTGCTTTTGATGCAATTGCAGAAATGAATTAGCTTAGGTTCATTCATCAAGACTGACAAAAGGGAACCAATGGCTTATTGAAAATATCTAGTAGGTGTTTTATACCATATTTCTGACAAATGTCTTTGTAAATGAAGAAAGGCTTTGACATTCTGACCATAACTAAAATTGAGCTGGTAAAGGGAAATATACTTGGCAATCCAGCTAATTGTTTCTTACTCTCAGTTTTTGCTTTTTGTGTTCAACTCTTGCAAATAGTAACTGCATGAGATACCTATGGTGTGTAAGTAGTAACTGGATTCTACAATTGCAGTGGACAAACCCTAGAAACACCCAAGTCTGAATGCAGATAGAATGTTCCCTATCAGGACTCTTCCATAAGCTTTCAGACCTCTAAGGTCAGATCCAAGTCTGACCTGTAAATCAGACCAGGAGGTAGATAAGACCTTATTATTAGTGAAGCCATGGAAACAAGGAGAATCTGTTACAGGTGAGGGAGGAAAAGACAATAAAAGGATTTACTTCATCCCAGGCCTCATTCTGTTTTGTCCTTTCATGATGCATTTCTGTTGTCAATGGCCACTTCCACCTCTGTCAGCAAGCAAAACAAATACCATACTTCTGGTTTCAGGTAAGAAATGCACCATCTAGAAGCAGGTGAAGAACAACCAGCTTTTCACAAATGCTTCTCAGTGACTGCAATGTAAACAATAATACCTTGCTGCTATTAGCAGAACAATAGTTAGTAATGATGGTGCCTTAGACTTCATTAGTGGCCTCAGCCCTCCTGTATTAGGTGTTGTTCAAGTGAATAACTAACATGGAAAATTCTTGCCCCAAACAGCATATAACTGCATTGATAAAATAATAAAATAGATTCATATGAAGAACAGACAGTCAGACAAGTTTTCAGATAAAGTAATGAGGCAGACATATCACACAGTTCATTTAGTAAGAGTACAGATTGGTTGAAACCAACAGCAGAGAAACTAAAAGCAGAATATTCAAGCCAGCCCCATGTGTGAGAAAATAAATAAATAAACAAACAAACAAATAAATAAATAAATAGGTTTGATCTTTTGTTTCTGTGCAACCAAACCAAGATGGGAAATTCTACCAAAACATTTTATGAGAACTATACCCCTTCTCAATCCCAAAACTGAGACCAGAATCTTATCTTACACAAAGAATTGATTACAGACAAGATAGGACTCTGCATTACTCTACAGTCTTGTACACACACATGTATCTTAGTTTCAATGTAAGCTGTAACTTGTAAAAAGACACACACACACACACACACAAAAAAAAAAAAAAAAAAAAAAAAGACCATGGAAGAGAGAGCACACCAGTCTGATTTAAAGACAACACAGTGGTATGAGACTGGGATTGCCCAACTCCACCTAGGAATGGAGCCGCAGCTCTTGGAAGGCCTGCATGCCCATGAGGAGGAGGGCATCCTGGCCCTGATGGGATCCAAACTTTCCTGCTGTGAGTCTGACTGCCCTGGACCCTGGACTACAGCCGTAGTGCAGGAGCAGCTTCCTGAAAGAGAAAGGATTGCAAAATATCCCAGGCAGGCATCTCCATTCCTTGAAATTCTTGAAGCGTTTAGTTGCTCAATAATGCCTTGACATCCCTTGACATGGTGGATGGCCCTTCTCTTCAGGACACCTTTGCAGTATCTTTCAGCCACTCTGCCTCTTGAACAGCACAAGGCAGCTCAAAAGTGTGGTTACTCAGCAAGATAAGGCAGTGGCCAGAGGTGGGCATAGAGTACATTGTGCTATCTATAGGGCATGGTGAACAACCTGCCACGTGCCTGCACAGGAGGTGCAAGAGGCCATGGCATGTCTATCATACCACTGAACACTTTGTACCACACAGGGTATGGAGGGGCAGGCTGCCTAAGCTTCCAAAACTCAAAAGGGATTTGGATGTTGCAGACACAAGCTAGCGCTTGCTCCAAGTAACAAAGAGATTACAAAGCTGCTAGAGATGTTAGTTCTACCAGAAAGCATCACTGAAACTATATTAACTATATTAAGTTTTGTGCAATAAAATGTATAAGCTAGTCCCTCTGTTTTAGTGGGCTTTTTAACTCAGAGTCTAGTTAACTATTTTCTGCATTGCAACACTGCCTGCAATTTTCATTTTCTACAATATAAAAGGACGTTTTTCAGTTCATGCACAATGCACAATGATACCACAATGACAAAACTATTAAACAAAAAGAGAAATAAAATGTTATTGTCCTTAATCTAGAATTCAAAATGAGCATAGATTTTATTTTCAATGCATTTCCAAATCACAGGCTGTAGCAGTAGCAAGCTCACATATTTTTAACAGGAATTCTTCATTATATTTTTTCTTTCCTTAAACTTTCATATGCCAGGTAAGTATGTTAGGTACAGCTTTCATCTCAGCAGTATCCCATCTACTTCAGATTAAGATGCTCTTACCATAAGAGGAAGCAACTCATGAATATAAAGTGAATACACAAGCTCTTCTGAAGTGCATCTGGACTCCAAAATAAAAAGAGATATAACACCACAGAACTACAAGCTGTCCTGCATCATTCTCTATTTGCTAAATACAAGGATAAAAGAAAGTATATTTCTATTTCAGATCACTTAATTTATATGACGGTGTTACAAATATATATGGTTGATTAATAATATCAAGCTAAACTGTAGAACTATATGCCTACTCTAAACTGTCAACATTATCAAGCTATGGAAGGAGGAAAATTAACTTATTTAAATAAATATAAACAATGAGCAAAATCCTCAGATGCTATAAAAGAGTTTGTCATGAGTTTATCAACCAAACACGATTACAGAACCTGGAGCTTGGTATAAATCTATCCCAGCCCTACTCAGGGTGCCAGCATCTGGTTCATTGTCACAAAGAGGGGCAGAACTAGCTGGGAACATAAAGTCCTATTTGTTTGAAAGTGTAAGCATCTTACCACAAGGTAAGGTTTGATGGGAGAATGTGTTTTTTCTATTGGAAAAGTCAAAATGAAATCTTTGGGACTGGGACAGATTCTTCCAAACCAAGGATTTTGTTTCACTTGACTCAATTGAAATGTTTTGTAAGGGAATGTAATTTATTCCCTTATCCACAAGCACACATGTTAAGCTTATTGAAAGAACAAGTCTTACATGATGCATGATCTTAGATTATTTTTTTTTTTTCAGATAAGGATCTGTTTGATAATCCATGGAATAGTATAATTCTGAGTAGCTAAGTGGAAATACATTGCAGACAGGGAGACGCATTGCTGAAGGGGGCAATGGGATCTCAAACAAGAATTCCCAGGAAGTAAAGTAGAACTGTGGAAACAAAGAATTCTCCAAACTAACTTAAAGCACATATTTGGTGTTAATTCTACGAGCTAAAATAGAATTCTTTATTTTTTCAATATTCTGTGATAGCTACAAAGAACAATCCTAAGTTGTTTTAGAACATAAATAGTATCACTGTTAAAGATGCATTAAATTCCATTAAAATTTTTATATATATATATAAGATGAATATTATTGTTTCCACCTACTGTGTCCTATTTTGTATAAATTATTCCTTTAAAAAAAAATTGTTTTCAGTTGAAAAGAAAGTTGAAAAAATGATGCAACTATTATATGTAACAGCAAGAATAAGAGCAACGTCAAGGGCAGTTTTTACACTAGATCTGATATTATGGAACAGGAGGAAGAAATACTGTAAGTTGTACAATATGTTGCTGGGTCTTGCAAAAATGTGTTCAAGTGTATTAGGTCTAAATGAAAACCCATTTGCACCTGTTGATAGCTGAACAGTTTTATCAGTTATATGGAACATTTTATTTTTGCACAGAAATATCCAAGGTTATTTGCTTTGTTGTAATAAAATAGTAAGCCATATGAAGTGTGAAATCAATCTTGGCATATTCATAAGCTGTGAATCCTATCCAGGACGCCAGCTGCCAATATGGGAAAAGTCAATAATATTTCCGAGTAGCATCAAGTGTGCATTGCTTTTTTGCTCCTCTTCTACTCAACTTATTGCTGTAATATCAAGACCAAAGACAGCTGGGAAGCTGACAGTAATTAAAAACTGTGAAACCAGAGCTTTCACCTGTAAATCTGAAACAGTCTAGAATCTTATAATTATCTACTCAATATATTGAAAGCTTGTTAAAAATCCTCTGTGTTTACCATACTCGTTTTTTCTTTTGCCAAAAGTTATGCTGCCATTCTGGTAACCTGCAAATGGGTTTAATCTGACAGCCGCATGGGGTGGATCCCAGTGCGTGAATTCCCCAGCAGGTCACTGCAGAGGCAGCGGCAGTACTTGGGTGTTACAACATGGCAGCAGCTACAAGCTCTCATCCAGCAATATGCTGAAGGAACTGGTCAACTATTTTAGGATTTCTGAAGCAATTATTCTATATCTCCTCCAGAGAAAAGGCAGCAGGAGATAGGTGAGCATTCTGTGAACTTATTCCAGCAAGCCCTCATTCTGACTCTGCTGACCTAAGAAACTGAAGTAGCATAGCCAATAAAAGAATTTCTTATTTTTGTTTGTTTGTTTGTTTGTTTTTATGGGTTATACCCCTTTTTTCCTCCTTCCTCTCAATATTTTCTTATTGAGAAATCATCCTTTTAACCAAGATGAGTTATCAGTTTAAGAAGCAAGGCTGTGATAACCATAGTTATTACCATACATACAAGATGATATCCATCTGCTAAAATTACCATAATGACCTGCCACAACACCTCAATTAATTTAACCATAGAAAAAACGAGAATGGAAGAGGCTCTTGGAAGTCATCCAGTCTGACCTCATGTAAACATATACAGTCTTTTCAGGATACACCTTGCTATTCCTCTGCCACTTGGGTGGTTTTTTAGGTTACATTAGACGGAATACAACTGCTTTCTCCTAGAAAAGCTGTGAAGACCCCTGGGCTGGAAACCACTCTTCAGAGAAAAGCTGATGCTACACTGTCACATGACAGAGAAAAGGTTGTAAGGGCATTATTGCTTTGTGCATGCCAAGTCACAATTTATTCTTGAAGAGATGTTCACTAACATACAGATCAAATTTGACATCTCAGAGTTAAAAACCCTCATTTGAAAGAAGTGATGGGTTCTTTAATGGCTAACGCTGGTTGGTGTATTGTATTTTGCTTCTCTTCTTTAAGGCAATTCTGCCAAACATTGAATTTTATACTAACAAGGTACCAAAGGAGTGATATCACAGTTGACTCTGAAAAAAATAATTTCAGCTGACTAGATTATATCAGTTTATATTTACAGTTCTACAAAATAAGGCTCCACTCAGGATCAGAGTCATGTAACTCAGGCTGTTGTACAATACAGTTCTGCCCAAGACTCATGACAAAATAACTGTTAAAGAACGAATGAGAGTCATGGACTGATTGTCTTATAGGCAGTAGTGCTGTGAGTAGTGGCAGTGTCTTATATTCAGTAGTGCTGCAGAAGGAGCTCTCTTAGAAATACTCAGTTCAAGGAACACAGAGGAAGAACCCTTATCATTTTAATGACTCCATTTTTTTTTTTTTTTCTATTATAAATCTACTTTATAATAGTATACCTGTTGTTGTGGTTTAACCCAGCTGGCAGCTAAATACCACACAGCCGTTCGCTCACCCTCCCCCCTCCCTCTCTGGGAGGGGGGAAAGAAATGGGAAAGTGAAACCTGTGAGTTGAGAAAAAGACAGTTTATTAAGATAGAAATAATAATAATAATAATAATAATGTACAAACAAGTGATGCCCAATGCAATTGCTCACCATCTGCTGACCGATGCCCAGCCCAACCCCGAGCAGCCAGCCCCCCACCCCGGCTAGCCACCCCTAGATATTGTTCAGCATGACCCCAGATGGTATGGAATACCCCTTTGGCCAGTTTGGGTCAGCTGTCCTGGGGCTGTCCCCTCCCAGATCGTGCTGCACCCCCAGCCTGCCCGCTGGCAGGACAGAGCGAGGAGCTGAAAATCCTTGGCTTAGTGTAAGCATCGCTCTGCAGCAATTAAAACATCAGCATGTTATCAGCACTCTTCTCATCCCAATCCAAAACATAGCACCCTACCAGCTACTAGCAGGAAAAATAACTGTCCTAACTGAAACCAGGACACCTGTGCAGCAGAAAATATACAGTTCAATTTTATTTACATTGCTATTATTCCTATTATCTTACAGATAAAATGAGGAAGTGTGCAAGCACTGTGTAGAGCATGTGAATGCTAGCCTCCAATATGCTTTATTAAAGCCTCATGGCAAAGAGGAGGGAGTCCTGGAGAGTCTGCTCATGCTCCTCTTGAAAAGTTACCAAGCACAATGAACAAACTCGTGAATAATGGAGGAATCTGTTGCATCCTTTTTACTGCAAGCTATCATTCGTAAAGCCTTCCAGAGGCACTGTGAATCAGAGGCACAAAGGAGTTCAGGAATTTTTATTTAGGTGAGCAGCTTTTCAGAACTCATCGTAAATTGCTCTACTTTAAAACACTATTTCTAGTCTAATTTTATTATGTCTGTATTAAATATTCATGTCTAAATTTGATTTTCATTTCACCTCCACAGCTCACAGTCACTCACTGATATCTTTATCAAGCAACTAGCAAAGATCCAGAAGGATCCACAATGCAACATGAGTGTCCACGAAAACATATTAACATGTATTTTTCATTGAACTTCCAGGTTAAGGACCTTACAAGGCACTTAAAAAAATAAATATAATAAATAAATAAATAAATATAAAAAACCACTTCCAATTGGTCTTGTTATTCTTATTTCCTCACTTATGTTCTCATTCCTCCATACCTCTTTTTTTTTACCTCTTTTTTTTTTTTTAACTCTTCAAAATATTATTAAAATGCAAATGCAAATTTAATTAGATGAGCCCCCCAAAAAAGAAATTAGATTTTCTTATCTGAAATAGTAGCCTGAGAGTATTACATTCAGAAATTATTCCCTTCACAGAAGGAAATTATTGAATAATGAAATAATTTCCTTTACAGAAGCAAAGCAAAGTTTCTAAAAATCTGAAGAAGTACGACTCATTTCCTCTAAATAAACCCTGAAGTTCAATTGCTAGCATAAGGCATACCAGAACCGATATTCATGATCTGAAGAACTATTATAATTTGTATTGATTCAGCCAATAGAAAACATTAATGGAATCAAAGGTTCACATGACTAATAAAATCAATAAAACCAGCAATGTTAATTCAGACTTGCATCAGTATCTAAAAGCCAATATCATCATCCAAGCCTAGACAAAAGTTAAGGAGTTAATAAAATATTTTTTTGCCAGCACTACTCCTAGATGATTTGAACTACAGTTACATTTGCTTTCCTTTTGTGTGCTTTTTCACTATTATAGTCAAGGGAACTGGAAATCAAATGCACAATAGCTTCCCATCAATTAATATTTGTAACAATAAAATTGTTTTTAATATAATTCACCTTGAAAGTAACTACTGCAGTGAGATTATTTTCTTTATGCCAATGTATATTTTGATTTAGTGATGTTTGCACAGAGGCTTATGTGGGATTAGTAAAATGTGGCATTTATGAACTACTTCACTCATCAACGAAAGTCAGCTCTTTCCAATAGGGATGAAAAGCATGAATTAATAAATAGTGTGTTTACTTGTATACTCACGGAAAACAACAGCTTGCTTCAGATACCACTATTAAACAGCAGGTTTATATCTGATTATATATGGAAGGTATATAGATGATGAATATTTCTTGTTTACAGCCAGATTAAATGGGAAAGAACTAAAATTGTTTGCTTTAAGGGGACATAATATTCCCAAAAAATTGGGAAACTTTAGATAAGGGGAATGAAACTTCAATTATGAGTCAGATTTCCCTGAATTCTCATCTCAGCTAATGATTTATGATGATAAATATATGTTCAAACAGGATCCAAAGGTTGCCATATGCATGCACACTATACATTTCCTCAGCTTGTTGGAAGTGCAATTCACTTGGGTCTCACTCAGAAACTCTCTTGGGTTTCAGTCAAGTATGATGATGTGACAAATTAATGATGATAGGGCTTTTGACAGAAATGGAGTGCCTTAACTCCAGTTAGCTATGACCTACAGGATAGTGTAAGCTTTTCATCCTTTGTCAGGACAGTAAAATCTTTTCTTTCTTTCCTCTAGCATATTTTAACAGGAAAGTTAGAACTATTCTTTTTTGATTCACACAAATTCTTTGACACCATTTTAAACACGTCCCAACTCCAAATGCTAACATGTATTCTCTCAGGTACCTCTTGTAATCCTTATTTGTTGCAGAGCATTTATAGAATAAAAGCTTCCCAAGTTGAACAGTTGAGTGTACATCCATAGCTTTTTCTTCCCCTCCCGGTGCCCTACATGACCAAGCTAGCATGAAGTACAGAATATCGATTAGAAGTATGCTATGGATTCCTTGCACTGCAGGTTAAATTACTGTATACTGTATATTTTTAATTTCCCACAAATAACAATAAACATGATTGATTCTTCAATTTCAGAGCATCGTTTTGGCAATTAAGAAAATAAATACTCTTTCCGCATACAGCTCGTTTTTTTCTAGGTAAATGTCCACAGTGTATTAGCTCATGTGTGACAGACAAATAACCCCTCTCCCTGTAGGCCTCACACTGTTTTGTGTTGTTGTTTTTTTTTTTTTTTTCTTTTTTATTTATTTAGAACCCGCCATTCATTTTCACACCTGACAGTAAAAACCCCAGGACGTGGTTGTTGTGAAGAGGATTATCTTTCAGATCAATGCTGAAATTGATTCCAAACCACACTATTTATCAGCCTGCAGCTAAAGTACTAGGAATCAGGAAATATTTCTTCTCCTCCCAAATCCATTCTTATTCTGCTGCTGGAAATAACAGTACTGTGGTCTCCGTTAATACATAGCTTTTCTGTTCCTTGTGTATGTGGAATATCAATATCAGATAAACAATGCAATTAGTTGCATTATCAAGTTCTCTTGAAAAACAACTAGAGTGAGAACACAACAGTGTAATTAGTTTTGGTACTACTGTTGAATGGTTGCTGGTGCTAAGACTATAGCCTTACAATGACATCAGACATTTCTGAATCTCATCTGTATCTTAAAATGTATTTTATATTTCTATTAGTATGGTATAATGCACATTAAATATATCTTTTAAAAGCCACACTTAAGGGTGGTTTTCATTGAGTGCTTTTATTTATTTGAGACCATAATAACACTGTTAGCTTGTTATGACATGACTTAACTTGTATATTAATGTAGGCCTGAAAGTACAGGACCAAGTTTGTGGTAAAGTTTAATCTAATGTACTGCATAAGCTCCAAATAAATAAAAAATATAGTTTAATTTACGATACATAAACACACACAAAGAGTAAGGAAATTTAAAGTAATATCTAATAATATTAATGTATGGTTAATATAAAGATGATGAGTAGTTAAATTAAGCAACACTGAATTTTTCCTTACTTCTTTTATCATAGAAATTTTTAAATTTCACTAGAACTGCAAAATGAAAATTATCACAATAAGATTTAGGAATGAAATATCCAGGAAAATCTAAGATTAAATAATTTAGGCTATTTCTAAACTGGATACTAAGTTCATATGTTTCAATTTCATATAGCCAATTAAATATAGACCCAGGAGGCTACACGTGGTGGAAACACTCTAGGAGGCTAGTGTTTAATCTGTTCTGAGAACAAAGACCTGTCTCAACAGCTTGCTGAAATAATAAAAATAAACCAATAGATAATTTTGACCATTCGAGGTAGAATATTTACCATTTTTTTGTGAGAGATTTAATCTTTGAAATAGTTTCAATATATCATCTAATTAGTCTTTAAGATACTGAAGTAGTTAAATATTAGCTTATAAGTGGGTAAAGGTAAAAAAACTTTCATTGTTTTACTCAAGGTAAAAAACTGTCTCATACAGCTCAAAAAACTCAGAGACTCCTACATCTTAGTGTTGGACTCCACTCTGTATCCTATGCTTATCAACCTGTTGAGGCATATGGCAGAGATTTCAAAATACCTTTGTTTTACATTTCAAGTTAAGACACTAAAAGTGGTAATTTACATGGAAAGGTTTGCTTTGTTTTGGTTTATTTTTTAATAGGCTTAATAGTTTTACAATATAGTTTAAAAATTAGTAAAACAGGCTTATCAGTTTTATTAAGAAGCACATCTGTAAGTCTTACATGCATACATACATACATGACTCTTACAAAGCCAAGCTTTATTGATTTGAGATTTTAAAACAGAAGGTCTAAAATTCTGTTTCGGAATGTCAGCTACTTTTTGTTTGCTGAGAGAAGAATTGCTATTTTCACTCAGGACTGCAATAAAAGTTATTCTGAACAACTACGAGATTATTATAGGTGTGTTTTGGTAACTGTCCCAAGAAGGGTAACTAGTATTATTAATCTTCTACCTTCTAACTAATTTTAGTTGGAAGACGTAATTTTGCAGATGCAAAAAAGATTTTGCAGATAAGAGCAACACGACCACTGCAGTTGTCTTCAGTTGCTAGAAGTGAACCTGGTGCCTTATATCACTGCTTTGCACTCTTTTTATAAAAACAATGTACCTCTTTCACACACACACACAAAAAAAGACAAATTTACCCAAGTAAATTACTGGCACTCCTACTAGAAGAACTGTAAAGACATGCAGAGACTCAAATACACTACGTGCATGTAGTTTTTATAATCTTCTATTAAGATTGATACTGATCTTGGGAAAACGGCAAGCACTCTATATAGTAAATTTTTTGAACTATTCAGCAATGAAATCACTTCATGAGTACACTCAGGTAAAATAAAATTTCCTACTATTAATCAAACCAGTAAATTTATTGACATTATCACATTTTTCTCTTATATTACCATTATTTTTATTTATCTTTTATTATTTTTATTATTTGAATTACTCCTATCTCCCAAACAAAATACAAAGAAAATTAAATTTGGCAAAACATTAAAAATCCTTTTAGCTTTGGGCTTTCTGCCTTCCATTTTAGTTTAGCAGTGCATATGCACTATTAATCTCAAAACAGAAGCAAAAAGGAAGCCATATTATTCACAAAATTCTCTTCTACCAGAAACATGTGCAGCATGTGCAGCCTAGAGCACTTACTCATATTTAGAACAGCAAAGCACTCAGCAAGATAGATCACAAATTTTTATGATCTGTGTTGAATGCATAAGCACTTATTTCAAGCATGATCAATAGAAATCAAAATTCCTAACAACCCTTTGTGTTACTCGTGATTTTGACTTTCCATAGAGAATTTTTTTTTTTTTTTTAAAAAATGTTTTCAGAGTTCATGGAATTCATTTATATCAATGAAACAAAATCATATTTAAAAGCATTTTCTTTCTAGTAATAAAAAATTATACATCAGATCTATAACTAATACAAAATAAAGTATTATACATTTATGCAAAATGATTGGAAATTCATATTAAATATTGTAGCATTTCATTTTTGAGGTATATGCTAGAAAGCAGCTTATAACACTTCATCAAACTATTAAAATGCATTATTATTCTTGTTAAAAATAAAATATGAGTATTTTGTAGAACTTGTTTTGCTTTGGAGAGTGCATTTTAGCTGTCTTACTCTGTCTTGAGTGCATCAGCAAAGAGCTATTGCCAAAATTCCCTTCTAATTGGGAAAGTGTTGGATAAAAATGGCATTATTATTATTATATAGTAGATTCTTAGTAACAAAACCTCTAAGGAAACAATTCCACTGATTTACACAGTTATGACTAATGTGCTAGCCTTTTACTTTGGGCATAATAGGCTACTGTTGGTTACTTTTTATCACATTAGGCAATTATTTCCCACTATAATTCTTGACTCATTAGTCTGTCTACTTATTTCTAATAGAGATATAGAGAAACACTACACAGATAAATGTTATCTTACAGCTACATATCAAATTTAAACAAATCCCATTAGCTAAGGAAAATGCGTCAGTTAAGAAATTATCAGAGACCCACAATGCCTCTATAGCTTAATTTGAGTTAGGGTTAAATTCCCTCCTCAGGTTTACAGGGGATAGCCGAGGGCTGAAACCGATTCCTTAGTTAATGAGTAAAAAGCTGTCTTCTGTGCTCACATATATTTGCTGTACCTCTGTCTACAGGCAGGTATATTTTCAAATCATGATGCAACCTACTGATCAAGACCTTGGACTTGATATGGAATATCTGGATCCTACTTTGCCACGGTTCTTCTTTGTGATCTGTTTCACCTCTCCTCCATTTATTTTCTTTCACTTCCCTATCAATACTAATCCCTCTAGATGTGGTGACATAGAGTATCATTGCATCTAACTTTAAGGCACCTGATCCCAAAATGGAATTTACAGTCTAAGGCAGGCATATAAGTGACCTAAATAAGGAGAGCCTAGGGCCTGAAAACAGGAATCACAACAACCAGGATGCAAAGCAAAAATCCACCTGAGCTAGACGCAAGAAGCATGTTGTCCTTGTTTAATGCAATGCCACTTAGACATAGGAGGTACTAACAAATAGTCCAGCCCTCAAACCAAAAGAAGCTGCATCAGCCTGTCAGCTCACCAGAACTGAATAGTCCTCAAAAGTGCAGGGTTAACTTGCCTAAACCCTGAGCTGAGCTCCTAAAGGTGTGTCATTTCCAGAAAATGAACAAGAATATCTGTATTCAGAACTGCACTGGAGCAAGCGGAATATCTTTACACAGTGCTGTACTGTGTGATGTAGACAGGTCGAGCAGCAGAGGCTGTTCTTCAAAGTCTAGGTTTCTACAACAGACCTGCAGGTGAATGGGGTAAAAAAAAAAACATTTGGCTTCTGTTACCCCTGTTTATTTAACTGATTGAAAAATATCCCAAATATCCCTCCAGGTGGGGATATGGACTAAGAAAGAAACATTTTGACAGCACAGTGCTATTTATAACAGTGGATACTCAGCCCTGCTCCTCTCACTTTCCTGTGGTACACTCTTCTCAGCAAAAAACTCCTTTTCTGCCTGTGTTTAGAGCAGTTCTGCTCCAGTTTTCAGGAAACAAAAGCCTTTCCTTGAATACTGCCCTCACACTACCATATTCTTGATTTTCTTTATTTTTTTAAACACCTAGACAGTGTCCTTTATAAATCAGAATAAAACAGCAAATGTATTCGTGTTTAACAAGTGAATGTATATTCTGTCCTCACCATGATACCTTCTGACATTTGCCATTCCATAAGAACTTTCTCTTTCCTCTACAACTTCTTCCTCAATCTCCTTTTCTGTTTTTGTTTGTTTGTTTGTTTTGTTTTGTGTTTTTTGTTTGTTTGTTTGTTTTTGATGCACTCATCTTCTTTCATGCCATTACTTTTCTTTAGAACATTTTCTTGTTCTGAAGAACGAGATGAATGAAAGAAAGATGGAGGATGACCTCCATCTTTTCACATATTTCTTCTAGAAATGTTTTCATACATGTCTTTCAGATTACTTTTTTAAAAAATGAACATCCACATATCTACAGAGGCTAAATGTTCAGTGTATGATAGGCAATTCAACTGTGAGAGTCAAACTTAGATCAAATGCTGAAGAAGTTGTACTAAGCCTGTTTATTTCTCAAATCAAGTCTCTCAGGTACAGTGCTGATCACATAGAAAATTCTCAGAATATAATTCACTACTCTGAAGCACTTTCCTAATTGCAAGCACTTCTCATTTCAATAAGCAAAACAAGATATTCAACTCACCACTGCATTATAATACCTGTCTGTGTCTTTCAACTGCTTTCAGTGGAGTTATGCTAGAGTAAAACTGAAGCCAACACAGTGTTTGATCAACCCTAAGATATGTCCCTATGGCTTTTTGCTGTATTCCAGCCCATTAACAGGCTATCTGGTATGACAGTGCAAGAAGATCATTATGGCTTAATGAGATGATTAAAAAGCCAAAATGTGCAGTTGTTGCAAAATATTAGCATGGACTCAAGGATACACCAGCAATATTTAATATACTAATTTAATAAATTATTTGTGGCAAACTAGGAAGTCTTCAAATTTCCACTACATTGTTTTAAATTATCCAAGATACATATATTCCTCATGTTAAAACACTGACACTATTAAATGTGGGCCTAATTTTAGAACTATTTATGGATGTTGTCTTGCTATTATTTAGATGGTGTATTGCTACTTATTATTTTATTGATCTGTGCTTCATGATGTCTAGCATTTAAAGGAAGCACTACAAATAAGGTGATACTCAAACTTCAACTTTGTACAATCTTTAACCTGGTAAAAGGTACATCAGAGGTTTCAAAATATATTTCAAAACCAGTGCTTACACTGAAACAACTTCTGAAAATATTAAGCTTGAAGGACAACATTTCCAAAGTTATACAGGTACCTACCCAAACTGAGCAGAAGCATATAATTTGTCAGACTTTGGTTGATTCAGCTTAATTTAATTTTGCCAGTCTGAAGACTTCTGTGATGTTAATTTCAGTGCCCCTGAAGAAAACAGGTGACCATCTCCAATACCTAAATGGACTCAGTTACTTCATACAAAGGTGTCACTTAATGGAGGAAAATGTAACAGCCTTAAAACAAACTCCAAACGCAACTGAGGTAAATTAAGAGGGGAAAATATATGCTGTTTAAACTGTCATCTATGAAAGCATGTAATTCATCTATGATGAATCGTGATTGGTCTATGAATCACATCCCTATAAAATGCAAAGTTCCTTTTGAATTAATGCTACCTAAATATACAGCAGAACAGACAAAATTACTAGATTTGAGAAAAGCTGAGAATTAATACAAACTCTGTTTGACCTTTAATTAAATGCTTTAAAAATTATCTGCCAGTTTTGTATATACCTTAGACTACTTTTTTTTAGTATCTATTATCCATATCCCTAATTCTGTTGCTTTATGATATTTTAGTTATTTCAACAAACAAACAAACAAAAAAACAGCAATGATCTCAGTGGGATGACTCTATAAATGTTTACTAAATTATTTAGTCCATCCTCACATTTTTAGTAGAAAATGTGATAGAAGTGAAAAAGAAGGCTCTAGGCAGAGGATCTGTACTGAACCAGAGTAAGAAATATTTAGGTGAGCAATGAAACCCTCAAACTAGCACATGAAACACTGCATTAAATTGTGTGTTATTTACACTTGGATAAACAGACAGAAAGAACACTGCAAAAAATCTGAAGAATTGGATTTTCTGCACATGCCAACAGTGATGCTGAACAAGCCACACTTCTAGAAAATCAGTTTAATTAGCCACACAGATAACCTTAACCTACTGTTTCCAATGGAAGAGAAAAGCATACAATCTCTTAGCTCTACTATGTACACTGTAGATTCAAATGTTATGGAGACAATATATTGTATGCTTATACACAATTGCAACATTAAGAGGCAGCTTAGTAGTACTAAAACACAAATGAAAGGGACATAAAATATAAATTGGGTCTTTCAAAACAGAGTTCAACAGGCAGGCTTTCAAATTATGACTGTTTATGGCCACATACAGGCTATAACCCAATGTTTCAGTGAACAAATTCACAATTCACACCACTTTTTCAGAAGTGACCTCAGAAACTATTCTACAGAAATACTAGATATGCATATCCCCTAAATAAAAAGACAAAGGACCCAGTGGCCCAGTCAAAACTTCTCCCCTCCTGCTCTAAGAATTTATTGCCCTCTGTTACATAAGCAGCATCTGCATTTTACATACTGAAAACTGTGTATATGTGATGATAATTAAAAGATCTTACACAAATGTGAAATATTTGAAATAATATACAAGAAATCAAAATGTATTTCTCCTATAATATATATGTGTTCCGCCAGCATTATAAAGACAAATAAATAAATAAATAAATAAATAAATAAAATCATTCTGGAAGGAACTTTAGAGCAGATTTACATATCCCTTAGTTTTATAACAAAAGTGCTGATGTATGTCTTTGGCATTGTGGAAGCAGGGCTACAACATTTGCCTGTCCATTTTTAAAACATATCTATTTCCAAAATATTAACAGTTCTATTTTGTTGCTATTTACCATATTCTCCCTTCAAAGAAAAAATAATTATTTGTCTATCAGTAAGATATATATATATCTTCCTTTTTATGATCTGTGACTACTATATTCTAAAATGCAAAGAAATACAGAATGTTGAACATCCCATGTTCACTTGAAGAAATGGTATCATAATTTCTCCACAACTCTTGAAAGTGACCTGAATTAACTTGGTAGGCACTTCAATGGGATACAGAAAGATCGATACCAGGAAATAGTTTTATTTGTTGGTCAATAATGAAATATTGAAAGATTATAAGGACTAGAAAATGTGTGTTTTCTTATTTTTTAGTCAGGTAAGCTTAATGGCATATGTAAGAGGCCAGTGGATGTGAATAATTTCAGATATAGATAGCAATACAAAAATTAATAGTTTTTCAGGAAAAAACTACTTGCTACTGTATTATATATGCCCTGAGATTCTCACCTTAACATCCCTCCTGACCTCAGCTAAAGGCTTCCAACAGAAGATGGAATACTATCAGTCTGAAAAGTCCAAGATCATTCCACTTTATAAATGAAAACATGAACTTCACTCAGAAAGGTAAATAAAATATTAAGAATATTAAGAATATATGGTAGGCTATAGTGTCTGTCTAATTATTACACACTGTACATTCTGTTTTGAGTATAGCTCATGTCAAATGCTTAATAAAAGTTTAAAGATTTGGAGATCTGTATGCAAATGCAAAGACCTCCATATCCTGATTTCATACCACTTTCTTACTGCTACTCCTTGGATACTCTTTTAACCAGATGTTAAACCAGCTGTGTGACAACTCAAGTTCTAGGCATGGGGAGAAGAGCAGATGAAAGTCAGTAGGTGTGAGATGCTATTAGTGCTTTTGAAAAGCTTCCCCAGTGTTAGAGACACATCCTAACAGACAGACTTGATTTGTCCACTGCTGGTTTGCCTACTTGAAATCTGAGAATGAGTCACATGAAGAGTCACACTTTCATCCATGCTTCAGTGAGAAACATATACACCTGAACCAATATCCAATGAGACAGAAATTTATGGAAACCATACAGATCTGGAATATTCAAAGCATGAAAAAGTATTTTCTCCCCCTTTGACTTAAGAAAGCTTTTATAGACTTGGGAACTAGACAAAAATTGTAACACCTCTTTCGTGGTGTCTGGTGGCACAGTCCTCCCAAAGTCAACTGCTTGATACTTACCAGCAGAGAACCAGCTGCTTCTGGTAAAGGTGTCTCCTTTATCAGTAAATTGTTATTAATCCTCTCAGCATTTCATATCTAATATACACATAATCAAAGCATCCCTTATTCCTAATGCTTAAGGGAAAAACAAAACAAAACAAAACCTTGCTTTTTGTATTTATACAGAGATTTATTTATTTATTTGTTTGTTTGTTTTTCCAGAAAGCACTGCTGGTGTTTTAAAAGTTATAATGATGTATGCTGGATTAGTAACAGAGCCATCACATTACAAGATCTTACAAAACATATACTCTAGAACTTTTTGACCACAAATAAGATTTCTACCTGAGCTTGTAAATTTATGAAAGTTAAGGCAGGCTTAAAAGAAATATAGCATATTAAAATGAAATAAAGGCTGTTTTATTATTATTTTAAAAGGCTACAGTAATTTATTACCCACAGTGTGTTCATCAGGACTAGAATCTGACAGACCCATGGATGCTTTCCTCCCTAATAGATCAAGCTAATCATAAAACACATACTATTTTCTGCCTAGCTCCCTTCTGTTAATCTACTTGCTAGCATTAAATCCTAAACACCAATGCTAATTCTAAGCATGTCAGAGCCATAAAAATTATTTACATGACCTGGCATACTTACTTACTTAATTTTTCTATTTTTCTAAATAAACAGAATATACTTAGGAAAAAAAATACAAGCCACTGACAATTGTAGATACAATATTGAAAATGAAGAGCGATTTAATACTTAACTACATTATAGAAATAAATGGAATAAAGCTCAAGAGCAAACAAGAGCTGTGGAATTTCTTTTAACTATGATTCAGGGACAAACAGTCATAAACTATGCAGTTTGCCATTATCTTTAAATATGAGAACTTACATGCAGTGTAAATGGGGATTAAAAAATATTATTAATAATATGGCAGCATTTCTAAATTCACATTTAAAGCTATTAACTTTAAAAGCAAAGTGGCTTCACTTAAATCTAAAGAGCTCATTTTTCCTTGGGTTTAATGGGCAACATAAGTCGATCCATGGAAAAATAAAGTCCTTTTTTTCTCAATCTTTTACAAGATTAGATTTCAGTCGGGTCTTATGAGCTTGTCTGATTCACCCTAAAGTAGAATGAAGACAAGGAGAGGAAACACATAGCTGGTGGCGTTACGAAGTACCAGACCATCGCTTTCTCAAGCATCCCAGTCTTAGACCAACTTAGAATTGCTTTTAGTATAAGCCATATCTGGTTTGATGACAACAGAGAGAGAAAAGGATATGTCTGTGTTTGGATTCTTGGCCATTTTGAATTTCTGCATAGTTCTGCTACACCAGTTTATTTCATTTTTTTTCACCTGTTCATTGTTCCTGTTCATTTGGTTGCACTCAATGAATACTTGGTTAAATTTTCATAGCACTGTGTTTCATCACAAAATCTGGATGAATTATCTTCATTTACCAGCCTCAACACTGAGTCACAACACAGAGCAAGATAATACCACTTAAATTTGTTTTCATTACAGTACAGTTCTTGATATTTTTTATTCATCTATAGCATAATCAGAGCTTTATGTTACTTTCAGAATAAGAGACTTCTTGAATTCGGTATGACAATTAGGCACACTGGATATATATGAAATAAATACATGTTTGTTCTGCCACCTAAATGGAGGTGAAATATTGTGAATTGAATATGATATATTCAATATTATGAATTGAAATATTCAGAAAATATTGCAATAAACAGAAATACAGAATGTGGATTCTATTTTTAGGAAAAGAGATGTAGGTTTTCCAAGAATTTAAGGGAAGTGTAATAGGAATAAGGGCAAACTTTTCTTCTTTTAAGAAAAGTAGAAGAAACACTGTCCAGCGTTAGTAGACTGCCATTTCATCAGGCTTCTTCAAAAATATTTCTGCAGAAAGTGGTGGACAGGTTTTCTTACAAATGTGCTGTGTTTTGTTGTTTGTTTGTGTGTTTTCTATTATTATCATTTTTTAGATACCTAAGATTTGAATGACATTGTGTCAGATTGTTCCTGGGCTACCTCTGCTGATCAGCACAGATTGAGATGTGCATGCTGTGTTCTTTATCAAACCTACTGGCATCCTTATAAAATGAAAAATAAGATTTTAAAAAAAAAATCCTGATGGGTAGGACAAAAAAAAATCACTTTTTCATTTTTAAAGCAAAAATCATTTTTTTGGTGTGATTGCAACCCCTTTGAAGCCATGTGCTGTATTAACATACAAACAATTTCACTGAGGATTTCATGTTATCATAAATTCACCAAAATACTGACAGGAGCCAAGTACTCAGAAGATAACAAAATATGTCTTCAAATATCTGGTATGGAATGAAGGTTAGCATTCATCATTGAAAAAGACTAGACACAGTCTTCTACTCTCAAAGGAAAAAGTTTGAAATCAAATTTGCAATCACAATGAAATGACGGATGTGAAAAATCAGTTGATCACAATCGTGATGAATATTATTTAATTACTAAATATCTGAATTTTATATAATAAATTTTCAGCAAATAGTCACAGAGAGCACTAAAAAGCATATTTCAAAAACTGCTCCCGTAACTGAAATATCTTGTGGTTGTCCTTATGATTCTTTAACATCAAATGACCTTTCAAACTGTAAACAGTATTGCAGTGATGATTATATATGCCTAGAATTTAGCCTTTCAGAAAGATATGTTGGAAAAAGTAGGTAAATTTTGACTTCCGAAACACAACTTGACAAGCAAAACAGTCTAATAATAAACACTGCATACTATCACACTTAGAAACTGAGTAGAGTTACCCCATGTTTTACTTCTGTTGTTGCTGTTCTCTGTGCTTTCCTTGTTGCCTCAAATTGTTCAGATGTATTTTTCATTTTTTTATGCAGGAGAACACAGTTGCTGTGAAAATAGTAATATATTGCTCCCTGAACTGCACAACTCAAAGTATCTTAGTGGCTGTGGTCTAATAAATAAAAAATAAATCTTGCCTACTGATTACACAACTTTCTATGTTTTTTTATTCTTATAGTTTGATATGAAGGATACTAAACTGAGAAATCTGGAAACTCCTCCATGCCAGTAAACAGATTCAGAACTGGCAGAACAGACTTCTTTATACCAGTCTGCCTATTAAAAATCTGAAGAACAGCTTACTCAGCATTGACAGTAATTAACACTCCATCCTTATTTATATCTCTCTGCTTTTTATTCAGACTGTCACCAAGGCAGTGTAATCAGGTTGTGTTATCTGTAAAGGATGTGTTTGTTGTTTTTTGTTTGTTTGTTTTAATAGGAAACCCTAAAAGCATCTGCTTTACTCAGACACATAAATGCTAAGTGCTTTTGGATGAAACTTTAGCCCATTATCTATCTGAACTTATTTTAAAATGACAGGAAAGATTATTCTTGCTTTCATTCGTCCACTCCAAGAAGTGTAATTATCAGTTTCCTGCGCAACTCCTTTCTGGATCTTCAGTCACTAAACACATCATCCAAAACCAGTGTAAATCACTAAACACATCATCCAAAACCAGTGTAAATCAACATAGCTTTAATTAAAGCTGGTGAAGCAACAGTGATATAGCCTGACTCAGAAGTCCAACTTAGTGAACAGACAGCTCAGTGTTATTTACAAGCATGGGTATGTTAATAAACCTACCATGTGGGAAAGGCCAGATCTCCATGGTTGAAGAATCTTATCCTTTCACCCATCTAGTCAGGGAAGAATAACTCTCAAACCAAATTTCCTCACACTGCTATGCTCATAAACATAATGTTTCTGTTCTAAGCCAGCAATCTAAAGGGGGAAAAGCGACAAAGTGTGCTGTACTCAGAAGCCAACAAAAGCTGTGCCAGAGTTCTCCAAAAAGGTACGAATGACATAGATTCTGTGCTGAACGTCTAAAAAAGCCAGACGCAGTTGAAAGCATAGGGAAGAAAAAGCTAGAGCAGGAACCTGAAAAAAATAAAAATACAAATAAAATAGGGTGAGAGATAAAGCACAAGACTCAGGAGCACTGCACTGAGCAGATGCATTCTGCTTGCCTTATGGTCTTACACATATTCATGACATTTTTTTTTAAAGAGTTAGTCTAAGGTAAATTATAATTGCAGCACTTAATGATCCCTGTTGAGTCTTAGCATAAAGGATGGGGGAAAAAAGTCTACAAAACATTTGAATGCATCTGTTGTAGCACTAAACTGAGAGGCAGAACTGAGCACTTTGGGCTCACGGCTGTACTAACATTATCGTGTGATAGCTTATTCATCTACAGCTGGAGCTATTCTGAAGCAAGTTCCTACATATCTTCAACAGCTGGTACAGGTTCTCAGGCATCTTTCCCCAAAAGCAGCAGCTATCTCATGCTTTTGTCTCCATTTGGATTCTTCTACTATTCTATTGGTCTTGTCAATAGGATGGCAGCCAAGATTTTTCATATTTAATAGAGAAAGTTACCTATTAAAGGTCTGTATCACTTAAAACATGAATGCTTTGCTATTAGTGCCACTGAGCAGAATGAAGCCCTTAAATCAGAGATTGATTCAGGGTACTGTAACTTTGTCTACTCCTAATCTAAACTAAACTATAAGCAATAGACTGAAAGTGACAACTTTTATAAACTATTGCCTGTCTATAATTTGCCAAGTTTAAATTTTGAGAATAATACTGAATAAAGTAGGAGCACCAAATCAACAGTGGCATTTCCACTTCACCACTTATTTTGGTTATCTGCTCCACTGAATAAAATGTGGTATATAACTTCAGCATGCATTTTTGCATCACAATGCCAATTTTCACTGAGAGCATTTCAGAGTTTAAACAAAGGGAAGTCAGAATGTATTTTTCCATTTTCAATGCTTTTTGTATTCTGAGAATACATATCTACTTTTACTTCCTTTCAGAGCAATTCAAGTAATTGATTAGATTTGAAGGAGAAATGTGTACTATTAAAAAATAAAAATAATAAAAAAAATCCAACATCCTTTCAGAATAAGGGAGTACATCACTTCTGAGATATTTGAGATATTTCAATACTTACAAACCCTACAGAACACCAATTCATTGTTTTGACAGTTCCAATATATTGTAGGAATATTATATATTTATATGTATACTATTAATATATTAGCTGCCATATTCAAATCAATGATCTTTGCATTTGATAATACTACCTTGAAATTTTGCATTAGCCTTTTCTACTAAGGATTGCAAACATCAAAATCAGGAAAAGCTTTTGAAGAACATATGAAGTATTACTTATATATAACTTAGGGAGTTTTATTTTAACAGAATTTAATTTCATTTGTTTCACTAGGCTTTATTAGATGTCCAATAGACATCTTGTATCCAGAATTCAAAAAATCTCAGATAAAAATACTAGTTCTATATTGAAGACTTTATGAGGATGTGAGGAATTTCAGGCATGAACATGTCATCCTAGTCAACATCCTAATGCAATGCTGTTATGTTTGACTGACTCCTCTCTACGGGCTATTTGCGGAAGTATTTTTCGTGTAGTATCATCCATAATACTTTTCACAAGACATTTGATAAAGCCATATAATGCAATCTATCTAATTTGGACTCTGAAACCATTATCACAGAACCAATCATCTAGATTGAAAAAGACCATCAAGATCACAAAATGCAACTTACCAAATCTCATCACTAAACCATGTTCCTTTGTTCCACAAAACCTTGCTCACCATTGTGATTGCCTCCTGTACTCAAAATTTACTTAAAGAAATCCTCATTTAGTTTAAAGAATGAAATGAAATCTTAAGCACTTTTTTTCAGGGAAGGACTTCATGGTGCTTCCTATATGAAGGATTCCACAACACATTTTAAAAGTTTCTAGTTATAAAGTAGGTTTTTGTTTCTTTGTTTGCTTTTTTTGTTTGTTTAATAAATTCCATATGAATTCTTTGCTCATACCTAAAGGAGCATCACAGTCAGATAATAGTACTATTACCTTAATTGTATTATTCAAATGGACATAATCATAAACCTGTATTTTAATTTATATACATTTGAGAGAATGAAGAGCTGCACATCTTTTAAAAATACCTACATGTATTAGATAATGTCACTTTGTATAAAGCTGTCGCATTTCAACATCATTTACCATATAGAATCTGCTATTTCTATCCTGATACATTATTTTTAATAGAGTATGTTCTGATCATCATAAAAGTATCCTATCATTAACTTCAATCAATGTAAGAGTGCAAGTATATTTGCTATGTGAACTGTTCACTGTCATCCGGAGGTGTACAATGTGTTGCAGTATGATATCAAACTTTTTTGAAATTATCTGAGAAAAAAAAAAGGCGTAATTAATCACTTATTATTTATTTATTTATTTATTATTTTTAAAGAAAAGTGTAATTAATTATCACCCTTCCCTGTGATCTCTGATTAATGAAGGGAGACAGTGCGTCCAGAGACCTAGAAGTAGTTTCTGTGGTTGTGATGTAACTTGCTCCAGATAAAGTATACTTATAGCTTTTCTTATAGTTGTCTTGCTGTATTTCCTTGTAGATTACATTTTGTTATGAGGAATCTGCAGTATTTCCTTAAAATCCATACACAACTGCTGATCAAAATACTAACTTTACCTTTTTATTATGGTTATTATGTTGTGTACATCTCCCAGATTCCTAAATTCTGCAATAACTTTTCACTTTTTTTTTTTTTTAAAAAAAAAAAGATTTTGAAACATTTTCTTTCTCTGAGATTAGAATGCTGATTAGAAAGTGTATCTATACTGCTTTTTTAAATATTTGTCAGTCTAGGACAGCATTGCAGAATTCCTCCTTTTGGTCCAGGCTTGAACTTGAAGAAATATTCACATACTACACAAAATATATGAATTTAAATAAATGTGATCTGAATTCTTTGTTCTGTAAGACCAGAACAAAGCTGCAGGAGTTCATCTTAGTCTTTCAGAAAAATGGAATATTCACTTCACTAACTATTATTTACAACATTGCATCATAACCTACAATTTGCATTCTTTGTTGTGTAAGCATCATCCTTGGTTGGGTCTGTCCTCAGAGTTTGGAGATTTTAGATAACATTTGGCCAATTTGCTACAGTTTCATTTGATTAAAAGTATATTGAAAATATGCTGGCATCTAGCTCTATATTCAATAGCTCATAATATTTGTACTTCTCTCACCAAATGCAGATGAATTTGGTTTGTTTGTAATCATAACTGACAAACACATGCTATCAAGAGTTTTAAGTAAAACAGATTTAATTATACATAGAGACTCAGTAAAACAATTCATCTCAGATATGGATATCTCATTTGAATGTCATAAATGAATAATTTCTGTTGGTACAGACTTTTTTGATTCATGTTTTCAATTACAATATTAAAATAGTATCAGTCTATTTTCTCTGAGGTTTTAGACTACAATCAGAGAGGAAGTTAAGACAGTTGTGGCTGTAACCAAAGCCTATAAACAGGTCTATTGCTTGCATACAAGTACTTGACAAGTAAGTTTTTCAGACTGTAAACTCTTTGGACAGCAACTGATGGGTATGCTATTCTGTATCATCCTCACCCACAAGTGCAACCTCTTGGTCTACCACAAGGCAACAGCAAAATCAGGATGCTTCTACAGGCAACAAGATTTACAGATATTCTCTTAGAAAAGTAACATGTTCCCTTTACTCCTAACACAATGAAAATGAAGAGGTCTTTTCCAAGAAAAATATATCACATTGCAAGAACTATAACCGTATTTGAATTAGAACTGGTTTATTTATTACAAATATATATATATTTCCTGGTTAGAAGAATGAAAGGACATCAGTATAATGTTAATTGGCCCCAAACAGATTTAGTTAGCTTCTATTTCTCAGCTAAAGAAGACTAAATCTCAGGCTGCAATCACTATTTTATATTTAGAATTTCAATCATTTGAAATTCTCAAGTATTTTGGTTGTTTTATGTCCAGTCAGAAGTATTCACACTCCTGATGCATCAACATATTAAGCAAAACTAATCACAGTGATGGACAAAGCAATTTACAGAATGAAGCGCACTATGAACGTAGATGAGACATATTTGTATCTAAATCTCTAAAGATATATAAGATATCTGTAGCTAAAGAGTTTGTTCTCATTTTAAGACTTTCATTATTTAATCCCCCTATAAAAAGTCACAAACACCTACCCTAATTCTGCTAACAATAACAAAATTGAATGGCCATTACTTTTGGCCACTGTTAGGCTTTCTCCTGTGCCTTCTCATGTCTGGAAAACCATTGTGGCTGGAAATCACAGTTTTATGCTCTGTTAAATTTCCCTTTAAACCTTTTCTTTACAGCAATTCCTTACAAAGGACTGGTGTGTGTCAGTGGCTGAATAGACAAGGAGCTGAAGTGTTGATCCTCAGTTTTAACATAGCTATATTTCCATTTGTTTATCAAACACGCCTGCATTCCTTTTCTAACTCAGTTCTACCTGGTGTATCCTTTTGACCTGAAGATGGCAAAGAGAGACTGGTGGTCTCTCCCTCTCCCCCACCTCTTTCATCATAGTTTACCCATAGTCAGGCACAAAATTAATTCCAGTTTTGGTTCCCATGTTCTCCCTAATGCAAATAAATGCATTATTAGCAGGAGTAGCAGTAACAGTGATGATAATGGAAAAAGCAAATATGCTGCACTGTAGGACAGCTAACAAGAGCAAAATGTTTAACAAATAAATAAATAAGTCTTCTTCAAATAGACGTCACATGTAAAATATAAAACTGAAATGCTCTTTTCAGCCATGTTCCCAGAAAGGGAGAAAACTAAATCATCTTTTGATTTTCTTCGGACATATTCTTGTGTTTCTCCTCACTCTTCACTTCTTCACTTCTCCAGTATGCAATCTCTCTTTGAAAAGGAAAAATAATTCAATTTTCCATTTTTTTTCCTCTACCAGACAGATATATTTACTGTAAAGAAAATCTAACTTTTTGTTGGAGTACCTCCTATGTTTTTGAGACAAGGTTTTAATTCTTTGTCACTCTTTATTCATTCATTCACCCCATCACCACATACATAATTATACATATATGTGTAAACACTACTAGCATGCAGATATTTGTTGTGCAAATAAACATTCTGGACACTATATCTTCCTATAGGTATTGTCTGTGTTCTGCTATTAAGAAAAGTCATAAAAAATATTTAATTCCACACAGTCAATAAATCACACACACACAAAAATGATTCTTGCTTCTTTCAGAATGAAGAGGTTTTACTGAAAATGTCCAGAATATAAGCTTTTAAATAAAATGAAATGTATGGCTCAAACCAGTACCAAGTGTTTCCATATTCATTCACTAGCCATTTTATACAACTCTAGGTACTATTTACACAGTGCAATTTAATTTCAATGTGTGTCTCCGCATGTTTTCAGAAAGTTTTCTTACATAGAAAACTGAGGGTTGATTGGGCTGATTTTCACATTTGCAACTCTACAGTAACATTTATCAAGTAAATTGTAAGCTTTATCCAATGTCTAAGAAATTATACTTTATGCAAGTTGCTTTTTTTATTTACAGTAATCTTATTACTCATAAAAACATTCCATTATCGCACATATTTTATTACCCAAGACCTGATAAATTAGTTATATTCTCTTGTGAAAGAGGATAATAATCGGATGTATTTCCATATATGTGTGGTATTCAGAAAGGCTATATAAAGAAACCCCAACAGCTGCAATATTTTTATTTTTTTTTTTGCCTCATAGCATTTTTACAATTCTTATAATAAATGATCATGTGGCCTCTAAATTAGAACTTGTGGTTTTTAAATGCAACTGTTTAGTAGATTAATTTTGAAACACCAAATATTTCATTTCATAAATATAGCTTTCTATTTTATTTCATTTTTCACCCAATGTCAAGTAGCACATCCTTCTGACTTCTAACAAAATCTAATGACCACCTGGAAACTGTGCAACTGCTCAGGGCCTTTTCTGGGCAGAGTACGAAGATTTTTCTCAACGTATTTCTACCATGACAAATGTTTTAAATTACTTTTCAGTCAGTATTACCTTAGAGCTACTGTACAGGTATGGGATTTGCAAAGCAGAAGAGTAGCTTCCATTGTATCATTGTTTCTTATTGCCCTTATTGTAATGAAGTCATGTGACAATGATCTATGCTTGTATATTTATTATCTCCAGTGAAAGCATCTATATATTTCTGACATTACATTTCGGTATTTCCATTGAAATACCAGTAACAACCAGTAGATATCACAATCACCTAAAATTCTAGAATTTGATTCTAAAATTGTGCAAAGGTTATCTTATAATTCAAATATTGAAATAATAGCTGCAATATGCAGACTTTTATCACTAGTAAATGTCAACATACTAGAAAAAAAAGCCTAAAATTATACCTCTTCAGGTCTCCTGCTATATAAAATCAGATGCAAGAATGAAATTGCACCATCTTTTCTGTCTGAAAGAGAAAATATAGCCAAAAATTACCAAAGCATGTTGACATATATTATTTTTTTTTAATTACCTTTTAGTTCAGTATCAAATACACTGCATAAATAAAATCATAATACTAAATTCATTAAATGAAAGAACTAGTCTGTAACAAATTTTTGGCAGAACAGTAAATAATGTATAATGCCTGACCATATGGTCTTTTTGTCCTGTTGACTAATTACCTACAAATCACTGTACCAATTTTACTGCTGCTGGTTATTATTAACTGGAGTATGTTTTCTCCTGAGGATTGTTCCTCTTTTTCACATCTTTTTAATTTCACCACAGAAAATGCTTTTAGCATTCATGATGTTTAATGGGCTGAACTACAAAAGATAACTACAATCAAATTCTGTAAAGAGACACATCTCAAACAAAAAGAGGATTGAACGAAAGCTACAGTCAAACAAAGCAGCTACAATGTGCTGCTTTAAAACTGGAAGCTGAAATTCTTGAAAACAGTCATATTTGCATTAGGATTTTCTTGCACTGTGTAAAAATAACATAGCCCTGGGCATATACTCTGACAAGCATTAAAATGATGCAATAATGACTTTTGATATAGAAAGCAATTAGCATTTTTTAATGATTTATTCTGTAGAAGCCATGTCTAATTTAGGGCATCTGCTTCTAACAATACTTCACCATCCACGTATTAGAGTTTAAATCTTAATTATTGCTTTTGCAATATAAGACCACTAACATAACTATCAATTATGGAAACTACAATCACTTGCAGAACACAGCTGAGAAGTTCCTGCCAAGCAGACAAAACTAAAAGAATAAGTAAAATGCTTTTTAAACCACCCTGCAGCCCATAAGATCCTTGAAGTTCTACTCTTTGATTAACAACTAATTATGCAAATTCAGGTCTACAATTCCAATAGCTAAGAATAAATGACTTTGCTGAGCTTATTTATATCACACATATACTTTTCTCCTTCATATGTTTATGTTCTTTAAGAAACAAAACAATTTTCCAGGATCAATAATAATTCAGATATTCCTCTAGTAGTAGCCCTGCAAATATCGCCACAATACAAGAAGAAAATTTGAAACAAAACAAACAAACAAACATAGAACCCTCCTTCTTCTCTCTTTTCTAGCACTAAAAAGCCCAGAAACAGCTTTGATATACTGTTAAACAAATGTTCATCAGTTGGATTTCCAGGTTTAGCTTGCCAAAACTGCTAACTAGAAGACAAATTCCATACTTTACACGAAATGTACATGACTAAGAAGATAAATGTATTATTATTTTCTTTTTTATATATGCATACATCAGAATGTTTCTCTGTAAGATACTTCACATATAAAAGTATAATGCATCTTATTATGAAAACACTTGGCTTCCAGAAAAAAAATATATAATAATTTAATTTAACTTTTCCTCATTTTTATTAAATGTACTAATTGGAAAGTTACAAATAAATTAAATATCAGAAATGTTATACTTTTTTTTCTTTTCTTTAGTCATTTTAAGCTATCTGTGCACTCGTAACAATTTTCTGATGATGTTCATCTTTGTATAAATAAGCAAATAAATGCTGGGCTTAAGTAAGGAATGAAAACTACCATGTCCGAACTACAAATTATACTTCTACCTACTCTTCACAGTGATTAGTGATTTTATGTTTTCTTCTCCATCTAATGTTCCATATGAAGATACTTCAGTCAAATACCATACTTGGTTTCAGTAAGGCTTTTGACAATGTCTCTCACAGATTCTCATAGATAGATGAGATGAACAGACAGAGACATGGACTGAAAACTGCCTGAATGGCCAGGCCCAGAGAGTGGTGATCAGTCATTCAAAATCTAGTTGGAGGCCAGTACCAGTAGTGTACACCAGTGTTCAACACTGGATCCAGTCCTGTTTTTGATCTGGATGATGGGTCAGAGTGTATCTTCAAGCATTTTGCTGGTAACACAAAGTTGAAAGGAGTAGATGATACACCAGACAGTTGTGGTACCATCCGGAAGGACCTGGACAGGCTGAATATAAAGTAAGACATGAACCTCATGAATTTCAACAAGGGGAAGTGCATAGTCCTCCAGACAATAACCCCAGACAGCAGTACATGATGGGGATAACCCAACATATGATAACAAAGATGATTAATGGACTGGAGCATCTCTCATGGGAGGAGAGGCTGAGACAGCTGCGACTGTTCAGCCTACAGAAGAGAACCCTTTGGGGAGTTCTCATCTATATGCCCAAATACCTGAAAAGAAGATGTAAAGAAGATAGAGGCAGACTCTTCTTGGTCACATTCTGTGAAAAGACAATAGGTAATGGGCATGAATTGAAACATGGTGTTCCATTTGAACTCAGGAAAAATGTTTTTACTGTGCAGGTGACTGAGCACTGTCACAGGTTGCCCACAGAGGCTGTGGATTCTCCTCCTTGGAGATCTTCAAAAGGATCTTGTCTTCTGGACAAGGTCCTGGGCAACCTGCTCTATGTCCCCTGCCTGAGTATCAGGTTAGACCAGATGATCTCCAGAGGTCTCTTCTAACCTCAACCATTCTGTGATTCCATGATAATCTCAGTTTATGCAATTACAACTGTATCTCTGTCACAGCTCTCTAAGATTCTCTAAGAACTCTAAGATTTCCCAAAATACTCTGCTCCAGATTTTCAGACTGGATAAATAGTGAAGTAGAAAAGAAACACAAGCAACTACCTGACTGTTTACACATGCATTTGGTATAGGAAATTCAACAATATTTAAGTTTGCAGTATGCAAGAGGTAAAGAAGGAAACATTAGGTTAATGGTCATTCTGGGGTAGGGCAATTGTTTCCCTTCATATTTTGACAAATTCCAAAAGAGCTTAGGAAGATCTATTTTGATGAAATTGTTTTTCAAATTCAACTAGCAAATGATTTCTGACAAAAAGACATCTGCACAGAATATTCTCAACCAGCTGTTCCCTAGTACTCTTTACTTCTCCCATATTGCAGCCTCCTTAGTGTTTTGGTCCCTTTTTCTACATAGATTCCCTTTCCTTAACATCAGTGAAGGGAAGATTTTGTTCCAGCTAATTTTTCACAAACCTGTGAAAAATTATAATCTGACAAAATGTGCTTATGAACTTAGAATACTTTCCTGAAATCTATCTTATTTCAGGTATTTACATGGATCCCATCAACAAAAAAATGGGGTACCTAACAAAATATTAGGAACCTTTTCCCCATCACTTTCAGTAATATTTGTTGAGGTGCTGGGAAAATCCTTCAGAATAAGAACATATGATGGGGTACAGGTAAAGACTTTTACTGATTAAAGTCATACATCTGTGGGTGATCAGAGCAAAGAATCCAGATCATACATTTCTACTCCCAGCATCCTAGCCTCAAGATCAGTTACAGCTTTCTCCTTTTACACACTTTTTTTTTTTTTTTTTTTTTTTTTTAACTTATTGTCTTAGGAGAGTTCAGAAATGCCAGTTCAAATTGGTCAAGTCTGACTTCATTGAAACAAGGTCTTCTGTGGCATAAGCCAATTAATGAGGAAGCATTATCTTTCTCATATCTGTTTTACTTCTTTCCCACAGCATGACCAAAATTAGGTTAATTAGCAGTGTGCTGGGGGAAATAAAACCACTTTATTTAGATTAACAGTTTGGGGCTGTCCTCATTATAAGGTATGGAACTATTAATAAAAATTAGAAAATCACAATCCAGATTTAAGTTTTCAAATAAATTCTCTTTCAGAGAGCTAGCAAACTTGAATCAGAGTCTTTTTGTATTACCTTTATATATAAATAAATGAATAAATGGTAATGTAGATCAAATACATTTACATTGTTTATTTTATTTATTTATTTTTGGTTGAAAGAGACATATTCATAATATGATTATATTTTTGTAAGATTTACATGAATGATAAAAGCTATTTAAAAATTGAAGTAAAGCAAGATCAGCCACCCACCTGGGAAGATGACAATATTGCATGAGTAGATTAAAAAAGACTAAATGTGCAGTTTCATTACAGCTATCTGAAATAATTTCCATGAGAGCTTTCACTTCCTAAGTTAACCTAGCTCAGGAGAGAGCAGTCACCATCAAATGACACACTGCACAGATTGTATTAGCAGCACTAACCAGCTATTGTGTTCCGTTCTCTACCAACAGTACTGAAACTCCTATTCAAGGCATCACTAACCCTGAGCTCTGTATTTTAGACATGGAATAAATTCAGATGACTGCAATTGCTGAATTACACCCTCAGTTAATAATGCAGTGAATACTAGCCTTGGTAATGAAAATGTCATTTTCTTATGTGCTGTAAAACAGCATAAGCCCCTTCATATCAGCATGCCTGTGTCATTTTACATTATCTAAGGATCTGCCTAAAGAGTACAAACAGCCTTAATGACCTGTTGAGAAAGGCTTTAAAGCAGGTATGCTGGAGAAAGCTTATCAACATCTAAAACAGTGGTACAGCAGCAGTCAGGAAGAGACCGGGGATAACATGATTAGGGAGGTTCTCACACTTCCACTTTTGAAAGCAGCAGCAGCATGACTGAGGGTCCATCTCAAGTGCCTGTATGTGAATACATGCAGACCAGGAAAAAAAAAAAAAAGAAAAAAAAAAAAGAGGGATGAGAAACATGTGCACAGTTGTGGAGTTAGGATCCCATTGGGATTAGAGAGATGTGCAGGAATAGCTCATATGACTGGAGTACTGAAGTGGATGGATACAGCCTCTTCAGGAAAGGTAGGCTGAGAAAATGAGGATGTGGTGTTGCCATCAACAAGTGATTGTTGAGATGGCATGCCACGGATGAGATGAAGTGGCAGCAAGAACTCAATATGCTGTACAGCCTAGGCTGCTGGACTTCGTGAAGTTGGTGAAATGGTCCTACAAGAATCTCACAAAGTTCAAGAAAAAACCCTGCGTCTGGGATGGAAAAACAGGATTATAGTAATGGCTGTGAGCAAACTGGCTAGCAACGACCTGAGGGTTCTAGTGCACAGTAAATTGAACATGAATCAGCAGTATGCTCTTGCAGCCCAGAAACTACTGGTCTAGTGGCCTGCAACAGCAACTCTAGACAGCAGGTGGAAAGGTGATTATTTCCCTGTCTTCAGCACTTGTGAGAAGGCATCAGAGTCCCGTGACCAGTTTTGAACTTCCCAGTCCAGGAAAGACTTGACATACAAGAGCAAGCCCAGCAGAAGCTGAGAGCATTAGCTCCAACAAGCTTTAGAGGTAGGTGCCTGAGGAAAAAACGTCATGCTCTGTTCAGCTTCCCAATGGAAGAGCACAGAGACAATGCAGCCAGACTCTTGCCATCGATTGATGTGAAAAGAGGCAACAAGTTGGAAGAGTGAAAGTTCTAATTAGATACAGGGAAAATATTTACACCATGAGGGTGCTCAAACAGTAGAACAAGGTTTCCAAGAAAGGCTGTGCAGTTTCTAATCATGGAGAGATTCAAACCCTGACTGGGTATCTCTGTGAGCAAACTGACTCTGTTTTGAGGACTGAGTTGACTAGGTGATCTCCAAAGGTCCCTTCCAACCTAAATTATTCTTCCTAAGCAGAAAATCAGGCTGTAACTTAAAACAGGAGCTAATACTTGTTTCATTGGGAAACCTTGAGTTTTACTGTTGCAATCAAGATTTTGTCATATTGCTCCCTGTTTTGTTGTGTCATGTGTCTGTCCTCCCCCACCGTGTCCTTTCTTCTCATTTTCTTATTCTGTGAGGAGGAAAATTAGACTTTGTAAGACTTAAATCAAGTGTAGTAATATTGGCCCTCTAGGGATAAACCCATCAATACAATTACAAATGCATTTCTTGAAAGATGCATACATGGGACTACAGGACTAACATTTTGAGTTTATGGATGATCCTTGGCCAGCAGCAATGTCATGTTTATGTTATATATCAAACATGTTTGGGCAATACAGCTTTCTATTATGCTTTTATTTTATTATTAATGCTTCTCTATTTTACTTAACAAAATATTATTTGTTTTTTTCACCCTTCTGCATAAATGTTTAGCTCCTATTTGGCTGGTACTCAGTGCAGTCTTTGTGATTTATGAGTTTGCTGATTCTCAGTTGTACTACTGAAAATAAAATCCTCTACATGAAAAAATAAGTTGCAGTTGCTTAATATGCCCTGATGAATGTGCTAATTATTTTACAGAACCAGATTTGCTGTCACCTTTCATTGTTGAAAGCAATACACTCATGGCAGGCTTTAGTGATACAGAAATAAACACAATAACTGTTTAATATATGAAAATGTTATTGACCATGTGCAATGAGTGATTTAATTTCTTCACCATTCAGTATATTTGCACAAGTCTTTTCCATGATTTATAGCACAGACTATTGTATGGCTTGTAATTTGTCATACTCTAAAGGATCTTGGGATACAATTTTATGAAAAGTTACATATAAACTTTAGGGAAATCCACAGTGTAAAGTGGGAAAAAAAAAAAAAAAGTAAAAACTGTTTTCCTTTTTTTTTTTTTCAAGGTACTCCACAGAGCAGTTTGAGAGCTAGCTTGAAAATATTCAATATTCATTCATTCAAATACTACCCTAATCTTATGATTGCAAATACATTATTTTCGAGGACTTGACACAGTGCAGAGTATCTGAACTGTGGATAACACTTGTGTCCATTTTGTAAAGAGCATACTATTATATTCTGGGCAGTTGCTTTGTCTGTAAGCCAGACCTATAACTCCAGTGAGTTTGACCTCTGAATGTTTTCAGTGTAAATTTTAATTATGTGTTGATGGCCACATATGGCTAAAATACGCTTTTCATTGCTTGTTTCCTTGATTTTCTTTAGATAATTAAACTATAAAGCCTTTTCATTGCTAAAATATAATCACTTGTTGAAAGTGACACCTCAGCAGTCTTACAACAACTAGTGCTGTACAACATCTACCTAAATAATAGTTATGCTAGCTTTTAAGGTTCAGACTTTATTCGCTCTTTGTATTCATCTGCAGGAGCATGAATGAATTTTTAGGAGCATAAATATGATATTTTTTTCCCCAGATTTAGATACAAGTTAAGAATGCAGTGCACCTTTGTACTGAATAAATTCAATTACTGATTAATTCATTCTAGTAATCTAAGTGTTAGAAGTTCATTCCAACTCAATCTTTTGTGTAACTGTTGTCCTCAGAAACACAGCACTCCTCACTCCAGCCAAGCATTTCACAGACATCTAGACTAAATTACACTGCTTGTACATTTTGTTTAACAAGAACATCTCTACTGAAGACAGGATGTCAACTTACACTTAAATATTTTCCTGATATTATGTAGTTTCTGTGAATTGAGAGGTAACCCTAGGAACTCAAAGAAAAAGAGCAGATGCAGGTAAGTCTGAAACTCTTATCCATGTCCATTTATCCATCACTGGAGAAGTGTCCAGCAGACACGTTGGACAAAGCATTAGGCTACTGTATTATTCTGTCTGAAACTTTCACGATGAGCTTTCAGGAGTTCCCTGAAGCTGTACTTCCAGTAAATTGAAGCTCATGTTCACTGTAAAAAATAATATTGTAAGACTTGTGGTATTACAGGGCTCCCTCCAATACAGTTGTTTTCTGTCTTACTAAGATACGGCTACTTTGGCTATTCTTTCCAGTCTCCAAGTGTACCAAAATGTCTCTGGGGAGACACTCTGAATTCTGTCCCCTCTCCTTTTTGCCTTTAAGCACAATAACCTGTGGCTCTGTACTACTATTAAAAATACAATTTTCACGACTGTATGATGTACAATTCAAAGAAACGGCAATTTGAAATGTCTAGAGCAGTCTCTGAAGAACTTGGTGAGAAGATACACAACAAATGAAATAAATAAGCTTTCTTTTACAATATTTATTATTCATTACCTAGAATGCAAACAATCATTGGGAAAAAAATAAAACTGAACTAAGAGATCTGCAGATTTAAAAAAATATTAAAATAATTTAGCAACAATCTACAATCCAATTTACAATACTGCAAAATAATATTGTAACAGAAAATTTCAAGGTCTACTTCCACCTGGTACCAGCCACAATATGAGTGATCAAGGTAGCATTTGTTTCTCAGTTGCCTCCCTGAGAACTTTACATTCATCGGTTTGAAAAGATTTGTACATCATATTACTTACCAGCAGTTATTATTTTTAGCAGTAAGATGACCTACCAACTTAACAGTGTTTCCATTTGTGAGACAGATTCTCTGCAGGGATGGAAGCAAAGAAACAACATTTGAACAGCTGCTGCCAGGAGATTATAAGCAGGCTGCATTCCTACTGTGCTCCTCACATAGCACACACACAGCAACTACTGGTTAAAGTAATCACCCTTCTGGGGAAATGTTTTTATACTTAAATTATTAAATCTGTATTTATGAAGACTGTATTCATAAAAACAAAGTCTTACACTTTCTAGAGCATGGTGCTCAATAGCAAGAGTAGCCTTTTGACTTCAAAAAATTCATGTGACAGAGCACTCCAAACCAAGTACTTTGCTGTTATAAATAAGTGTTTGAAAACTCTTTAAAACCACTAGATCCCAATTGCTTTTGGGAATGTGATGATTACAGCTTTTGTGGTGCAAGACCTGTTTCTTTGTCTTAAAATACTTCCCCCAGCCCCAGCCTTCCAACACACAGAAGACATACTTTTTCAGAGTACTCAATTTAGAAACCAACATAGTATTGTTCCACTGAATTAATCGAAAGTACTTCTAAAATGATTTCCCTAGACTCATACAACTTTCATCTGTAGAAACAAATCCGATACAAGTTCCATGTACTGGGATGGATCTACCCCAGCAGAGGTGAGACCCAGCTCCCACTCATCATTCAGCTTCTTCAGCTGAGCACACTGAATCCGAGAATCAGCTTAGTGCTGCCTATGAGCTTCCATCCTACAGAATGTGGCCTATGTAGACACCTTGACAGTGATAGCTGTCCTCCAACTAAAACATTGAGCCATTCAGAAGATGCATACTTCATTTCACTCATTTCAGTCTTGTTGTGTCTGCTTCGTACAAAATCAAACTGACTAGACACAGTATATATATGAAAACACAGGACATGACCATTCCACAAGTTATTGTTCTGAATGAGTTCTAATATCTTAGTTATTAATATCCCAAGACTGACATCCTACGTTCCTTTTTATATTTTAAAATTGTTATATTAGAATTTGAGCTAAAAGTGGTTTCTACATTAAATTGGGGAGAGGCAGGTATTCATCATATGATTTAATGTTTTATTTTGATGCAGTACTTTTCTGCAATACAATTTTAAAAGTCTGAGAAAAATCTAAGACTCAAAATGCATTAATGAAAAATTGTGAAGCTGAACTGAGAGTGCACTCACTAGCCCACAGCTACTCAAAAAAACCCACTTTTATTATAATAATAATAAAATTAAAAATATACTACATAATGACAAGTGAGTAAGGAGAAACTCATACACATTCTCATCACTAAGTATTTTTCAGAGTAACTATTTAATAGCCTATTTCATTCACAATTTCCAAAACATGCAACAAACATTAAGATGTGATTATAGACATGTAACATTTCACCCAATTGAATTGTCAGTTCTGTTGCACACAGCAGAAATATTTAAATGCTTAATAGCATTACAAGAAGTTGTATTTCAAAATAAGGGGGAATAGAAATCTACAATAGATAAAGTTACTTTGATGTGGGCTAGGTCAGAAATAAAAAAACGTCTATCATGCACACCTGAAAATTTACTTTCCTGAAGTATTAATATCTTCCCTCATCAAGTATTAATATCCATAACGTGTTTCTTTATTAAGAAAATGTGTGCACTGCTCTGGGGCAACAGCAGACCTGCCTGTCATTGGCAGCAAAGCTCATGCCCTGAGATTTTTTCCAACTGAGTATAGTTTCCACAGAAGGTATTTTATTTTACTAAGTAACAGATTGTGTTCATAATATTTCGGGGGGGGGGGGGGGCCGGCAGCACAATATTTTTTTCCCTATTATAGAACATAGGAATTTTCCTCATATGAATAATTTGAAATTTCTACACTACTTTACCCCCTCAAAAAATACAGTACTTTATACCCCATAATAATAATGTTTATTATTTATTACTCATATTACATCATTAAGTTATCCATTGCTACAATGCAATTATTTTTATTATTCTCACACATATTCCAAAAGAATTAAATATTCCACTCCTTGATGGGGCACTAAAATAAAACCAAATCCAGTACAAACAGATTTCAGATAGTCTACATGGTCTTGTTAAATAACTTTGTCACAAGGTCACAGCAATGCCATATGTTTCACTTCACTCTGCAGAAAAACGGCTCTTGGTTTTGAAAAATTCTACAGTAACTATTAAAAAAAAAAAAAAAAAAAAAAAAAAAAAAAAAAAGCCCCACAGGCTAATTCAATCCAGCTGAAGAAAGAGATCAAAATTTAGTTTGTGTTTCACAGTTGTCTCTGTAAACTGAATTTCTATTAAATGAGTACTACTTTGCATATTCTATTCTTATGGATGCAAGGTTAACAAAGTCTCAAAAGTCTCAATAGCCAATTTATGTCTACTAAATGCCCATCAATAATAATTTTCAAAGATAACAAATAGGCTTTTCTCCTTTATTTCAAATTTTTATATATTGCTTCCTAGTACCAATAAATGATACTTTAATATTTGGTCTGAAGAACTCCTGTTTTCTCAGATTCATTTTTTTTTCCATTGATCCCTCACATTGACTTGTGTTGAGCAGGCAGACTGCAGTTCTGTGCAGTTACACCAAGTATCTGAATGTGAAGTATTCACTGTGAAACTCATTAAATGTGGTGTTGTTTCCCACTCATGACAGACAGGGCTAGACCACACTATGACTTTAAAAGTTGCATAGACTATGACTTGAGTATTTCCAATTCAGAACAGAGTTGCCTTTGAGGCAACCTTAAGAGTCTCAAAGGGCGAACCAGTTGCACAGTTCTATAAAATTCTGAGGACCTTTAAATGACAACTAATTTTAAGAACTGCAAACATACAGAGTATAGTTGATAGTGTTTCCCATAGCTTCAGCTGCAGTAGATTTTTATTATTATTTTTCCAAATGTCAAATCCACATTTTTATTCTTTTTTATTTTTTTTTTAAATCAGACCCAATTAGCAAAGTGAAACTAAATCTCTTCTCTTCCTAGTTAGAATGCTTTTATATTTAATTTGTGTCCAAGGAAATTTTACTAACATAGAGGTCCTGGGATAAAAAAATTAATTTTGTGGTTATAATAGCAAACAGGGGAATTAAAGAAGCCCCTTTGGAGTTCAGTCACAAGAAGGAAAAATTCAATTACTTTGAAAATCTTTAGAACCACAAGACAGAAATATTGGAAATGATGAGCCAGACTGGGGGTCATCATCAACTGTAATCCCCAATGGCACTTATTCCTTAGCTTGTATTATTATTCATTTAGAAACATAATGAACTGCAAACCGCTAAAAACACGAGGAGATAACTGCTCTTAAGGAAAGTAAGCTCTCCCATAATTATTAATTAATGGAATAAAAGCAAATGTTAACCACAGTAATATTTTCAGTGTCTGCCTCATGTTCAGTGACAAAATTGAACTTTTGGAAAAATTATAGTTTCTGAGTATGTCTATTTATGTAAGATCCCTAATGGCAATATATTATTACAGAGCAAATATGCAAATAACAGTGCTTAAAATGCATTTTAATTCAGTAAAGGTTAATAAATCTATTGTAACATACTGTGATGAAAATATATTTGAGATTATCTACACTTTCACGGACTGAACCTGACTCACCATCTTATACCACTATTGCTCTATTAATTTCAGACAGTTACTCCTAATGCAAAATACGAGTACTGTGCAAACATGAGTACTATGCAAATATGAGCCACATGAAGTTGTTTATGTACATATCTTCCAAAATGTCTATTTGGCATAGGAATGAAAAATTGAAAGTGAATTATTAACAGGCAGCCACTTTTTTCAAATATTTATGTAAATTGCTAGTATCATACAAAACAGTAAGTGTGTGACAAAATGAATTAGAAACATTTTGAAAACAGTACTGTAGTATGAACTGTTTCATTTGAGGTTGGACATTATAGTTGGACATTCAACCTATGTTGCAATCCGAATCAGTTTATCTTTCTGGGAGGCCTCAGAACTTAAGATGACAGCCTTTAACATTACCTTGAATAAGACTTACATATAAACTACTAATATCAAACTACTAATCATTCCTTTTTAAATACTGCCTTGTGTGACACAGAACTCTGTTTATTGCTGAAGTACCTGTGGTATCTAAAATTGCTTTTCATACTTACATCTCCAGGTAATTTTTCTGAGTGATAAACATATAGTGAACTTGGACTACAGTAGCACAAAGATATTTTCTGTGGATTGCTTCTGACTAGGTTTTTGTGTGTGTGTGTTCCTTTTTGTTTTTTTTTTTCCTCATTTATTTCAGCGAATTCCAAAATTAATTTTCACAAAAAATATGGGCTGCAAGGCCAATATCAAGGGAAAACCTTTTTTTTCTTTCCCTTTTTTTTTTTTTTTTTTTTGAGTTAAAGTTTTCACTATCCTAAATGACCTATTATTTATTTTCATGGTCCTGCTTGTTATAGCCAAACTAATAATTCTGATTTCTTAGTTATTCAGATCCTTATGTATATGTGTGTCAAAATTAGCCCTAAGCACCTGAGGCCATCATAATTACTACTCTGAAACATGTCTGACCAGTATAATACTGCAAAGAGTAAAAATACAGATATATGAATTAGCATACATTATATTAATACAGTAAGATTACAGACTCTGAACTACCTGTGCAATGACTATGATTTGATGTTTGAAAAATGAAAACTTATTTGATAAGAATAATGTTGGCATTTCATTTCTATGCTTTAGTGTGTAATGCCTGAAATCACCTCGTGAACTTCATTGACCAGTAAACTACCAACAAAATCGGTAATTTCCAACTCCTTATATATGAATTTTCTGCTTCAAATATCTTTTTTAAATAGAAAAAGGAACAATAAATCAAAGAAAATCACTGTACAGTCAATTGATGCACCATTTTCTATAAATCATTCAAGGTATTACTTCAAGCTATTTAATTAATCCATTAACAACTAGTGACATATCTGTTATAAATTGATTTCTCTTATAGACTTAACTGATACTGTCATTGATCTTTCATCCTACCCCCAAATGATTTCAAATTAAGTTTTTCATTGCACACACTACTGTTTAGGACTCCCAGTACAGAATTTTAAGACATCTAACTTAATGAAAGCATCTTGAAGATTCCTTAGACATAAGCCTCTGGACAGAGGAATGCTAATAAACTAGGAAACTTATATATAATGTAAAACATTTGATCCATATCATGTTTATTGCCTTTGGTGACAGTGTTTTATTTATTTTTTTTCTAAAATTTTAGGCTTTGTCAACTGCTGATTTTTTAAAAACTTCTATGTGCTGTATTAAATGAAGTGACTGTAATTTCTACTTAAAAGAGCTCAGTAGTAAGAACATGCTGGGTGGCAAATACCAAATCCTTTTTTATGTTCTGCTCTAATCACTGAGATTATTATTATTATTGCTCTTTCTTTTCCTTTTTTTCTTAACTCCTAATAGAACACATTATCAGGACAAGTGAATAGGATTTGAGTTCTGTACTGTGATGAGTTATCCCTTTGAACTCCTGGGCACTCTTGAAAGCAATGTATAGGCTTCTGGATAGGCTGCACTGATGGGCTGAGGTTAACTACATGAAGTTCAACAAGGCCAAGTGCCAGGTCCTGCACCTGGGGCGCAATAACCCCAAGGAGAGCTACAGGCTGGGAGATGAGTGGTTGGAGAGCTGCCAGGCAGAGAAGGACCTGGGAGTGATGGTGGACAGTCGGCTGAATATGAGCCAGCAGTGTGCTCAGGTGGCCAAGAAGGCCAACAGCATCCTGGCTTGTATCAGAAACAGTGTGACCAGCAGGGCTAGGGAGGTGATTGTCCCCCTGTACTCGGCTCTGGTGAGGCCGCACCTCGAGTACTGTGTTCAGTTTTGGGCCCCTCACTACAAGAAGGACATCGAGGTGCTTGAGCGGGTCCAGAGAAGGGCGACAAAGCTGGTGAGGGGCCTGGAGAACAAGTCCTATGAGGAGCGGCTGAAGGAGCTGGGCTTGTTCAGCCTGGAGAAGAGGAGGTTCAGGGGCGACCTTATCGCTCTCTACAGATACCTTAAAGGAGGCTGTAGTGAGGTGGGGGTTGGCCTGTTCTCCCACGTGCCTGGTGACAGGACGAGGGGGAATGGGCTTAAGTTGAGCCAGGGGGGTTTTAGGTTAGATGTTAGGAAGAACTTCTTTACTGAAAGGGTTGTTAGGCACTGGAACAGGCTGCCCAGGGAAGTGGTGGAGTCACCATCCCTGGAGGTCTTTAAAAGACGTTTAGATGTAGAGCTTAGGGATACGGTTTAGTGGGGACTGTTAGTGTTAGGTTAGAGGTTGGACTCAATGATCTTGAGGTCTCTTCCAACCTAGAAATTCTGTGATTCTGTGATTCTGTGATTCTGTATTCAAAGGGAACTGATGATGCTGAGTATTTCATATGATGTAGCATGGCTAGGTCTACCTACAGTAACTAAGAGGTCAAAAATACTAAATTTTGCAAGTTGAAGTAAAGTTAAATTGGAAAAATATAAAATTTGCAGAGACAAACACTGTTGTTTTCACAAACTGATGTTAATCAAATAAATGTTTCCAATGCTAATTGCTAACAGCCGCTTGTTTTCGTTTATTTATTCAGTTGAAGAAGATTATTTTACTAGGTTTAATTTTATTACTGTTTTACTAAGTTTCATCCATCTCTGGTTTTCCCCTATTTAATTTACAAAACAGGTGTCACCTGTGCCTTTGTAAGTATATAAATATTCTAAAACTCCATATACCTTTTTGATTGTTAGGTAGTAAAACAGTCATTCCCACTCTTTCCAATATTACACTCTCACACTTCACAGAAAAACAATTAAGAATGCCCAGGCTCAAATAGCTGAAAAGTGATTTTAACTAGCTGGTTGTATTGTTGAACAGAAATAGAAATCACATAAAAAGCAGTATTATACCTTTACTGATACATGTAATACAGACTAATTTCCCAAGGTTTCATTATGGAGTTCAGAATCATCAGCTATGCGATGCTCTGTCTTTCTCTTTTATCGTTTGTACCCAATGTTCAGTTTCTTGACCATAAACTGTTAAATTGTTTGAATCCCAGTCATATTTACAATTTCTATTTAAAAATTCTATACCTCTGCTTAAAATCTCTTTCCATTACCTCCACAGTTTCATTACCTCTTTTTTCATTTCTATTCGTGCTGTCAAGCTTTTCTTACCTCTGCCCTGTTACCCCTAGTTACACTGAACAGCCTTCACCTCCTTGTATTTCAGATGACCACAGTCTCCCCAGTCAATCAATTCTTTCCTTATCTACACATAGGTTCAAAAGGCAATTAGATAAAGTACAAGGAAAAAGATCTATCCGTGCTTAGTAGACAAAGGTGCAGCTTCAAACTCTAGTTCAGAAAATTCCTAAACTGCAAGGAAAGGCTGAGGAATATATCACTGGATGTTTGCCTTGTCCTTACATCCTTTCAAACTGTTGTTCTGGCTGGACTCCACAGTAAGAATCAGCTGCAGCCTGTCCTGAAAACATAATACGCTCTTAGAAATAAGCAATGGGCAGAACTGACAACGTAACTAGAGGGGATTAAAAAAAATAAATAAAAAGAAAAAAAAATAAACAACAGGGACTAGAATGGGAAGAACACCATCAATCAACTTGTTCAGACTTGTTCATTGATTTCTGAAGATATTATCAAACATATCAGACAGAACACTAGAAAATTTGGCTGGTGTTATATTCTCAATATATTTCCTATTAGCTATTTTATGAGAGCAAAACAAGATGGTATGAACACACATATGCCATTACATCCATGGCCTATGTCATCTCTGTCAAATAATAAATTGTCTTAGAAGCAATAATTGAGCTTTCTACCTGGGTGGGTAGAGAACATAGAAACTTTTGGCTTCACATCCAACCCTTTCTCTTTTCATGTATTTCTTAAGTGCTGACAATCCAGCACCTGAAGAGACTGGCCTAAGAAGTTGTGGAATATCCATTCTTGGAGATTATCAAGACCTGATCAAGCAAGGCCCTTACCTACCTAGTCTGAATTGACAGGGAGCAGGGGTTTGGATTCTAGATGTCCATCTGAGGTCCTTTCCAATCTAAGTTAATCAGATGAATGAAGTATGAAATAGTCATTACAGAGCACGTGAAAAACAAACACTCACTAGTGTTTTACAGACCTGAAATACCTTTAGCCCTTCCTTCAATGGTTAAGGGAAAAAAAAAAAAAAAAAAAAAGGTTATATGGTTATATTATGGTAAATTAAGTAAGAGAGGAAAAGAGGAAAAAAAAAAAAAAAGAAAAAAAAAAAAAAAAAGCATGCCCAGGGCAGAGACAAAACAACAAAACTTTCCTTATGAACTCCATATTACCCTAGAGTAAAACATTTGATAAGAAAAACAAGAACAGATAAAACTGCTAAATCTCCTTTAGCTGAGGCACCCTACAGAAATGGAGGACTGAAATCTGTCCATTTCTGCAAGTCAAGAAACTTACTAAGCTCCTTCAGTGTTTTTCTTCTCTTTTTTTCCTCCCTCTCTCTCTAAAATTCCAAACTAGTTAGAGGACATTTCTCCAAACTGCTCTAACAGGATTTTATGTAGCCTTTTTTAATACACAGAAACTTTATCAATGAAAACCATTTTTGTAAGTTAGAAAAGTATTGTGAATGTCCATAAGGCAATGCCTCTTTATGGATTTTTACCATGTGAGTTATTTCAATTTGTAAATAAAAAGACAAAATGATCAATGGATATTATTTTTGTAGTATCCTTCAAAAAAAGGCCAAAGTGGCTTTATTAGTCTTCATATCTCATTTAAAAGGACAACTACAAAAATGTTCAAATATCTGTTTGCCAAAAATGTGAACTTTGTCAAGCCTATGATGTAATTTGGTCAGCACATTTTTAGAGCCCATTTTAGCCATGCTTAACAATCTACTTTGAATAGCAAGGAATTAATCTACAAATATGATCCAGGAAACACTTTAAGCAGAATCCTCCTACCACTTGTAGCTCAAGTGATTGAGCTGCTGGAGTAACCTGATCAGTTCAGAGTATATTGATTCATATGAAAAGTTAAAAATAAGTCACATATAGTATTTAGGAAAAAAAATTCTTTAGTCCAATGCTCTGCAGATGTGTATAAGGACAGCTTTCTTGAACCACTGCAAAAGCTCCACCAATATTTCTCTTTTAATTCTACTTCTAGTAACAGAGTAGCATACAATTTCATGTGTGCGTGAAATTTGTGCCATATATGGACCTGCTTCAACATGCACTAGTGCCAATGGACTCCCACTGATTTCATAGGATTTTTGAAACACTCCTAAATTACAAACAATTTCCCTTTTCATTTTAGAAATTTGCAGTGCTATCAACCATTGCAGGCCAGGAGCTGGAAGCTTAATGCACAAGATATTTTCTATTTAAGATATTAGCACAATATAAGCATATAAAAATTTATGTAAAAGCATATTAACTGAAAATTATCTAGAAATGCAGAATGATTACATTCCAGAAAGGTAAAATAGTGCCTACAGTAAGTGCAAAACTAGATGAATACTTTATAAATGTGCTCCTAAATGTTTAGAATTGTTCACAACTCTTAACAATTAATTTTTTAAAACTCTTTTAAATCTATATTACATTAATCGCTATACATAATACTAAGACTGTCAGAAATTATATACTAGAATTGAAATCTGTGTTGTATATTCTTGTTCTTAATCAGGTGGTCACAAAAGACATGCAACTGAGCTATAAAATCTTTTGTATCTGAAACAACCTGAATAACTCTCAATTCAATGCCAGGTAGGTGGAGTATGCATACTATAAAGTGACTATGCAGATGGGTTAAATGGTACACTGATCATAGCAGTTTTCTGAAGAAGAGTTCTACAGGTGCAGCTCAGTTATATAAAGGAGCTGAATTGTTAGTACCATCTGAGACAGTTGCTGAAACGACCCATACACTGAAATATCCTGTCTCACAAAGATATGTTAGACAGTACACCATTTCCAGGATGCATGTAATGCATGTAAACTTTCATTTCCTAATGCCTTAGAATATTATAAACGTCGTATAAGCTACAGTTCAGACTAAGATTGTTCAAGTTGAATCTTTTCATAAATAATAAATTCTCATGGAATACACTACCCCAAAAAAATGTCTAAGAACAAAATTTTGGTTACCTTCAAAGGCATTCATTTTTACCAGTTTTACAGTATGGTAAGCAAGCGAGGAAAAGACAAAGATCTGAGCAACCTGATCTAGATTTAGGTTGAACTAGGAGATTTTCAGAGATCCATTCCAATCTAAACCACTGATTAGGTATATTTGTTGAAATATACCTTTACCATTGATTTACACTGATGTAATTGAAAAACGGACTGGGGATACATTTTATGTTTCACTTTTTACTGCAGAACAGAAAAGCAGCTTTACACTTAGAAAATATATTTACACATTCATAAACATATTTATAAATTATAGGATTATGTGAGCTGTATATGAATTGAAGAAGACATTAAGGAAAGAAAATATTTTCCTGATCTCTCTCAACAATACCCAGTTAACCTCACTTTCTAATATACTGTGTACTACACACAATTGATGTTAACATTTTCTAACACCTTTACATAGTACTATATATTCATGGCCAATTCCTATAGCATTTGCTATATTATTCAAAAAACATCTAGCTATTACCTTCTAGATATAGGGAGAAATTGCCTCATCACTAGTGGATTCAAAACAAACCACAGAAAATAGCATGTATAATGATTTACAACTGTAGGTTAATCTGCAAGCAAATGTACATTTGCTGCCAAACTTTCAAAAAATATTCACATGCATACTTGAATTAATAGCAGTATGTAAATATATAACATACCCCAAATTAAATTTAAAGTAATTAAAATAGTCTTTGCAAACCCAAAGAAATTTTGGCTATAGCATTTTATTTCAGTTCCCTAGGTTGCTGTTGAATCCCATTTCAGGCTTCTAAGATCCTTTCCTGGACAACGTCCTAAACACAATGTCACTGGTAAATACATCAACATTATGAGAATCTCGAATGAGAATAGAACAGAAAACAGCACTAAGAAGAAGCTGCAGACTAGGAATATAGAGCTGGAGAAGAGGAAGAAGGAAAGGGAGAGGAGAAGAGAGGAGGGCGAAGAAGGGGGAAGGAGGGAATGGAAAGGGAAGGAATGGGAGGGGAGGAGAGAAAAAAGAAATGGTAGCCAAGAACTGAGCTGAAAGAAGAAAGGATAACATATTCAAGGTGACAATATCAAAGGAATGGCTCCATCATCACCCCAAAAAAAGGTTACAAAGACAGGGGAAGAGATAAGAATGACAATTCATGACAAGGATAAAGACATTGGAAGGAATCAGTGGAGTGAAGAAATAATCTGGAAGAAAGGTTGGGCATGACAAGAGATGAAAGACAAGGTCAGCTGTCCCATGTTTATAAGACTTAAGTGACAAAACAAAATAAATGCAAAAAAAGGGGAAATTAAAAATAAATAAATAAATAATCAAAATAATGGTGTAAGAGAACTTTGAGGGGAAGGGAACTACAGAAAGGAATCACTTGCATGGAAGATGAAATCCACAGATTTACTCCACCAGTGAAGGGGCAGGAGAAGAATCGGCAGTCAGTTGAAAAACTTAAGACTTATAAATGTTGAAACAGTCATTAATGTAAGAAGGACAGAGACAGTCATGAACCAAGATCAGGAGGAAAAGATGTCAAATCTGGAATAATTTATACTTCATTCCATCATTTCAAGGAAAAAAAAGGAGAGACTGATTCTATGGAGTTTGAAGTTGGGGGAAAAAAAAAGTGGGAAAGTGTTGGAATGGGATGAGAGAAATAACAGGCATTCCTAAGCATATGAAAACAAAACCAAAAATAAAATATAATTCCAAAGGAAAAGAACACAGAGATGGTAGTCAGAAGATAAACTCGGATTTTAAGAGCAAACAGATGAACCTCCTGAAACAGTTTAAACTGAGATGGGTAGTTAATGACAATGAACTCATGTGGAAGCAGCGAAATAAATCACCAAAGTGGTAGCAAGAGAGATTTAGAAAAACATAAAATAAAACTAGAAAACAGGGATCCAGGTTCAGAAAATAAGGCCAAAATGAATAGAGATATGAAGGATGCTTGTAAGAGGAAGACTGAAACAGTCATCAGTTGTAAAGATTGGAGGTGGAGCAAGGAGAAAGAAAATGTTCAAGAAATGGGGAGGTGGGAAGGGTGAGAGAATGGCAGGCATTAAAAAGAATGCAAAAGTAACAGATCAAAAGAAAAAGAGCTTCTTAGGAAAGGTCAGAATCATGCTGATACAAAAGCAAGAAATACACAATCTACTGACATCTAACATCACTCAGAGCTACAGTTAGGTAGCTCGAGATGTTTCTTTGCATATTCTGGATACTGGTAGAAAGCTGGCCCAGAAGAAATTATTGTCTGCTGCAACAGGAATGTTTCTGTCCTACAGCACAATCAATGAAAACCAATTGGATCATAATTGCTTTGCATCAAATTAAATTATGGAGGACTACATGGCCCAGAGGGTTGGAAATGAGATGTGGAGCCTTTCACCTCTAGGTCACTGCTACAAACACAGTCTAACTCTATGATGACACAGTTGTTATTGTTGTGTTAGTAGAGAAACTGATTTTAAACACCACTTTTACTGCTTTATAACCTCAGAACTTTTTTTTTTTCTTTTCCAATCCCTGAATAAAACTCAATGAACTTTCCAATACTTCTAATGTCAACTTTTTGCTACCTGGGATTACAGTCTGCAGTAATTCCTTTTTAAAAATATTGTTCTCATCCTTTCAATAGGTTAGAAGACCCAAACAGCCAAGTTACTTTTGAAGACAGTTTCAAAAATGTCAGTCTGTAAATAAAATTCAATGTATATATCAACCCGCCCCCCCCCCACAGTACATATAGTATTTCTTCTTTTAAGCAGGACCATAAACACTAAAAAACATACAAACTTTGAGTGGCTTTTTTTGATTCTCTCTTTAAAAGAAAAAAAAAAAAAAAGAAACCAAAACAACACAAAGACATGTTTCTCTGTTGAAACAATATCAAAAGGGGGATAATCCAACTTTTTGAAAACATTAACTGGTGTTAAGTACAGTTTTTCATCAGTGATTACAGTTCATTTTCATTTCAACATAACTGCTAAGCAAAGTCAGCTGATTTGGCCAGAAGTGCAGCAGCTCAATGGCTCAGAGAGCTGCAACGAGTGAGAGTACATCCAGCTGGAAGCCAGTCACTAAGCAACATTCCCCACGGCTCCATCTTGGAGCCAGTTCTGTGCAGTATTTTTATCAATGATCTGGATGCAGGCATTGAATGCATCCCTTGCAAATTTATTGATGATACTAAACTGGGAGATGCTGTTGACTCTGGAGGGATGCAAGACCTTGCAGAAGGATCTAGGCAGACTGGAGCAGGGGGAGATTAGCAACAGTGCAAGATTTAAGAGCAAATGCTGGATTTTGCACTTGGGACGGAGTAATGCTGGGCATTACAGCTTAGGAGATGAGTGACTGGTGAGTCGCTCTGCAGAAAGGAATCTGGGGGTGCTGGTCAACAGCAGGCTCAGCATGAGCCAGCAGGGTGCCCTGGCAGAGAAGAGGGCAAAGCTTAGAGCTTCTTAGCAATAGAACATATAAATCAAGTATTCACAGCATATGAGGTCATCTACCAGTTCTGAAGTATATTAAAAGTTCTTCCTTCCACTTTATTATTGGTTTTATAGAAATTCAGTTACTCTAAAGACAAAATCTTAAAGCATTTGCAGACATTACTTGTAATGGAATTGGTTGCACTAGGACTTGTAGCTGGTGTACTTTTAGCATGAGCACATCTGCATACAATAGTTGCATACACCTCTTTCAAGACTGGCAGAAAATAAGATACCCAAATTGAATGGCACTCCTAGAACTTTCTCTAGTTATAGAACATTAATTGTATTTTAATTTTAATATTAAGATTTTTTAAACATATTTCTATCTATACACAATTTCTACAATAATTATGTGTTATGATGATACTTCCTCTACTGTAAATTTCTTCCTCTGAGATCTATACAAATTAGACTTCTAGGATTTCAGTCTTTCCAGGGACAGCAGAGCTAATTAAGCTTTTCAAACCCCCCAATTTTTCACAAATACAGGTACATATTCTTAGACTTCCATAAAAATGATCAGTAATGGTTTAATAGGATAGCATTAAACTTAAAATAATCATAATACTACCATAAGTCAGTAACCTCTAATGCAGAAGTAATCATGAAAAGTGCAGACTTATCTCCACAGAAGAAAATCTGTATTGATGGAGACAAGTGACAACAAAATTTCTCTTTGGCATGGTATCCTCTAGGGCTATAACAACCAGAATGTAGCCAGAATGGTTTTTTAGTACAAAAATTTGTTAGTCATGTTTTCTCCCCTCTCACTATTTCACTGACAGATGAGTGAAATGCTGCTTACAGCCTCAAAGACTCCTAAACCTCTACAATAAATCCTGTAATCTTGCACCAAAGGATAGCTTCTGTAGACATATAGTCTTACTGCCTCCAACCTATTGCATAACGTTTCCTGAGAAATGTGGAAAGTCTTTCTTCAAGCATTTTTACATCTTCGAAGGTTGTAATTGCTTTAACTAGACCACAAACTCTGCATTTGTCAGATAAAAGTTAACAGTTTTGACTGTGAAAATGAAGTCCAGACAGTACTTCTGATACTGCTGCCATCTAAATCTTCATGCATATACATACTTGAAGCTATTTATTTGGTAGTGGCACTCACTTTTATTTATTTAACTAAAATGTACACTGTTTTCCAAAACAAACTTTTCTTCCAGTTATATTCCAGAAACGAATATTGGTTTTCTTCATTTATTCAACTCCACTTCTAATTCAAAGTCAGCAAGTGTGAAATAAGTGGACACAAAGGCTCGTAGTCTGTTTGCATCAGATCTGTATTATATACTAATATCCACAATTAACATTATCATATATATTCATCATATTCATTAACATCATCAGTGATGTGGACAGCCACATGCAAACAAATTTTCTGCAGGAACTAGATGTTGTAGACATGGATTTGCATGTTCAGAAGATCCATGCAGAACAGATTGCTGGGAGTTAACTTTTTAGATAATTGCATTTAAATTCTTCAGTCTGGAACTCAAAAGTCTGGAAGAGCTCTAATAGGTATAACTGAATGGATTATTGGACTCTTGCTTGAGAATCCTGAAGTGGTTTAGGTAAATCAATGTTCTCCAACTCTGCTGAACTGTCTCTTTGGGATCCACCCAAGGGTATTGAGAGAACTGGAGGAAGAGCTGGCCAAGCCACTTTCCATCATTTATCAGCAGTCCTGGCTATCAGGGGAGGTCCCACTCGACTGGTGGCTAGTAAACGTGATGCCCATCTACAAGAAGGGCCAGAGGGTAGGCCCAGGGAACTATAGGCCTGTTAGTTTGACCTCAGTGCTAGGGAAGCTCATGGAGCAGATTATCTTGAGTGTCATCATACGGCACTTGCAGGGGAAGCAGGCGATCAGACCCAGTCAGCATGGTTTCATGAAGGGCAGGTCCTGCTTGACGAACCTGATCTCCTTCTATGACAAGGTGACACACTTGGTGGATGAGGGGAAGGCTGTGGATGTGGTCTACCTTGACTTCAGTAAGGCTTTTGACACCATTCCCCACAGCATTCTCCTCAGGAAACTGGCTGCTCATGGCTTGGACTGGCATATGCTTCGTTGGGTTAAGAGCTGGCTGGATGGCCGGGCCCAAAGAGTCGTGGTGAATGGAGTCAAATCCAGTTGAAGGCTGGTCACTAGTGGAGTCCCCCAGGGTTCAGTACTCAGTATTTAACATCTTTATTGATGATCTGGATAAGGGGATCGAGTGCACCCTCAGTAAGCTTGCAGACGACACCAAGTTAGGTGCGTGTGTCGATCTGCTCGAGGGTAGGAAGGCTCTGCAGGAGGATCTGGATAGGCTGGGCTGATGGGCCAAGGTCAACTGTATGAAGTTCAACAAGGCCAAGTGCCAGGTCCTGCACCTGGGGCACAACAACCCCAAGCAGAGCTACAGGCTGGGAGATGTGTGGTTAGAAAGCTGCCTGTCAGAGAAGGACCTGGGAGTATTGGTTGATAGGCGGCTGAATATGAGCCAGCAGTGTGCTCAGGTGGCCAAGAAGGCCAACAGCATCCTGGCTTGTATAAGAAGCAGTGTGGCCAGCAGACCTAGGGAAGTGATTGTCCCCCTGTACTCGGCTCTGGTGAGGCCGCACCTCGAGTACTGCGTTCAGTTTTGGGCCCCTCACTACAAGAAGGAGATGGAAGTGCTTGAGCCAGTCCAGAGAAGGGTGATGAAGCTGGTGAAGGATCTGGAGAACAAATGTTATGAGGAGCAGCTGAGGGCGCTGGGCTTGTTCAGCCTGGAGAAAAGGAGGCTCAGGGGTGACCTTATTGCTCTCTACAGGTACCTCAAAGGAGGCTGTAGTGAGGTGGGGGTTGGTCTGTTCTCCCACATGCCTGGTGACAGGACGAGGGGGAATGGGCTAAAATTGCACCAAGGGAGTTTTAGGTTGGATGTTAGGAAGAACTTTACCGAAAGGGTTGTTAGACATTGGAACGGGCTGCCCAGGGAAGTGGTGGAGTCACCATCCCTGGAGGTCTTTAAAAGACGTTTAGATGTAGAGCTTAGAGATATGTTAGTGGAGGACTTGTTAGTGTTAGGTCAGAGGTTGGACTCGATTATCTTGAGTTCTCTTCCAACCTATAAATTCTGTGATTCTGTGATTTTGGGGCTGCACAAGGAACATCAGTACCTTCAGCAAGTACTTTCCTTACTGACTTTCCATTGTAGCCACAGCCCAGGAAGCCTCAGCCCTTTTTCTTCTTTTCAGTAAGAAATAATCATCAATGTCTCAGAAAAAGAAGCTTGCCACGTACAGCCTCACAGCAATACACAGCTCGGAACAATCTTGTCAGCAATACCAAGAACAAAAATGCTCATGAGTGTAAATGACGTCCCTGCAAAACTGTGCTAACAGCACACTGATGCTTTAATAAGTTTTATTTTAGTTAAAGACTCCTCCTTTTTCATAATACTTTAGTGATGAGAGCACTCACATGAAAGCAGGAGTGCTGATTTCTGGGCCCCAGTCATCTTGAAGCCACAACTTCTCTCCATTAAAGTGTTCTAGGCAGTAGAGAGGACCAAGAGGGGGATCTTCCATTCCCCTCACTGCAACTGGGTCATGGTGTACACAGCAGGATTACAGCCTACAAAGTGCATCAGCAGCGACACTAACTGAAGCATCCGTGTTGTCTCAAGAATCTTGTGTAATCTGCTTGACCCTTCACCTGTAGGGTCAGACAGTCACCCTGTCCTAGCTTGTCCAGGAGCTTGGAATACTTCCACAGAAGCAGAGAATTGCACATGTCGTTTCTCTCTTGATGGGTTTCTGTCAGTGCTAACTACCCAGCCTCTGTGTAGAAGGTTCCTACCACAAGATCTGCTTTGGATTTGAACTGAGGCTATCAAAATGAACTACTGATGCTCAGACCCCGCCCAAGAAGTCCAATTATACCAGGGACTTAGGTACCTGCCAAAACATGTTCAGTTTACAGTCCACCTCCTCTATAGAGAAAAATGAAGATTTCCCACATACTGTAATGTGTTGTATTCCTTGGAAAACAGGACTACTGATGAGTAGTTTCTATTCTTCAGACTTTCCCATAGCAATAAATAATGATGCTATAGGTCTATAATATAGATGATCTTCAAATTAACATGGAAAAAAAATATTTACTATGAATCTTGGCCTGGACACTTGAATGAAAGGTGTTGCAGCTTGCAGTACTTAAAAAATATTGGTCTAATTCCTCACTGTACTTGAAAGCTAAATCTCTTACGCTTATTTGCTACATGTTTTTCCTCTAGCAGAGTAACTACTGAAATCATTTTTCAGCTAACTTTGAAACAGTTTTCCATGATTTTTTAAACATACGTTTTATTGGCATAAACCAGTTTGATTTATAATGTAGGTTTCATTGTGTTATTTTTCTACAGCGGCTCTTAAAAAGCTGTTTCCATTCAAAGGTACATCGCAGAGAACAAAAAAACTTCTATATAAAAAGTAATGCACCACTATAATTTGAAAGTATTCATCTCATTCACATTCCCCTACCTCCCCTAAAAGATTTATAACACGTCTAAAACAGGAGTTGATGAATTCATCAGCGTCTGGGACATTTTGATCATAATCAATAACATATTTTTGCCCTTTAAATGGGATTTCAATTAAACTACATTTTTCAAAGTAATTTTATTTTTATCATGAAAATAGTTTCTGTGCAAACCAACTGCATTAACTCATGAGATGCCAAGTGCTATGTTGGAAGCAGGTGACTATGTTGACTATACAGCTGAACAGTGATAATATGATACTTAATGAAAGATAAATAAAATCCATTATGCTACTTTACAGGTCAAATATTTAAAAGTAATATGTTATTTAGGTAAATAAATACAAGCATAAAAAGTAAGCATCATTACACAAGTTTAGAATACTACTGTCCAAAAATGAAGAATCTAAGGCTGGCAACAGGATATCAACACAACAGACAGGCTAGCCCAGCTTCTACAGATTTCACTTTTGAGCCTTCTCTTAGCTCTCAGGAAAACAGAGAGTAAGGCATTCCTGTAGCATCCCCTGAAAGTTAACTTTAAAAGATTTCTTGGATGGAAGAGTCTGCCAGCAGGTGCAGAAAGGGAACAGACAGACCACCACCAGTCTCTCATCAGATGACATTAAATGCCACCATCAGAACTTATTCTGAGTTTTCTCTCTTTGGGAACTGGTGCTTACCATGCTAGTGAGCTACACATGAACTGTTTTTAAATGAAAACAGGATTTTCAATACTATGTGACAAGAAACTTTAGATATAAGAAACAAAATAAAATAATAAGATATATAAGATGAATGAACAAATATATACAAAGACATGCTAAACGAGAGGGTTCTGTGGTCCACTCCTGTCGTAGAAAGCAAATTAAATCAAGTAGTGTGATCTGATTATCTTTAGGGATTACTTGTCATGGGTAGGCTACTGGTCCAGGCAGAAGCAGACTGTTACCACTAAGTGGCATTTATTGATCTTTCCTGGCACTGACTTATTGTTACATGGCTTCACTGTTACCAAGAGGATGCTAGCTTTATGTCTGTCACTGTGGGAAAAAGTAGCTCTTACTTAGGAAAGATAAAGGGACACAATTTCTGGGTCTTTCATCTTTTCTAGAGCTGTACTGCTAAGAAGCCATCAAATGTATTTTCTTTGTCTATGGCAATTAACTAAATCCTGGTTAAAGTGCTACGATAAAGAACATTGCATGGCTTTTATGGGTGGATAATAAGAATACCTAGATACAGGGAGTAAAATTCTGGCACCTCCAGTATCAGTGGAAATATTACTGTGCCCTGAATCATCACCTTGCACAGCAACACAGCACATAATCTTCAGAGTAAGCACAGTACAAGCACAGTATTTTTAGTTAGTTCTCATGATTAAGTGTCCAGCTAATTTTGAGATAAATCGCAAGACAAACACATCAAATTTAGAAGTCAGAGAACTACATCGCATGTAAGCAACAAAATAAGCATGGAAGCCCAGGAAAAAGCACATGATACCACCGCTTCTCACTTTTGTCAGAAACCACTTGTCACTTTCACAGTTGTCCATAGGATATGAAAACTGAAAGTTACAGCTTGGTAACAGTCTTGGAAATTTCACTCAATTCAGGTTGGGGGTGGGAGGAAGCTGTAGCTCCCCTTACGTTAATTCAACTACAGAGTCTATCAGCTTGTGTTTGTTTACACTTGGAAGTTGGTCCCTGGAAGTTTCAGCATACAAGAAAATCTCCTTTCCATGGTAAGCTGTCAACCAGGTATGAAACTAGTCATGAATTATCAGTTCGCTTCATGGCACCTCAATAAAAACACAAACATGAAGCAATTATAACACAGAGAAACTTTGCCTTTATATACAACCCCCTCCCCCCTTAGTGGAGGAAATCAGTTCCTGCTATGTGCTGCTATGAACAGCTTCCATCACTGTTTTACACATCCACCTAGGCTCCTTGATGCTGTGAATGCAAGTCCCAGCTGGGAGATCCAAATTTATAATGACATTCTAGTGAGTTTCTGAGGCTCACTAAATCTGGCATGGGAGTCAGGCTCCTGAGAAAGGAATGACAGCAGATGCCCTCCAGGGGAGCTAGAAAACATGACTCATCCCGGGCCGCCACACGGGCACATGCTGGTGACTCAAGAAAAAGAACTGACAGGCAGCAGCCATAATTTCTGATGTTTCATTTTGATCTCTCCCAGCAGGTGTCACTACTATGTAGCATTCCCATAAAATTTTAAAGAAACAAATATAAAAGAAACTTCACTAACCTCCAAATGCCAAAAAAAAAAAAAAAAAAAAAAAAAAGGAAAACCTGTAGACTAATTATCTCAAACCTGAATAAAATAATCAGTAGGAATCTACACTGTGAGAAAGCTGAAGGGGAAACTGCATTAGTTGTACCTCATTTCTATTTTCATGCAGCTCATTTTCTTCTTATATATTTTCATACCTCTGAAGAGATGTCTTTAATGCAGTGGTTAATTTAATGCAAAGACTCAGCATTCCCTTCATAACAGTAATGTACACAGCTGGCCACATACCAAACTCTATCCATCTACTTTACGTAGTTAGAAAATGGCTGTTGAATGCTATTCTTTGGAGAGAGAAAATAGATTTATAATAAACATGGCACACACAACAATTTTTTCTAGAAACTAGTTTAAAAAGAAAAAAAAAAAAAGAAAAAAAGCAGTCTCCAAGCAGACGCTGAATATCCTACCACCCAGCTATTCTGCAGGCATTCAGACACTTCACTGTAATGTCTCAAAAATCAATAGCAATTTATTCTCTCTTTGGACCCCAAGCAACAAAAGTAAATAATACTGTCACCTCCAGTCTGCCTTCAGAACATGGTCACAAAATGGTCTTGCTTCTATACGACAGCCCTCTAGAGCTCCTTCATCTATGCTGGCTTTGCTGATTATATTGGCTTTCATAAGGGACAAATGCACAAGACAGCAACACAAAGGGGTCAAGTTCTTGCATGTTCCAGCCAGCTAGAGCATTGAGGCAGAGTTCAGAGAAAGGCTTGGAACCTTACTTCAGTTTCACCTAAGTTGATTTTATTGGAGCAAAAATAAGCAATATTAGAAATTTGTTTTCCCATCCAGTAAAAAGGAAAAACACAATGAAAGATGTTGAAAGACAAGTTATTCAAATTCTTGCACCATGTAAAGATATTTCTGAAATTCTTATCTTAAAAATGACTAAGAAAGACTTTCAAATTCACAATCCTTACAAAACTACCTAACAGCATATGCCAGAACATTCAAAATAATCCAGAATATTCAGATGGATTTTCTTAAAATCGTCACAATTTGAAACCAGTATTAGGAAATCAATTTCTATCATATAGCATCATTCCACCATATGCCAGTTGGTTACCTTCAACTGTTTATAGCACCAATCATGATAATATCAGAGGGACTTTTATGGTGTTTCAAACATTCAAAATGCTAGATATGAAGATAGGCTCAGAAAGCAACTGGTGACTTTCTGTATGCATGTGAAATGGACTCTTTTCAGGGAACACTATATACTTGTGCTTTTATCTTTGCATGCTAGTCTTTACTAGTGGATGCTATGGTAAGCCTGTACAGCAGATAAATTCTCTTCCCTACCCCCTGCCCCCAGCTCCCTTTCCCCCTATCTCCAGACAAGAATTCTGATTCTTTTTAGAAATACTGATTTCTCTGGATTCATATGTATTAAGTCTAGGGTGTACCGCTAATTCATATTGGCATCAAGTCCTGACTTAGAGGAGTCTCCCATTTCTCCATGTCAGTTTGTACCAATGAGCACAAGACAGGGCACAAGCTGAATACAAAGCAGAGGCTGTACGGTTGAAAGAAGAAAATTTACTTTCTATTCCTCAGTAATTCCATGAAGTAATTTCTCACTCTGAAATGATAAATTGCTGGAACTTAAAAGCACCATAAAAATCTCTAAATTTAATGGATCTCGTAAGAATTCTCATTATCAGCCAGGTTACAATTGATATATATATATATATATATATATATTATATATATATATATATTTTTTCCAATAGGGCATAACTAGTAAAGAAAATTGGAAATTCAAAAGAATTTTAGACTACTATCTTAAAAAAAATCGGAGTGGATTTTAACAACTAATTGAGAACAAATGAGGATGAGGAGACACTAAGACTATTCACACATGATATATATATTTAGTTACCTGATCAAAGAGCATTTTGAATGAATGTTAATAAGAAGCTTTGGTAAAAACATTAGAAGATTAATATATTTATTTTAGAATTCAGGTGGAAAAGGGGGTAAAACCCAATAACCACTCAAGTGAAAGTAAAACAAGAAAAGAAACTGAATTTTACTTTGAATTCTAAACTGAATGAAAAGGCAGGAAGACCATAGAGATTTTATTCTTGTATGCTATTAACATAATCCACAAGGAGATTTGGACAAAGAAATGTCTGGAAAGAAGGTAAAAATTGAGCTGGAAATGAAGCCAGGGAGGTTCCTCTTAAAGCGAAAAAGAGACACAAAAAACGGGAAGTTCTTTGTTCCAAGAACCAGCAAGTGGTATGGAGCAAATAACACCTAAACAATAGATTATACTTCAGTTATTTAAATCTGTATAATCTGTACAGAAATTTTAATGAATATGTAATAAGCACGGAGGCATCTGAAATCAGGCTTCTGGTGTTTGACTAACTGTCTGGTCAGGACCTATACTGAATTCTCATAATCAGTCCTATGCAGGCTCTTACCAGTCCCTTACAAAAATCTCAAAAGATAGAAAACAGATAAAATCTCACAAGAAATTAAACAGTATATCATCAACAAAGCAACAGTAAAAATCAGGAGTGATTCTCTACTGTTCCATTTGTTTCCCTCAAGAAGTATTTTTCATTTAATTTATGACTTATTAATTTTATATCCCCTATTTTGTGTAGGTATCAGTGAATGCAGTGTTAACTACATTTAGTACTGGGAACACAAAGCAGATATGTTTGAGACAGGCTTAAATCATTCCAGAAATTCTTCTGGGGCTTTGAAGTATCTCCCAGTAAAGCTCTGACAAGTGAGATAAGCTTTAACACTTTCAAGAATAGTTCTATTGTCCTTAAAGAGCTCTATGGGAATACACTGGAGCTCTGAGATTCAATAGGTCTTTAGGTATAGAGGGCACTGAGCCGGTGAACATCAGATCAATGTGTACCACAGTTTCTGGCTAATCCTGTTAGTCCAATACCTGCAAAATACTAGAACTTAAGCCAATATCTCATAAAGAATTTATGCACAAAGTCTTCTTCAGAACCAAGTTTGCAAAACATCTGGAATCCAAATCTGCTTATATATTAATCACAGAAGTGTCCAAGAGTGATAGCTCCATGCTCTGGCTAAGTGACTCATTCACACTCTTGGGAAGCCAGCTGGTGTTTTGCCAGTGGCTTCAATGAGCATCATCGGATCACAAAGACAAGATGGGGTTAATTCATACATAAACAGGCACACCCTAATACAGCTTAACATGGCTGTGATAACATACAGGGCTTTTAGAAGTTGCTAAGTAAGCTTCAAAGTACTTATGCAAGTGAAGAAGATTAAAGTGTCTAAAACTACCTTCAAAAAGTCACTCCAAGCGGTGGCAATCAGCACTCAACTGAATTAGTTACTTCTTGTCTGTTCCTTAAAGTTCTCAGGTGCCAAAACTGGAAACAAGACTTTTAATCTGGGCCTTTTTATTCTTAAATTAAGACAGTTCAGATCAGTTCTTGCTTTTCTATCCCATCATTCTTCATAGCTGCCTGCAAAGGTGCTAGCATATAGCAGAAGAGGAGAGTATACACACCAAAATGCATTACAGCTCTATACTTGGAGATATCTCCTGGGAAGCAGAAGAGATAGGTTTATTTATTTCTCTCAGTCCCCAGGAAGGACAAATCTGAAGTCTTCTAAGTATAGTAGAGAGGACTAGCAGTGAGTACGTACTCCACTATTAAAAGAAGTTGAGCCCAGTTCAATGAGATGCAAGTGGCAGTACTGCCATATGAAGGGACTGGGAGAAAGATGACTTAGGATTTTTTCAGTTTGGCCAATCCAATATTAACAAATGAACTATACTGTGAAACTGCAACCTGACTGTATGGAGGGCCAAAGCAACTAATGAGTGCTCAGTCACCCTAATATATCAGCTACTGACACTGCTAAATGAAAGATGTTTCTTTGTCGTTATTAAGAAAGGGTTAAGTTAACATGTGCCAACTAACTTTTAATTAAAAACACAAGAGAGATTTAGAAATTATGCTAACCAGTACCATGGTGACGCAACATGTTATAAACTGTTACCTAATTTCCATTTTCTTCCACAGCAGAACTCAGAGCAAATATATTTATGCTCATTGCTAAATGAGTTTAAAGAAGTTTTGTGTAATTAAGAATAACATAAATATTTAGTTGGGTGCTTTTAAAAATACATTACAAAATCCAAAATAAGCCCAAATGCAAGTGCTACTCCTTACACTTCCAGAAGGATATAAGAACACATTGTATGAATGCTATCACCTTGCCAAAATTTCTCTTTATAAAAAGTTTTAAATTAAAATGGCTGAGTACATTTCATTTCATCTACCTGTCCAGTAAAAGATTTGTTACATAAAATAATTTACTCAGCCATTTCCTGATCTAACCATAAATTTGAAATGTAGGAATAAATTAACATTGAGTGTGTGAAATAAATGTGACTGAGGCAATATTGGTTTAATATTTTGCCACACTTATTTTGTCTGCTGGCCATTTCCTCTCCTTGCTGCAGAATCATAGGAAATGGAATAAGTGAGGAAGCAGAGATCAATGAAAAACAAGAGGGAAAAAAGAAAAGATTGTCTTTGTTTTTAATTCAGCATGACAAATTCACCATCTCAAAATCTTAAAAATATTTTCTTCAAGAATAAATTGAATGACTGAGAAGTTAAATAAGCCTATGGATCTGCACCCCTGTACTGCCATTTTCAAGAGATTAGACTGTCAATACAACTTGCAAAATAAAGTCCCCTAACCAGTCAATTTTCTAGAAACATTATGTGGCATTTATGTCTGTCTTCTGATCCTTTCATAGAACCTTGTCAACTCCAGCATTTGTATGTATATATGTCTAATTATTAAACTATTATCCTCTCCCCAAGATTCTCTGAAAAAGGATGATTTGGGGTCTTACTGGTGTAGGTGCTCTCATTCCATGTATGTTCCATCAGGATTTTCTGTCATCAAGAGGCTGGGTGAGCCCCAGCCTAAAGCCTACTGTTTATAAGGAATTGATGAGAGTTAACAAGATTATTTACTACGTTTGTAATGAATCAAATCCTCCCTTCTAACCAAATCTCCACTAATTACTCCAACTACTAATAGCTACCCTAAACAAACTAAGAATTAAGAAGGTGATTCATTCTAATCACCACTTTGCCAATATTGCCAATAAGGTTACTGCTAGGATGCTAATGCAGACATTTTTCATTAGTATGTAAATAAAAATTGTTAACTTACTTTACATCTCTCAGATAACTAGGTTTGATTGCTAATCAGTTGAGGCCTGATTGACTTTTATAATCTAAAGTCAAAAAAAATTAAAAGGACACCACTATGTGCTATAAAAAAAAAAAAAAAAAAAAAAAATGACTGCATAGGGTAGCATGCTTTTTTCCTGTCCTTTCCAATTATTTCATTGAAATCTTGGTATATGAACTTCTAAACATGATCTTATCAGAGTGCGGGTGCATGAAAGAACATTACATAATAGGGAGTTCTGAAAATACAGGATAAAATTATCAAGGGAAGATATAAAAAGTCTAGGCATGCAATTAGACCAAAAACACAATACACTAAAAGCTAGAGTACGATATGTAGTTCTCTAAGTTTTTGTAACAGAGTATGTTAACTAAAATAACTTGAAACAAGTTTAGCAATATCAATGAAAGTTGATATTACAAAATAAGTCTCACTTCCAACTGAGGCCTCCTCTACTGCTAGTTTATACCTTTATAAACAGCACTTCAGACTATGAGTTCCAATTCATTCCTAATATTTTTAAAATATTTTTCTCCTGAAGTTTAACACAGAACTCCAAAAAAAGCTCAAGTAATTTAAATTCCCAACCAGAATTCTTAGAGGAAAATATATATATATTTCTCAAATGCTGGAAGCTAAAAAAGAAAGTGTACCATCAAACTCAACTTCTCACAAATCTCTTTGCATAAAGCTAAAAGGGTACTTTCAGGACAGATGTAGTTTCGTAGCTTATGGCTGAAAATAAGCAGTGACTGTATATTAGAAGCAAGATTTACAACACAGTTCATTATTTAGATTACTTGTTGATTCCTATTGTAAGGCTTTGAGTTAATTCCTTGTTTCTTTACTAAGATTTAAATATCCAGAAACAAACTTCCACTAAAGGAATATTGAAAGAAAAAAAAAAAAAAAAGTGCTTCAAGGAGCAATGGAATGCATTAGGGCTACCTCCCAATGCCATGATTATCATCAAAGGCAAGATCATAAATAGATAATCCAGATTTCCAATCTGATTTCAACAGGGCACAAAAATGAAGCAAATGTCAAGGTATTGAATACAGAGAAATTAGAGTGGCTCAGTGAATGTACACAGAAAGAGAAAGCAGCTCTATAGAAACACATGGGCATTTCCCCAGCACAGTGCTATTCCATTCAGACACAGCACCATTAACTGAGCTTGCATACTTTCCTAACTCTAGTAACATTTCGTGCACGCTGATGGGTGCTATTTATTCTGAAGAAAAAAAAAAAAAAAAAAAGAAAAAAACATGCTAGTGCAGCTACAATGCTTCTGTGCATATGCTAACTTAATATATTCATTACATAAAATTAAATATAACAATCAAAGTAAACACAGACAGTGCTCAGCAGAGCTTAATTCCAGTACCGCGTTATTTCAGAAATGCTTGATCTCAATGCTGTAATAATAATCACTTGGTCTGCATTTGAAAGTATGTAATATTACAAATATATGTATTAAATATTACCAAAATTAGAAAAAAAAAAAGTACCCTCATATCAGAAAAAAAAATACGAATGAGAAGGCTTCTGATAGAACAGCATTTTTGGAAAGAGTACAGATGCTGAAAAATAATCTAATTCTCACAAAAGGCTTAAAAACATTTCAAAGTAGACAAGAAGTAGATTAGGGGCATGATCTCACAGTTAAATACTATTGAAGAGTTTACTTACTATGACACATCTAAAACTCAAAGTAACAATTTATTCAATGATTTTAAAGATATGGAACATCTAGCATCTACTTGTTATTTTAAATGAGTAAAAACAAGACCAAAAATTTTAAATCTATTTTGAAATCTATCTTAGCATTATTATAAAGAAATGTGAATACATCTAAACTAATGATTTTCTTTACTTTGCCATCATGACTGAACACTTACAAAAAAGCAGTTAACTGCTGAAACAATCCAAACCTTCATTGAAAAGGCGTGTACCTTTTTAATTTACAGTTAGAGACAGTTTTACAAACATAGATAAATCTCTTTAATTACATTTTCTTATTTATGTGCACCACATCATCTAAAGAGAAAGTATCATCTTTTGTAACATGTTCTGCAACTCATACTTTGATATATTTATATTTCGTACTGCTGATCCATTTGGTTTTCTTGATTTACCTCCATTTCTTGATGATGCTCCAATCAATTTTAAATTAACAGACTCCCCCCCCCCCCCCCCAAAAAAAAAAAATTACTGACAGAAGACTGAGTTTGTTTGCTGAAGTACACCAATGTCTTTACCTTTTATTTTGTATTCTAGTCTCTGGGACCATACTCTGAGTTTATAATGAGTTCATTCCAGCAAGAAGATAAAGCTGTGATTTAATTCACTTTATGTAGTAAACGTTATTGATCAAAACAGGCATATAATTCCTTCTTTACAATGACACAACATTTATAAAGGCTTTTTTTTTTTTTTTAGCAGAAACCTATGATTTGATATGAACAATGACTTTTCTTTAAAAGTAAATGTTAAATTCACTATTTAACACTGCTATTTTACAAAACTGTTGAGTTAAACAAATAGTAACCTATAGCCATATCCATTTTTAATCCCTATTTGTATTTGGTATATTTTATTGCAACTAAAGTTTTATTGCAACTAAATGATAAAATTTCAACATTTTTCCATTTTTGAACACTTTACAGTATTTCATATTTGGGTAGTTCTAGCATTTCCCTCACTGAAGTCAATGTGACTATTAAAGAACAAGAAGCAGGTATGTCAATCTTTTTCAGCCTGCTGGCATAAAAAAAACATGTATCTCATTAAAGTATTTTTCCTTAAATCTATTGACTAACAATGAAAAATATGACACAAAACAAGCATGTTATATTCACACACAAAAAACCATATAATGAAACTAAGCATAACCAAGTAAAGATTTACTCTTAAAATAAAAGTGGAAGAAGGAAATAATCTTCCCAATGGATTCTTTAGCTGGATGATTCCTTCTCTCCTGCCACCGTCTCAGAGAAATATTTTTAAGATTATTTCCCTAATGCCCAAACAGGAGAGTTAAGATAGTAGTGCCTGTCTCTGTAGGCCCCACCTTTGGCCAGAAGCTACCTGCCTGCTTAGGAGGGCAGCAGAGATGACCGCCTACCAGCTCTACAGCTGCTGCGTTCAGACTAACATATCTCCAAACCAACTTTCATCATTTTAACTGAAAGCTCAGACTCTCTGAATTTCAAAGGAGTTAAACAGCTGGAACTGGTTGTCTGCTATAACAGGAAAATAATTCTTATCATGCATTAGGTTCCTTAAACTTTGTTCTCCTCTTATCTAAGAACTAGTACTACTAGGTTAAACACAGCTAATACGGTTTGAAGTTAGCTGCCAGTTGCTGAACTGGATTTATTTATATGAAGCCTGAATTATCAAAACAGCCTTTACTAGGATAATATTCCCATCACATAAAAATGCAATAAAAAGCTTTACTCCAGGCAGTCTTATAAATAAGAGCAGGTTAACCTGAAATATCCCTTCATGTCACAAATAGATGTATGTAAAAACTCTTTGTTTAATTTTATAATTACAAATTATCTTACTGAGTTCAGTAGAACAATTCATCTCCAGAGACATTCTTTATTTGCAAAAATGTTTGCATAATGGGCCATGAAGTATAAAAAACCGCTTTTATTTAATGCTAATTAGCCACTGCAAAACTGTCCTCCCTTCTCTATAGCAAAGGGCAGAAGACAACAACACTTCATAAAAGAAAGATATAAAGTTATCTAACCTTAAACAGACAGAAATGCATTCCATCATTTTCTGAAGTTCATCAGGCTGTTAGATCCCAGTTTTTCATCATGACTTTTCACCAAAACCTTTTTCCAAAGAAAAAAGTTTCCAAATCTACACTACAGCTCTACTGCTCTCAACAGATGCAGCATGGTGAGGACAGAGTGGAAGAGGGGGAAGAAGTAGAGGAATAAATCAATGAAGTGACCATTAATAAGACAGTTCTTTTGGTGCAGAGCAATATAAAATTAGCTGTTGTTGCAGATATGTTTTGCATTTACAGAGCTAACAGCCACAGTTTAAGATACTACTTCCCTACAGCTGTTTTGTTACTCTCTTTGCTGAAAGTCATCACCCCACGATGTTTGGCACAGTGGATGTGTTTTTATTCCCTCCTTTTCCCTAGAGTTCTCTTTGCAGCTGATAATCCTGCACAAGTCCTTCCTTTTGTCCTTCACATCCCTGGCCAGATGCAACTCCAGCTGGACTTCTTTTTCCTTAACCCCATCCCTGCACATTTGGACAGTGTTCCTCCAGGGTCACCTGCCCTTCATTCCAGCTCTTACATGCTTCCTTTGTAGTTCTGAGTTTTTTTTTTTTTTTTTTCCAGGAACTCCTTGCTAACCCATACCACATTTGCTTGATTTCCTGCACACTGAGCTGGGCCACTCTTGAAGTCAGAGAGAGAATCCCCCAGGTGATACTTGGTGGACTGCAGCAGCTGAGGAAAGCCCCTCAGCATGCTGCCACTGCTTCTGTTGACTCTGCTTGAGGGCAGCAGCCTCTAGCCAAAGTCATGTCTTAACTGCCACAATAAGGCTGGCTAGCTAGATCTCACCTGTCAGAGCCTGGAAAGGAGTCTAAAATCCCAGCTGAAGATAAAATTAAGCCTATTTTATTTTGCACTGAAATGACCTAGCATGCAGCTAGTTACAGTTAGACAAATTGATGGTAATGGGAGTGGGGGAGTCACGCTACAGCTGTTTTGCAAGCAAACACCTTGTAATAACAAATGGGTTACAATAGAACCTACTTACCTAACCACTAGCAAATAATCCAAAGAGCAACTTACAAAAAGAACAAATGGACATGTTGAAAGTACAAGTGGTGTCGTACAGAAATATTTTGTGTACCACTTATCTGAAAGAAAAGTTTAGTACAGAAAAAAGAAAAGCCTACAAATGTCAAAGGTAGAAACACTCAGGTGCTTGACAAGTACCGGACAGCATTTTTTTTTAATGGGTGCATTTCATCATGTTTGTAAATAGAGGAGTGCTTTGGACTCAATGGGAAAATAATGTAACTTTTGAGAACCAGAAGCTGCATTATTTTAGTAAAGAGAAATCCCAGCAAGGCAGATGAACTAACTGCCTACTCTGAAAAGAGGGATAAACTACTCTGCCTTAAATTATCAAAATTGTAGTAGCATAACAAAAGAGCTGCTGTAGTAAAACCACAATCTGATTCCCAGCATAAATGATAATTTACAGTCAGCAGCCGCTACAAGTAACATTGACTAAAGCACATCAACTGAAACAATTCTGCTTGGAGGAAGCTGAACACAATCGGTACAAACTTGTGCTGATTACTGCCAGGTTTCATCTCCACTAGATGGTAGGTGATGTTGTGTGTACTAAAAGAAAGACACTACTGAATATACCAATTCTTCAGTTACATTTTTTCATGACCAGTGGTGAACTAAACAAATTCAGTTAAGATATAACATTTGGAAATTAACCAGATAAGTGATGAGTAAGAATAAACATAATTGAGAAAGATGGACATACTGCCAAATATTAATAAAGATATGATTAATCTCATTTTGAATAGTCCTTTCAACTATTCTTGGGACAAGTATTCATTATTAGATCTTTAACATGTCAGCAACAAATTTTGTCTATTTCACCAATTCTAGAATTTATAGTTCACTAACAAGCAATTTTAGCTAGGTTGATCTATTAAAACAATACTCTTTTTTTTAAGATAATTGTATTTGTTTTGTTACATACTGCATTGCTACACAGCATATTTTTAACTCATAATCAATACAAATGATCAATGCAATATCACAAACTTATCATTTCCTTTTTCATTGAAACAGAAATAGAGCCATAAAGGTTAACTTCACAGAAAAAAAGTATTAGCCTACTGCATTACAGCACAAAGACAGGAGACAGTTATTTATGGACCGCTGTTCACCATTATCCTTTTCGGATTCTACAAGAAGGCTAAATATTGATGCATTCCCAAGTCACCTTTTCTCCCCTTTGGTGTTAACAAGTAGGAGTGTGTTTTTGAAGCTCCCAATTTGTCAAGATCAGGTGAACTGAATGGTTTTACAGAGAACACTATTCCAACTCCTTCAGGGGCTATAAAACCACATTAAACTCTGCTTGTTATTAATAATTCATTGCACCTTCTGTAGTTCACTACAGGGGCATCACTCTTAGGGCATCATTCTTATTGAAACAACTTAACAGGAAAAGTCAGATAAACAGTGTTCCCATTAAAATGAGAATAAGCCTACCGTCATGAACCCTGGAAAACCGAAAGCTCTACAGACATCCATTTTTTATAATTTTCAGGCTAAGTTCAGCATTCTACACTCCCTTCTAAAACTTGATATTAACAATAGATCACTAAAAAATACAAAATTTCTTCTATCTACCGAGATTTGGCTTATCTGCAAATTTGAAGAGTCAGATTTCTGCACACCTGGGTATACTGTCAATGCATTCATACTCTCATTATTCTGAGACCCATTTACTTCAATTTTTATTCAATTTATGTATTCTTCAATATTTACTTCAATTATGGATTAAACAAAGCACATCCCACAAAATCTAATTATGATGCAAAATAATTTGACTTGAAATTATAACACTTTTCAATGTAAAAAGAAAGAAAAACTAAGTCAGTTACAATAAACACCAATTAGTATACACAAATAAAGAATATATGACTTTGTTCTTCATGGTCATGGAAGAGATGGCTCATACAGAATTATGTCACATATTACTCACATATTTTACTACAATGCACATGACAACAATTAAATAGACACATTCAAAAGAAAAAAAAAAAAAAAAAAAGCATTCTACATAAGGACATTAAGGAAGGGATTAGAAACCCAAACTGCATTTGTGCAATTTACCTAATGGAGCAAAATTAGCATTGAGGTATCAGTACAATAGCATTGGTAAAAAAAAAAAAAAAATGAAACAGGAAAAAAAGAGATTTTTATTTATAAAATTAATTACTTCTGGTTTGAAAGGAAAGCAAGTCCATTTCAAAGGCTTAGTCTGCTGAGTAAAATATAACTTATACATTAAGAATTTCTAGTCATATGAAAATTAGAATTCCAACTTAGATTCTTTTAATTAACAAGAAAAAGCACTGTTAAGTATTAGTTAACTTCCACTAAAAATAATAATAATAATAATCTGCTACTGTATTACCTTTAGATTTAACTTCTATGAAGAATAATGTTACTTAATGTATGCTTTAGGTCTTCTTGTACACTGGTGTTAAGGAGGACAAAAACTAATCCCGAGTGTGAAAAAAATAGTATATGTATGTTCAGCCTCATTACAATCCACATGTATGTTTGCTCATATTTATGGGATGGGAGTAGAAACTGCTTAATAGAAATAATCTTCATTGAGATTTGTTTTGTTGTTGTTGTTCTGGTACACAGCTTATCTCCTGGGTTTTGAAGTCAAACACTTATAATGGTCAATACAATCCTATCTAGTCCACACCTGTAGATAGGAATGCAGGGGAAAAAGCAAAGAAAAATATATGTTCTGCTTGAAGGACTGAGGAGACAATCAATATCTCTTGTCAATTCTTGTATTGTACTCACACAAATTTGGACAATTTAATTCTCCAAGGAAGGATGAAAACAAGAAAATCCTTAAACTAAAGAATAAAGAAAAAGTAGATACTTTAAAACTGATAGCTAAATACTCAAAGCAACTGAAGAATATATTCCATAAATATTTATTTAGAATTTTTACCTGGGATTGTTCGAGGAATGGACAAAAATCCCAAGTAAATGTCATTAATATTGCAGCTCAAGAAAATGCAGTTTCTAGGTAATCTATCTAAGCTCCAGAAATATTTTTAAAAATTTAACATAAAAATATTTAGAAAAAAGTTGGACTTTGCAGATAGCAAAATGCAGAACTCCAAACAATATGAAATTCTAAAGAAAAACTAAGAGCTGCCTCCCCTGCAGGAAATATTACTGATTAATACCCTGATATGAGGTTACTCTTATAAAAAATTATACTCCCATGATGCCATGAAAGGATGGCAGATTAATTGCTTAAATAAAAATCTGGTAGATAAAGACCAGCAAGAACTCAAAATGCTCAGCACTGTTAATTTCAAGTTAAAAGTCAGATCGTCCAGGTAAGCCTCCACATGAAACTCAAACTCATTCAAATCATCACCACCTTATGTAAGTAAGGAGAAAGAACAGTCACAATGGCTACAATACTTATGGAAACAGCTGGATGTAGGAAAAAAAGAAAAAAAAAAGAAAAAAACAAAACAAACAAAAAAAAAAAACAGAAATGGGTTCTTTTTTCCTGAAATATAACCATCACAGTAAAGCAGTATTGTGAGGATGGAGAAACCCAGAAAGAATCAGAAAGGAAAACAGGTCACCTCCAGACAAGGGTAGAACTCTCCTTTCCAAACTCTGTGTATTCCATCATACATAAGTATGGATAAAGAAGCTCTGCATTTTTAGTAGTAGTACTTAAGAGAATAAAACCCTTCCCTCCTGCTTTTCACCTTCAGTGAGATGTTTCAACTCATCCCCACCTCTAGGCTTACACAGCTTTTGTTCTGGCCAATTGCTTCACCCTTCCTCATTGTAATTTTCAGGATGCTTGGTTCTGACTTCTTTGGAGAAGTAGGTACAATACCTGAAAATCTTATTTTATTAAGAAAAAAGGTAAAAATGAGCCACTTGTTGTAAATTGCACTCAGCATCCAGCATAGATAAATGACAAAATGACTAAAGAATTTTACTACTGCACTTGGACATATTTTGGAGGAAAAAGAAGACTGACTTTGTCTGTATCATCATTCTGTAGATATACTATCTACATAATTGTAAAGGCAAATTTTAGAGGAATCATTTCTGATTATGTTGCAAAAACAAGGACAGTCAGGCTTTTAGATACAGATTTTTTTACCCTGAGTACAATACCTATTCCCTGATGTTTCACATTCACTCCCTGCTCAGCAATGTATTAGGCCAGGAAGGTTGTTTTTCCTGACATAAACCCCAATGAGAAACAGAATTACATTACTGCCTTACAGTAAAAACAGCTGTTATGACTTCTCAAAAAGTCACTTATTTCTCCTAAGATAGTTGACATCTAAATCTGAGAAGCTGCGAGGCAATAAAAGCGACCCAAACTTTCCACCTAAAGAAATCTACATTATTTGACAATGTCTTCACTGCTAAGTAAACAGAGCCTAATTCTCTAGTAAAGATATGCAGCAAGAAGATATGCATAACAATTTCATTTAGATAAAATGAACAAAGAAAACAAACATTTCTTGATCTTGTATCTGAACCCCCCTCTGTTTGCACAAATGGCAAAGTAAATTAAGACTCTGCCTGTGCACACAGTCCTTTGTCCTCAAAGGGCTGCCTAATCATATTTGTGTCTCGAAATGAAGTAAGATTTCAAAAGCTGTATTCACACGAAATCAACTATCTGATTTTTTGCGTGTGGCAATTGCATCCTAAATTGGTTTACAGCAGGCTGTCTGCTTTCTCTTAGCTCAGGAAACTGATTAGATGAACAGTTCTAAAATAACACATTTTAAAATAGAGTTAATATTGCATACTTATTTCACATAGTAACATGCAAGGACTTCTCTGCTCCTTAACAGAATTGTATCAATTGTCCCTCTACTGCCCATGGAGATTCCTTTTATTTTCAGTTTTACTTCTATTGAAGAGAAAGAAGTATTAATTGCTTAATATTGAAAAATCAGGAATGGAAAACATTTTTAAACTACTATCAGTGTCAGATGAAAGTAGGAAATGCCACACCTTCAGAAGTGGAGTGCACTATGGGAAGCATTTCAAGTCTTGTCATTGAAGATACTTAATAACATATGCAAGAGTTATGTAGTACTATTTGAAGATTTGATGGTATTTTAATGTAAAACACTACATAAGTGAGAAGAAAGGAATCAAACCTTAAATATATTTGTGATGGAACATCCCAAAGCTGAACTCACAAAACAGCCTAATCACTTTAATGCAAGTTATATGATTTGGTCAGGAAGTTCCCTGGCTAAGAAACCAGAATCCAGAATCTCAGCAAAAGGTAAGCATATTAACATACAGCATCTGTTCACCAATTTGATACACTGTTGGATTAGCTATATGGCATTACATGCAATATTAAAATATCCAATGCTTGTTAAATGTGTAATTATTTTTCTCTTCATATGAATAAGAAAAAAAAATAATTCAGAGATGCACTTCTATAACACCTAAGCGGAGCAGCAGACAAAACACAGTATGCAAAAACAAACAAAAAACCCACCCATGTTAAGTACCTATAATTCTCAATAGTTCTCAAGTATGAATGAGGAAGGAAATTTATAGCTTGAAGCATCAGCCAGCTGAATTGAGACTACACAGGTGAACTTTCAGAGCACTTCAGGGATCACCTGCAAGACTCCTGTTGATTTTAGGACAGGTAATTCATAGTCCTGTATTTGTCCACAGAACAAGTAAGGCACAAGAAATGGCTCCTGAAGTGCCTCCACTAAGCTTCAAATGTTTAGTAAAACTGATGTGGCCAAATCCCCATGCTGTGCTTTAAAATAGTGAGTTTTAATGTTATTTCAGAGCAGTGCTTGGTACTTTTATAAGGCTGTAATGAATTTTTGTTTTACCTGTATGGGAAAAAAAAAAGAATGGAAAACAGCAGGAAATAAGCTATTCTAAGAAAGGAAGGCATAAAATGTAAACATAATGAAATAAAGAAGCAAATGAAGAAACTCTTTGTTTCCTTTATTAGAAATATGGGAAACAGATTGTGCTCATCTTGCTTAGGGCCAAGAGCTGCATTGTGTGGAATTCAGCCAGGCTCTGCCACACAGCTCACTAAGGAGTTTTGCTGTGTTAAAGAGTAAACCAGATGGGACATTTGCTTCCAACAAGATAATTCTAAAGGAAATTGCTAAAAGTACTGTAAAAGAAACTTTTCAGCTTCATCTGCTATTTTATTGTGTACAATGAAGGCCATCAGAAAAAAAAACAGAATATGAAAAAAAAAGAGAATTTAAAAAAAATCAAAACATCAGTCATTAGACAGTCTTCAGATTTATCTGCCTCAGAGCTCCATCTGTTTACATAAAGGACACATCAGGCTAAAGCTAGGTCAAATATAAGTGCAGAGTTAATATCAATAAAATACTTTAAGATTATGTAAAGTCAATAAGCCAAAATACTTGACTTGACAGTGAGCCTGCAGATTCATATAGGTTGGAGAACAAATACAAAGCATGTCAACAGGCTGCTACACCCAGGGCCCAGTGAGACTGTAATAGACAGCAACCTTTTAGTTCAAGATCATTAAGTCAACATCTCAAGTTCTTAGGAGAACCCCCCATTTTCCAGATTAGCTACAAAAGATTAAAGAAGAAATTATATTACGTATACCTCCTGTTCTTGACAACTTCTCGTAAGCCTAAGAATTATGCCCTGACTCTGCTAGAGCAAAATAACAAGTGGTGTTTTTTGTTGTTGTGGTTTTTCTTTTTTAGGTCAAAAAAAAACTGTTCCTGGCAGTAAATGGCTTTGGCTGCAACCATGTGATCACAACAAACTTATCCTTACAAGAAGAAAAATGGCGATAAATGCACTGTGTCGTAAACAAAGTAGTTCAGATACCTACTGAGCCTAATACTTCTACAAAAGTGGGTCAATAAGCATACAGAGACAGGGCAGGGTCATGCTTCATTTGTGGCGAGTTTGGCAAGTTATACAGTTTGGCAAGTAGAGGTAACTACAACTAAAAATTTACTGTTGTAATGGGCAATACATATATAAATTAATCTTGCTCTCTCAGACCAAAAACTGCTCTAAGCTCACTTTTGTTCGTGAGGAACTGGCCTACAGCAGACTTAGATGTTCTTTATAAACATCCTTTGACTTTGTCCTGCCATGTTTCTTCAATCAGCTGCAGAGCAGACTGGAATGAAATTGATATGATTGGATAAAAGAAAATCAAATTTTTTCAACATTTAGTTTCAGTAATCTGATTATGAAGCTTTTAGTAATAGTGTAATTACTTTGAAGTTCTGAACATATGTTTCCACTGAGAGTATTCCACAGAGGACACAGTATCAGAAAAGGGAAGAAACGCAAAGATAAATGTACCAAAAATATGTCTGCTCATCACAAAAAGTAAAATTGAAAGGAGAACCATATGCCAGAGACATAATATGATGTCCAATATGAACCACTTTCATTTCCATCATCCACAATTCCTTAATTTAACACCAATGAGGAAAGCAGAAAATACTTTTTCCATGACCTCAAAGGATATCACCAGGAATTTACAGGATTAACATTTAAAAAAAAAAAAAAAAAAAATACACAAAAATGGCGAAGGTAGGAACTGAACACTGTTCCTTGAATTTTGAAGGGAAAATTCAGTTGGTGCTAATGTTTCCACTGATGGAAAAGGTGCCTTAGAGAAATGTCTCACATTGTCTTGAAAAGCCCCGATATTTCAGCTTCCTGTGATTCATGCTCTTTTGAAGTTAACTAAATATCCTTAGCTCTATACACTGAAAGATATTAAATCTGATGTATTAGATCTGACACAAGACAGTTCTTTTGTCTAAATTTACCAGAAGAAAAACAAATCAATGAACTATGAGGGCAAATTCACCATTGAGCAAAACATTTAGAAATCTTACACAAAAGATGTAGAAAAGAACATCACAAATAGTAGAAAAAATACAGGGAAAACAAAGAAATTGAACTAGTGGAACCATAGCATCATGCAGAAAAGCTTTACATTTACACAGAAAACAGTGATGAACAAAGCCAAGCATATCTTGTTAGTGGAAAAAACAAGGTTTGTTTTTAATAAAAATTTAACAATGCAGATGTATGTGCTCATCTATATCATCACAAGCAAGCTTAGTACATAATAATCTTACTCTCTTAAGTAAAATTCAAGAATTTTGTAATGACAAGATTTCATAGATAAAAGTGAACAAGGATGCCTGAGTGATAGTAAATGTATTGTTCACAGTACCTCCACCAATAATGTGGCACAACCAACACTTTTTGATGGTAAATGCTCTCAAAAAGCTGTTCTTTAATTTCCTGAACATTAATATATTATAACCTTGCTGTCCTTTAAACTACTATGGAATGACAGACTCTTTCCTCAATTAGTATCCTCATCCATCTCTACCAGCTTCTGCTGCTCTTAAACAATAAATCAAATCAACTTCTAAATGCTTTTCTTTAATATACTCACTTCAAGATCGCATACACTCTCAGACAATGGGTTTAAGCTTAGAGGTTGGAGGCATAGAAAAACTGTGACCATAAAAGACCCTATACAATCACAGAACACAAGGCAAGTAAAAACGATTTTTTTTCCCCTTACCAAAAGATCTATGCTACAAGGACAAATAACATCTAGCAAAAGAACTTTTGATTCAACTCTGGGGCCCCCAGCACATGGAGGACATGGACCTATTAGAGTGAGTCCAGAGGAGGGCCACAAGGACAATCAGAAGCTGGAGCACCTCTCCTGCAGACTAGCTGAGGCCATTGGGGTTGTTCAGCCTGGAGAAGAGAAGGCCCCAGTTAGACCTTTTCGCACCCTTCCAGTACCTAAAGGGGGCTACAGGAAAGCTGGGAAGGGACTCTGTCAGGGAGTGGAGTGATAAGAGGGTAGAGGTTTAGATCATATATAAGGAATAAATTCTTTACTCAGAGGGTGGTGAGGCACTGGAACAGGCTGCCCAGAAAAGCTGTGGATGCCCCATCCCTGGAAGTGTTCAAGGGCAGGCTGGATGGGGCTTTGAGCAACCTGGTCTAGTGACTCACCACCCTCTGAGTAAAGAATTTCTTGGGTTGGAACTGGATGGTCTTTAAGGTCCGTTCCAACCCAAACCATTCAACAATTCTGTGATTCTATGATATCATAAATACAGAGGTCATTAGAGAGGATGAAAGCCTGAAGTTTTCTAGTCAGAGTTCTAGCCAGAGTTCAGGAAAAAGAATGAAATTGCCCTCACTACCTAGAATGTGTCATGGATTTTTTTTTTTTTTTTTTAAAAAAAGGCAGGAAAACATGATTAATTTCTCTGAAGCACTTAATTTAAAAGCCACTTCTTTTGGAAAGCACTATCAGATATTTAGAAAGAATTGCTGAAGATGCTGTGGCTTACACAAAATAGGCATATAGCCATTGTAAAACAGAAGACATCACTAAAATGTCCTACATAATGGTAATGTGTATTTAGTGCATCATAATTGTAACAAATTATTACTGAAATGTTTTGACTGAATTCATAAGAACTCATTAATCGAACAGATTGACTTGAGAGATGCGTGTTTACCAGTACAAGTACCAGCTACCACAGTAGAAATGTCTGGACATTAAATAAGAGGCAGCCTTACAATTAATAGATCAATAATGTCTACCCTTAAGATTGCTGAACTCAAATTTAATTTTGACAAATGTCTGGAAAAAAATTGAATGATTCCTCTTGTCTCATCATTTTGATACAGATTTTATAATCTGTACGTAGCAAATCTCTCACAGTTATTTTCATAATCCTCAAAAGAGTAACTTTTGTGCTAGATTTTTTCCTGGGTCAAACATTAACAATGCAAATGCAGATGTGAAAATGTTTATAAACTGATGCAATATAAAAGCTACTAAACCATCTTTCGGGCAATATAATCAGGCAGGCCTCACTCTGCATCTAAAAGTGTAGAGCAGTGAAATGATTTTCTCCATCTTGTCCAACCAGATAACAGAGGAGAGGTTTCTGATAGATTCTTGAATTGTTGTGTAAGGTCATCCATCTTCCCACTCTTTTTGCGCTGACAAAATACAAAGGGATGGGGGGAGGCCTACAGTACAATATATGGAAACAGAAAAAAAAATGTTAAAATACAGTTTTTAAATGTCATAATTTACTATATTAAAATTTAGCTATTTTTGAAATAAGCCCTAAAATGTAAACACTTGCAAGGTACAACACACTGTAGTTCAGAAGGTAGAAATAATGTATTATGAAATAGCAGACAATTATGTAATTAAAGCCTGCCTGCTAATAATCTCCAAACTCAACTTTACAGTTGCATTCTCTGAATTTTGGGTGTATAGCTGTATATTTCTAAATTTCCATTTTTTCTTGTTTAATGGAAAACTCCACGTATCACTGGCTACATTGTGTGTTGATTTTCAGGAGAATACTTATGTACAATGCATCATATACACACACAAAAATCAATAAATAATTGAATTGATTGAAAAGAATGAATTGTCTCTCTTTTACATAAAACTACTTTGCAAAGTATCAGAGTTTCCACTAATAGCTGTACTTTCCCTTGGGCTTCTACTAATTACAATGACTTGAAAATCCTGCACCATTCTCAGTATTGTTGTCTCCTTCTGTAGCTTGATCGCTTACACAACAGTTTCATGATACAGCGTATGCTAGTTCAATAAATTCATTTGAGTAAACGGGGATGTATGTGTTTCTAATTAGGAAAGCTACTCCACTTCTTGAGGCAATGCTATCAAAACAGAATCCAATAATGGCTTCAGCTGTCAATGCACCTACAGAAATCACACACATTACTTTGGCAAGGACTCTTAAGCAGTAGCATTTGCTGTTATTCATTAAAAAATATCATATGAGTTTGCAGATTTTGTTAGAATAGGCCTTCTTCTAATTACTTCCAGATAGCAGTGGAATTTGGAATTCTTAATTTTGTTCTCATCTCACAGATAGGCTGGAACAAATATTTTCACAGATAAAAATAGATACTATAGTCACACATTCATTATGCAAGAATTTCTTTCCTGCTACAAATGCTGTTTTCAGTTTATCTTTGTCATTTTGTAAAAGTGAGAGAGGAATTCATATATAAAGCTCTTTCTTTGGTCCAAAGGACTGTGAAATCCTTGGTCAGCTCTGGATATGTTCCCGACATCAGTAGAAGCTGAGCATATGCCACAGTAATTAAGGGTGAACATACACAGGAAGGACTACACAGATCAAAATGCATCCTGCTAAAATTGTTTTGTCCTATTTTTGCTCTCTCCTTCTGCACTTCCCACTTATCTTGATCTGACGTTGGTGTTCTGTGGGCCTTTCCATTAGGATAATATCCAGCAAAAATGGGCAGGTTTTTTACTACAATAGTAAATTTAATTAGTTCAACAGTCAAATTAGTAATATGGTCAGTGAGAGGAATGAGGCATGATGCACAGATGGCAGGAGAGAATGTGGGGGAGAAGGAAGGGAAAAAGAAATAGGAACAGTATCTTTTCATGACTGATTTGTCTATATCTGAATTGACTTACACAACTCTACTGCAATTTAGCACAATACAGAAGCAGATCTTACACACATATTTATCCTATCCACTCACCATCCCATTTTCAGATATACTACTACTAACCAGACAACAGAGCGAAGAGTAGGACTCTTCCTCTTCCAGGAAACAACCAAATCCAAAATGCCCACATATATCAAACAGACACCAGAATTCTTCTAAAAATAACCAATTTTGTATGATATTAACTTTCTAAAACCTTACTGATAGTCATAACAAAATATTCTGTATGAAAAGAATCAACAAAATACATATCCAGTAAAACAAATGCTGTCTCCGGATGCAGTTCTGTACATATTATAATACAATTACACTGGCAGAGAACAAAAAGGCTTGAAACAGGTCATGCGTATGAAATGCAAGTACTCTTTTATATTCAGATTTCATTTAATATTTAATCAAATTAAACATCAGAAAGATTATTCCACATATTCCTGAAGTAAATATCTTAGTCATCTACAACTCAAAAATACCATTATTCCAGTATCTATTGTGGTAGAAACATCCAGGGTGTTATATTAAACAAAATAGAATACCGAGATGACAAACAAACCAACCATCTAATTAGACAACTCTCCCAACACTTTTCCTTTCGTTGCTAAGCTGGCACCAACCTGTGCATCCCCAAGCCTGCCACTGAGACTTGATTGCAACTTCCAAATAAGATCGCCTTGCATTATGTTGCGTTATACGTTTTATGGGAACTGTAAACCATTATCTTTCAAGGAGCATGGCAAACACAGTAGGAAATGCAAATCCAACAGCTATGCCCCATTTGAGGGATCAGAATCAGTCCAGTGCAACTTGCAGGACTGTAGTTTTCCATCCCTAATCTCCTACGGCAGCAAAACCATAGAACAGAACCATCAAATCACTAAGGTTGGAAAAGACATCCCAGATCACATGGTCCAACCATCACCCTACTACCAATGTCACCCACTACACCATGTCCCTACACGCCAGGTCCAACCTTTCCTTGAAGCTCAGCCCACAGCAGGAGAGGCTGTCCTGGGACAGGAGAGGAGGCTGATGTTGCCCGGCACTGCCCAGCCTCTCTGGCAGGTCCCTGACTGGGATCTCCGGGGTGGGGGACGCAGGCCCTGGGGCTCCCCTCCCAGGCCATCAAGGGCAGCTTTGCCCCCTGCCATTCAGAGCCCTGTCCTGTGGCACCACTAGCACCAATGGCCTATGCCGTGCATTTTTCTAAGGAGAAGATAACTTCTTTTCTTAGGCCATTTTGCGTGAGAAGCATGAGGTAAAAGAAAACGTTATACTCTCTGATGTAAAGCTGTCATTTTAAAAATATGCACAGCTCTCAAATAATTCTCACATGCTCAAAATACGGCATATTATTTCAAAGGCATTAATATGGAGTGAAACTAAAAAATAAAATGATTGAATATTGTTTTCCTCAAAATATACAAATATTTCGAAGAGCTTTGGCCTTTTACAAGGCACGGGGGATAGTAAAATTATACATCCCTACAAGTCAGCTATGCCACATTACTGATTTTTAAGTCCTCTGTTAGAAAGCAGTACACTTCTCAACACTTAACTAAACACCAGTGTTTATCAGCCTGTGGGGCACCTGTCTTTAACGTCTGCTATTTTAATTTGTTGCAAAAACTCTTCATAGAGCTCAGAGACTGAGATAAAGCACAAGATGTTGAATTCCATGCTTTAGAACACAGTAAATCTTTGAAAAAGTCAGGCATAGTGCGTCTTAGAAATACACAATCACACAGCTGACTCTGCCTCTCCTTCCTCCAACACCCACAACAGCAGCAGATGCCAGATCACCTCTTTTACGTAGTTATCCTCTTCCACTGAAAGCTGATCTGGATGTTATATTGGCATAACATACTTCAGTAAACTACAAGTTCAAAAACTTGGTAGGAATAATCTCAGTTTGCCATTAATGATGCCCTTAATGGGAACCCTTCTTTTAAATACAAGATTATTTTTTTTTAATTTAGTTCAAAACATTTATAGGAGGTGGGACTGAGCATGATGACTGGTGGACTTTTATGGGTACAAGCACCTGATTTTGGAAACTTTACTGGTGACAGAGGAGCTTTAATAAACTAAGGGATCACAGTACATGGCGTGTGACAAAGTAATACTAACATTTAGGAAGTTACAGTTTCCTTTCAGAACTAACAACTAGATGAACAGAATACTGCAGAACTCTACCTTTTTTTTTTCCTAGTCTGAATTTATTCAAAGAAATAATGGAAGAGTTCATTCTCATTTTCCTTCTTTAGGGTTATTTTCATAACAATGAGAAAGAGAAATACTCCTGCACAAAGCACAGGTTACCAATGCTATGAAAAAGAGCACAGCACAGATGGGTACAATCAGTCATCCAGAGAGCTAAAACTTTCACCCTGGCTCCCATTCTCCCCTGACTTGATTACTGCTGTATGAACCATATTTCACTGTCAAAGCCCTTCACAACCCATCCCTACTGTCATCTTCATCTCCCATTCTCTACGGAAATGCTGACCTGACAATGTTATCTAGAGGTCATCTGCTACATTTTTTTTTTTTTAATGTTTTGGGGGCTTTCTCCCATTTTATTTATTTATTTATTATTCTCTGAATGCTACGTCCTAATAAATTCCATAAAGCCTCCCCCATATCATACTGCAAATTCAGTTTAAGTCTTTCTTTTTTTTATTTTTTTTTTATTTTTTTCCCATAATGCCTATAGAAAGTGTGCAGACAGCCTCTTCAGGAACATAATACTGCCAGCGTTGTTGGTAAGAAGTAACTTAGCCAATCTAGCCGTGGGCTGTCAGTTCTCTAGCACCAACACTGGTGCTTACCTGATGTGATACGCAGATATAGGGTATAAAATGAAAAAAAAAAAAATTAGACCACCACCCCCAGAGTGTCATTTTGATAACCTAGGTCACTCAACTAGCTCAGTGTGGGGCCAACTGACTATAAGTATCAGCACAAGGAACACACAGGTAGTAAAGGGGAAGGCAGAGCACCAACATTTTCTCCTTAGGTGGCAATCAGCGGCATCACACACCACCACCATTCGTACATGACTTGAAAATATAAAGGGCCAAGCAATAAAATAAGGTTAAGGGTTGTCTCTTTATTACAGCCATATAACTCTGGGACCACCACACAATGAACTAACTCCAGGAACTGACCCAGATTAAAAAGGAACGGATTCTGGATTATTTTTTTGACTTCACAGTGTGCCTGGGGAGACTGTTGCTCTGCTGCAAATGAAAGATTTGTTCCTTGTTGTAAGGGTAGGAATGAGCAGTGTACAGCAAGAGAAACAGCAATACCTAAAGACAGCACTCCTGTAGCCTAATTTGTAACATTAAAACAAAGACGCACGCTAACCTGGGTTTTAAGTATGTGTGTTAAATCCCATTTGTATCCTGTGTTATACCTTTGCTATTTAGCACATAGCACTGCTTTTTATTGTTGTTGTTGCTTTTAGAAGTATCTCAAAGAGCTGTTTATCAAGAGTACTTTGCCAAGCAAAGCTGTTGTTTTCCCCATTTGAATATGTATTTCCATAGTACAAACCTGAAGTTGTTGTGTTGTGGTTTTTTTTGGTGAAGATGAGAACTAAGTATAAATTGAATTTCCACAATTTATTTTGACTTCCAAGTAACCCTTTAAGAAGCCTACATAACCCTGTCATCTAAATAAAAGTAAAATGGAAAACTGATAAATTTACAGAACTGCTAGCTTCCCATGGTAAGAAACTATTAGTAGCATAAAACACCAAATAACATTAAGTTTGCTTTGTATCTTTTTTCAACTTTTAACACAAATATTTACTGATTTTACTGTAGTATTTGCTTGACACAGCAAACAGTGAAGCAGAAGATTTGATAATTCTTATTTATTAAAAGGCGACATTATTGTGACAAGATAGCAACATAAAAGCTGTTTGTTGCTAAAGAGCTGAAAAAAAGGTTCCTTCACTTGCTGTTTATGATAGCCTATAATTAGCATTTGTTGTCACATTTCCTGCTACAGTTTTAGCCTTCTTCACCACAGGACACAGATTAGCAATGGTGCATCAAATTACACTGCTGGGAATTTTGCGACCTGAAAAATTTCTCTTATCAAATTAACTTAGGTACACATGCCTATTGGAAGTGTTTGTCTAGTTCCTGTCAACCCGCAAATAATATCTTTTATCATCTTTCAAAATAAGTGTATTTACTTCCTGACCAATTTGATGTTGTTCATTGCTAATTAAAAAAATAAATAAATAAATTAAAAAAAAAAAAAAAAGCAGCCCTCAACTTGATAATATCCTCATGTTTAGGTGGCCATCTTTATTATCTTTTAAAGCAAAAAGCAAATAGTAAACAAAATAATCCACAAGACCTCCTGCTACTCTACCTATCCGCAAGACCTACTGCTACTCTATCACTTCGGTTTTCTTTCTAAAGCAAATGACCTCTCTTTAGCAATTATAGAACATTGCTAAGAAATGTTATTTAGAATTAATCAATGAATGGCTTATTAAGTCAACCAAGAAATATTTCATATGTAAAATCATAATAATGAAACATGTTGCATTAGTTTCTGGCTTACAAGAACAATCGAGGATTTTGTTCCCAAAACCTTATTTAAATACAACCCTCTCACCATTTCATCATGACTATTACTCCATAATTACATCATTAGCTAACAGTATTTTCTCTGTCTCATTTTACTGGTAGAAAAAATTTGACCTTAAAATTATTATCAATAACCATTCTGAAATAACAATACTTGCATGTAAACTAACAGCAAAATCATTGCTAAATACGTTTCATAAATACTTAAGGCCCTATTGTATATTTTTGTGTCCTCACAAAAGCTCTCTAACATTTTGACAAAGCACTACGAACAGCTCATTGTAAAGCTGCATGACACTAGCAGTAGCAGACAAGCAGTGCAATGCTTGTCTGCTATGGATGCCGTACTGAGTTTATTTATCAAACCTTACAGAGTTCAGCTAGTTTAAAAAAAAAATAAGACTCAAATTGCATAACTGTCAAATATATAAACCTGTAAGAAAAAATAAATGAAGACTTAAGATTGAGATCTTCACTATAAATGTTTTTTTTTTTTTTTTTTTTCCTGCTGACCAAGCTGGAAAAATGAAAGCCAGTATTTTACCAATGTTACATGTATCAAAGTTACAAAAAAAGAATGGAATCTGTCAAATACTGAAATAGATAAAAACTTTAAGAACCTGTGAAACAAATTTTGGAAGACTTCTGAAAAAAAATGGCTGAGAAAATATTTTTCCAGCTTTTGCTTATACTTCCAACTATAATTATTGACAAAATGGGCCACCTGTGGAATGGTAAATATAAGCTACAAATCATGAGCACCAAAAGCTCAGAACACACAATCTGCTTGCTGAATGGTGCCAGAAAGATATACAGATGTAGGCTTTTTTTTTTTAAAAAAAAAAATATTAGTATTATTCCATTTACATCTAATAGGTGATTAGCAGATAAACTTCAGAAGGAAATTACTTTGTTGTGGGATTGCTGTGGAGTAGTGCAAAGAAGAAGAAACCATTTGGATTCTCTGTGTTCAAACACTGAAGAAATGGAGAGAACACTCAAGCACTTAGTTTGCCTTGACCAAGATGACTTCAATGCATTTCCCTCATTCCTGCCCAAATCCTGATAAACAACCATCCTTTCTCATGCAAAAATGAGAAAAAATTGACCATTAATTGTCAAGTAATCCATAAGATTAATAAAGCTAGTAACCTATAACCATGATCTTCATCTCCTTGGACATCCTCCTGTTTTACAGCTGAGATGTTCATTTTCACAAAGAGGCAAACACTTTCCCAGAGTTATTTCTCAGGCCAAGACCAGAATCCAGATCTCGCAAACGCTGGTCAAGTACTTACCAGCTTGTCTCTTGGTTTTGTCTCCTAAACAACCACTAGGCACATTGAAGCCCTGCCTCCTGGGATGTGACTGAACATCACTCATTGATGAGAAATAGAGATTTTTTTTTTTTTTTTTTTTCCAGCATACTTTTTTCTCCCCCTCTTTTTCTGAGGAGGGGAAGTGAGAGAATTGTTATGGTAGAGTTCAACTGCACAGCAAGGTAAAACCACCACAAATACACACACAGTACTCTCTATTCAAACTGAATGCTTAATTTAGTGTTTCTCATTTATATAATTAAATCATTTTCATGAGTAAAAATGATTAATCACATCTATATAAAAATTTCCCAAAGTTCTTAACTGAACAACACATCAGCAAGTAGTAGAAATAGACTGTAACTTTAAATAAGTAATGTATGCATAAGTGAAAGGCCATTTGCGGAATCATTCTTGCAACTTCACTTAAGAAGTGAAGCACGCTATAGAATAAACAATTGTCTAAAAGCATCTATAAAAGCAAGAGGCGCCTTTGGCATTTATCTTGACAAATACTTTAAAAGACGTTCCAAAGAATTAAAATTCCAGAAACACTCATGACTTCAGTGCGGTGCCATGCATGGGTCAGCTGCCATGCCCTTACCGGATACATTTGTCCCTGGACTTTCTACACAAATGGACTGTTACATAATTAACTTACTGATTTGGTATTCTAAATGCAGATGTCACACAGATGAAAATAAAGACATTTGCATATTTTGAAAGCCTCCCCCAAGGAATAACCTCCTATTGAAAATAACCACACTTCTTTTTATTGTGTATTTTTTCCCCAAGTAAAATGTTAGCATTGAGAAATCCACCTATTGGCAAATCTTTCTTTGCAAATCTCTTTTCAGTCAACAAATAACAACACGATGGGAAAATGTAATAACATGCAGGATGAGAAATCATATGAAGAATATTAGAAAACATTTATGTAAGTCAATGGTCTAGCCTCTTCTGGAACGATACATACAGAAAATAAAAAAAAATCCTTCCCCTAAAAAAAGAAAACACGCACACAGGCAAAACCTGAAAAACTTCACGTTGTAAAGAAAAGTTGAAAGAAGAGTGCGAGCATGGTCAAACACTTAGAGAAAGATAGAGTAAAAATTTTAAACTATTTCACCAGGCAAAAAAAAATGGAGAGATGAGTAAGAAAAAAAATATGATAAAAATATAAAATCGTAATGCTAACATGGTAATCAGGTTTGTTCTATCTCACAGCACAAGCACTAAGAAGCATTAAATGAAAGTACAAGAGAGGAAATTAAAAATCAATTAAAGGAATGAATTGCCCTATGCTCCAGAATTGTCTTGCAGAATTTCTTACCACAAGAACTCATAGAGGACATCAAATATTTCCAGAGATGTGACTGTAACACATTTTAGAAATTATGTTATGTACCTCATAGCATAATTCTTTAAACACCCCGATCAAAGGATAGTTGGCACAGATTGAACATTATTTCCCTCTTCCCTTCCTGCCCCCATTTTTGCCACTATATACCTAGTTCTTAAGCGTTCAGAAGAAACTTTTCAGAAAGCAAACTATTAAAATAGGTCACTACATCATGTACTGTGAAAACAATTCTTATATTTACACATTTTTTTAGTTTTTTTTTTTTTGTATGTGTATTTTTATGTGTTTTTTTTTTTTTCCACTTTCTTCATTAAAATAAAAGGTTGCTGCTTAAGTCATTTAAGGCACAGGGCATGTAAGGCTGTGTTTGTAAATTCGCAACTAATTGGGAAGTACAGTTCATAATAAATAATCACAAACATTTGTCTGCCGCAGTGAAAGTAAAATAACAATTCCTCAGTCATATAAATATGTTACCTGTGCACACAGTGAGTAAACATTACCATGAATGTCATGAAGGCTAGAGGCATGAACTCCGTAACCATATGGGCAGTCCCTTATGTACACTCACCTTTTTAAAGCACTGTTAAAGCACTCATATACAAACAACGTAGTTCCATAAACACACGTTTTGTATACTATAAGGCATAAAATCAGCAGAATTGGTAACACTGCAAGATGATATAGCGGAATACCTGACCTCTTGTGCTTTCCTTGAGCCAAGACTTTTATTTAAGATACTCTCATATCATGGGGAGAAGGGGGGAAAGAAAGCCCAAAACTAAAAAAATGCATTAAAAAATGTTCCAGGAAGAGACCCCCTGCATAACACGTATACAGACTGAAAAGGCCACATAAGTATTTTAACTTTAAGCATTTGCAAAGCTGAAGGAAAAAAAAAAAATACACAAATAATCAAATACGTATACCGCTACCAAAAAAAGTTAATCTTGTTGAAAGATCCACAAGAATCTTGGAGTAACTTGCAACGACATTCTTGAGATGTCAGATGAAAAACCCACCCCACGTGTTGCACCAGAAAGCCACCTCAAAGCTCAAACAGCCACACGCCCCTCTCCCATTAGGATTCCGTGACTTTTTTTTTTTTTTTCTTTACACCACAGCCAGCGAGCACTATGTCAGACCAAGGACACCCCAAGGCCAAAAAGGTGCGTGAGCCCCACGGACCTTGCCCCACAGCACTGACGTGGGCACAGGATTTAAAACCAACCAGAGGTGACCTTGGTGACAAGCCCGAGACGGGCTACTGCTGGCTTATCCCCCACCAGAGAAAAAAAAGGGGGGGGCCTGACTCCCCAGCACTTCCCCCTGGGGACGGGAGGAGGCGGCGATGGCAGGGCAGGGGGCTGAGGGGGCCGTGACGCCCGGCGGGGCAGCGGAGGGGCGGGCCCCCGCGGGAGGCTCCGCATCCGGGCTCCACCACCACGAGCGCGCTCACTCACCTATCATGGCGGCGGCGAGGGGGCGAGCTGCGGGAGAGCCGCAGAGGGGGGTGCGGGGCCTTCTGGGTAATGTAGTCCTGGTGTCCTCGCACCTCACGTGACCGCCGGCTTCTCTTCCCCTGTACACACACACACACACACACACACACACACACACCAGACACGCATTTAATTAAGTTCTGCTATTTTCTGCCGGCTGGCTTAGCACCTCCCGCCCGCCCGCTGTGTGGGGCTCCTTAGCTTGTTTTATTCGACTTTGGGGCTTTTCCTGTGAGCGTGGTCGTTCCTCCCCCCGTCATGGCGGCGGGTTGTTGACGCGTTGCCTAGTGACGGGCGCGAGCGCCGGCTCCGGGGGTGCCAGCCCCCCCAGCGGTCCCCAACGGTCCCCAACCGTCCCGAGCGCCCCCCGCCGCGGGGTGAGGCGGGGCTGGGGACGGGGGCCGGGGCAGGAGGGTACGGGATGAGGGCGGCAGAAGCGGGGTGCCGCGGACGGGGAAGGGGGGCACAGGCGGGCTCGGCGCGTTTGCTGACTTGCTGTGGTTGGGTTGCCGTTATCTGTCTGTCTGCCGTTGCAGTCTGTCCGTCGGCTCTCGTCCGCCGCGGGATGGTAGCAGAGAAAGCGGCCGCAAGCCCCCCGACGCCGGCAGGCGACCGGCGCCCTCAGAAGCAGGAGACGCTGGGACGCGCGAAGAAGAGCAGGCAGCAGGTGACCGACGGCTTCACCGTCAAGGCCCTCATGAAAAACACCGTGGTACGTGGGCTGCTGGCATACCGGGGTGTCGCTTAACGCACCCTCATGCCGCCGGGAAGCGTAGCGGGGTGAAACTGGGGGTGCAGAGTGTGTCAGGGAGCTGGGGGGGGGTGCCAAAACTTCACCTGGAGTTTGCTGGTGGCTCAAATCACCTTCGGGCTTTATGGAATTACTATCATGAGGTAACAGCCTGTGCCTGTGGGAAGAGTGATGCGGTACCTCCAGGTGTATTGCTTTGGTGCCACAAGTTTTCTGTGGCTGTCACAGTGTGGTATAAATTTGATGTAAGCATCATGCGGGATGGCAAAGACCTGGAACATACATTGTTTTTTTTAATAATCTTGAAAAACAATAAAATGCTTTCACATACAATTAGGAATCAAACTAATTTTCCAGCTGATAGTTCAAAGACAAAGATGAGTTGATCCAGCAAGCTTCATTTTCATTAACAAACCCAATTTCTAACAAGTTTGGAGCTACATGACTGAAAATACTAGAATCAGGACCCTTCACATTGCTTTAAATTGTTTTATTTATCTACTTTTATCAGATTTAAAGAACAGAAATAAAATTTTCAACTAGCACAGAAGACAAATGATCAATGTGTAAGTGGATAAACTAATATAAGCACATATGTGCTCATATTAAACTTCTGAATTGGGCTTTTTTTCCACACAAATCAGTGTTAACAAAGCCTTGCATTTTCACCTTTTTGTGTTCGATTTTATTTATTATTCTATATATCTTTCTGATTGCAGCTATAAAAAACATCATTTCCCTTGTTTTGCTGTAGCAGTCTTCCTCTTGCAGTCTCTGGACTTGTTATCTGTCAGAGCACCCTCTTGAAAAAAAAAAAAAAAGTCCTTCTTAAAACAAACTTTAAAGGAATAGAAATCATATGCATAAACAGCTATAAACAGCTTTCTTCATATTAATAAAGACAAAATACGTTTTATCTTAGTGGGGAGAATACAATGCAAAAACAATGCAAGGTGTGTTTTAAAGATTGTTTATCTGGTTTTTAACTCTAGAGATGTGTGGAGTAGACGATAACACTTCAGTGAGTTTATAAAGATATTTCACTGGACAAAATTCAAGTCATGAACATTTATATATATTTGTTTGTACCTTGATATGTAAAAGACACGTGATATAGTCTGGAAGAATCAGCAGTTTCATCAGTGTTTGAGAAATACATGTATTTGATTTTTTGAAAAGGAGCCTCGACTTGTGAACATAACTATCTATCACTTTAATTAGAATGTAAGTTTTCTTTTAAATATTTATAGAATTTTAACTTTTATGGTCACCATTCTACCTATTAGCAGAATCACGGTAAACATGGTAGTATCATCTAGCAACAGCAAAAAGGCAAATTGACTGCCTTTGGAGCCACTCACTGAATAATGTTTCATGTTGTTTGGCATGGACCTCTGGAGGTCATGTGGTTCAGTATCCCATTGGAGGTGGGCCTGTCCCTCGAAGAAGGTCAGATCAGTCATGGGTTCCCCTGGCTAAGGTGTGGAACTCTCCCACAGCAGCGACTCCCTGAGCTGTCTCGGAACCTGTTTGGTTGCTGCCCTACCTGCCCTGGTGGCACCCTGTCAAAGGCAGGGTTAACTGAGTCCTGAGCCTGTATCAGGTTCTGTTCCTGCATCCCTAGGAAGCAATGAAACTGTTGGAGGTCCTGAAAGATTCATCCTGCCAGGGCTGTTTTTTCCAAAAGTTCTGAGCAAGGACAGGCAGCCACTGGAATTATTTCCCTGATGTCAATGTGCAAAAAGTCAGAACGGAGAAAAGATTTTCTTACTGCCACCCTGGCTGCGCAGAACTGCAAGTTTCTCTTCTCTTTCCCAACAGCTGATGAAATGGAGTGTCAATTTTATTAAGTACTCACTTGTCAGAGGTGGGCATCATAGATGAAGTTGTCGTGGAAGGCTTAGGAGTTGATTGGAGGGTTAAAAGCAGAGCAGGCTAATATAGTTAAAGCATGGTAATTCTTTTTAACACCATGACAAGACACAGTGTTGTCAGTGACATGTTCAGCATCTCCAGGTCAGACTATGAGGTACAGATTAATAACCTTTGCTGCAAGCATGCAGTGAGAAGAGCATCAAGTCTAATGGTTTACCATTATGCATACGTTACTGTAAATATAGCAGTAAAGGTTTTAGAACTCTCTTATATTGCTTGTGTAAAGGGTGTCTTAACTAAGCCATTTTAAGTGGAAGTTGCCGGATAAAGCTTATTCCAAAGGTTTGCTTTCATAGCCAGTAGTAAGTACAGGAATGTAGGCCTCTGGCAACTTTCGTAGAATATTCAAGACATTTCTCAGCTTTGTCATATTATATCTAAAATTTACTAATCGAAATACCTTACTTAATAAATATTGACCAAGAAAATTGTTCCTGAACCAAAAGATGTGCTGTATGATACTGCCTTCCAAAATTAGAAATTTGTATAGCAGTTGAAATTAAGAGCAAGATCCAATAAAGGTCTTCTATACTAAAAAGCTAGATACCATGACATTTACATTTTACTCATTTTGTCCTACAAGTGGAATCAAGAATGCCATGTTATGTGCTCACACTTTGAATGTACTGCAGGGGTAGAATTAGGATTATAATTAAAAAAATTATATGCAGGGTAGCAAGTACAAAAATATCTGTACATGAATGTGGACAGCAGGAAGATATCTATTCACTTCTGATTCCCACTGGACAGTTGCTAATTTTCCTGTTTTCTGTAAGTGTGCAAGAGTGTTAGTGCCCTCTTTTCTTCAATAAACTAGTGGTAAAAGCACTTTTGCAGGGAGAAAATATTTTTTATTATTTAAAGGGGACTGTAGAAAGTGAATTCCAGTCTATCTCCCAACTTTTAAAAGATTCTTAGCCAACAAACTACAAGATTACTGAGGTGAAAAAGATGGCAGAGGAGAAAGTGTATATGTGTCTTTTTGAAGTTCTGTTAATGTGCTGCAAAAAGTTAAGTTTCATAGCGCTAGAGTCAGGTTAGGAAACTCACTACATAGTGTAGTGCATAGATCAGTCATGCAGTTTTGGAAGCTTGGGTACTTTGTGTCCATCATTACTTATTAGAAGGGATCTGATGTTTTTCAAACAGAACTGGAATTTAAGACACCCCCTCATGAGTGCTGAGCCAATAAAGCAATGAAATAATTGCCCTTGTTTTTGCTATGTTTTATGAACCTTAAATCCCTTACTATGAAATGCCAGAGTTGCCTCAGAAAAATCAGTTATCTTTCCTCTATGGGTTCTCCTTTAGTGACACAGTAACTGGGTAAGTTGAAGTATTCTGCAGCATATCAATTTGAACTCCTCTGGCCAGAATACTGAATTCAGATCTTCTTGTTGGCTTTGTGTGTAAACCGGGAGGTTTTATGTAGCAGATACCACTATTGCATCCATCCATGTCTCATGAAAGCAGTCAGTAGCTGCTGTTAATAAGGGGCCACATCTAGCCTGTGTGTAAGGCATAAAGTTAGAATGTCTACTAAATGGACCTGGAAGGAGGGTGATGCTAAGAATTGTTTGATTGAGTCCTGGATTAAAGAACCAAATCAGAGTATTCAACCTGGGAGATTCTTTGTGATGAGTAAAAATACAGCTTCCAAAAAAAAAAAAAAAAAAAAAAGGTTATTTAGATTGCATTTCTATATATTTATCTCTCTGTTCCTCATTTAGGAGTTTGTATTGCAATGAAGTCTCAGTCTTCAAGGTTTAAACTCTTCTTTGAAACAATTAACAGCATTTTGATAATAACTCAGAACAAGGTTTTATTTTAACTATAGAGATAATGTGATTCATTTATGTTCTGAAACTTGTGATTTCATATTCTATTCATATTCATCCACACCGTGGATGAAAAAAATTACTAAAAACTACTAAAAAACTACTAACTAAAACTACTTCTGTTGTTTACATGGTAGCATTAACAGTGTCTAATCTGATTTTAAGGTTATATGAAAGTGCTGTTTGCAAGAAGAAAGTTTTAACTTTCTCCTATAATAGTTAATTTATTGGAAAAGGCAGTATGTTTGGGGGCAAGTAGATCTCAAATTAAAGACATATTTTGACAAATGTGTTTTTTTTGAACAGTAGCATATCCATTTGGGGGGAAGTGCTCCATTTCAGCAATTTTGTACAATATGTAAGTATATGTAGTGAACACTGTAAGTTAATTTAAACTCCCATTGCTCTGGAAGGTAGTCTGATATTCTTCCTGTTTCAGGCTGCTTGTTACTACTGCCCCTTACTGTGCTCACATTTGTGCAGTGTTGTCAGTTCAAGGAACTGATCCTGATGAAAAACACTGCATCCTGTTTAAGCTAAGTGTTGAACTGTGGGCTTAGGGACTGAGGTGAGCAAAGTTCCTACAGCCACAAAGCTCCTTGTTCCTACCCTCCTTCCTCCATGTCCTGACCATATACTTCTGTCTCTCATTTTGCATGTACATTGGTGTTTCTTGCAACTACACAGGAAGCCCCAGCTCTCACAGCTGGTACTAGAGGAGAAACGAGAATGTGCTGCAAGCATAAGCTGAGTGGGTGGGAATGCTCCTGTCTGCAACATCGTAGACTTAATTCATTTAAAACCAATTATGAAACCAAGTTTTAGAAGAGTACTTTCACAAACACAGCAGCATAAATTTGTGCTACATTTGCAAAACATGGTCTTCATCCCTGGATATTTATTCTTTACATGACATAGCCGTTCTTGTGGCCATGCAGTGAACTAAACTGGGGTCCTAGATTAAAAGTGCCACTTTGTTTTCCCAGTAGTGCAGACTTAACATACAGTCTGTAACAGTGTAAACTAGCAAATCTGTGTCTGCTACAGCCCTGCCTGCTCCTGCTGCATATTCCTGCCTCCTCTGTGACACCACTCATACTCACGCATCTGAAAAAGTGAGACACTTTACTTGCATTAGATCCAAATGTGAAAAGCTTCAACACATTGTTTTTATTTCTGGAAACTCGTGTTCCTTTCAAATTCCATGATTTTTTTATTGCTTAATGCCCATGTTACTATACCGTAGAGACCATGTTTGTATAACGTAACAGCACAAGAGAAGCACTAATACTTAAGACCATAACATCTTTTAATAACCTGTATTTGTATTATGTTTTCCAGCTGTAACTTATGAGGCTTAATCATACTGCTCTTGATATTTTAAAATGCTTTAAGACTTTAAAATCAGTGCTTAATTGTTTGCAAATGTGACTGAAGGTTAATATTTTACATAGTTACAGTGATAAGATTTGTTTTAATATCCTCAAGCATGAAGAAATCATGCTGTTTCATTTATGAAATCTGTTACACATTTAATTCTCCAGTAAATCCTTTTTTAATAATTCAATCATATTGAATTAAACTATAGTAAGACTTAAAATAGTAAGCAGATTAGGAGCTAGAATCCATTTCATGTTTTTGATTGACATTTCATCTGATTGATGCTTCACCTGATTCACAATATTTTACTTAAGACCTTGAATGATTTTAAATTTCATAGCTAGAGGAGGTAAATTGATTTTAAAACATGATGACAGTGGTATTTCAAGAGTCCTCTGCTAATCAGATTTTTTATGAGCTAATGATTAAATTATTCTAACTGGAGATAGTTACAGAGACAATTGTCAAATTCTGTCAATTCTGACATTGGAATTAAACTATTTTAAACTTTGCAACCTAAAACTAATATGAAAGAGCAAATGTCAGATTAAATTATTGTGAGTTTATGAAAGAAAAGCTCTTACATGTTTACAGATTTCATACTCGTTAAAATCCTGTAGTGGTTTGAGTATGTGAGTACCTTAGTCTTGTGTTTCACTGAATTCAGTGGACACCTAGTTTTCAGATGCTTGACTCTTAAGTGCCAGAAAAAAAAAAATGTAAATAGTTAACAGTAGTCTCAGAACAAGATTCTAAGCACTAAACTTGTTGAGTCCTGGGGAATTATCCAAAGTCATCATTTCCCACATGCAGCTGTATATGTCTGTAGAGCTAGCCAATAGAAAAATGTGAAAGATAAGTCAGAAAGCATCTGCCATACAGCTTTCTCACCACCCAGACTTCAGAAGTTTCTGTAGAACATACATTTGTCTTCTTTGTTTCAGAAAGCTTGATAATTTGATATCATAAAAAGGTAACATCATTTTACATGAATGAAAAGGTAGCTGGGTCAATTGTCTCTATGTAAAAGACTGTTACCTATGCAGGGTGTCTTAATCCTATAGTACAAGCAATGGAGGTAGGGAAGGAGAGGCACCTCTGCCTCCTTTCTGAAACAGTTCTATGGAGCAAAAACCTTACATAGAAGAGACACAAAGGATATAGAAGACTTAGCCTGACTCTGCAAAAGAGAAAGCTTGAGCTCTCTATTGAGTGACTGTTTACTTTAATATTTAGAAGCTATTATGGGAGCAGAAACCACATCTCCTCCCCTCCAGCTCCTCTTTTTTTTTGTGGGGGGGGGGGGGAGTGGGAGTGGGAGCAGAGTAGTTCCATGTGGCTAGAAACCTTTTAGAGTTAGAGAATGTACTTATAAAGCTTCTACCCAGATCTTATTAGAATACCCTAGATAATCTTTTAATCTTTTTTTTTTTTTTCCTGTAAAAAATCTCTAAGAAATAAGCTCATTATACTTTTGCATTGAAGCTTTGTAAGGTATGACTGAAAAAAATATTTTTCACAGGAAGTGTTAGCTGAATTTTTACATCTTTTATGCTGTGTTTTACTTCCTCATCTCACGCCCTTCTAATCTGCGTATCCTTCATTTATTTTGACAGGTTTTAGATTTATAGTTTAAGGTCAAAGGAACAGTTAAGACAACTCCCACGTAATATAGCCCATCAAACTCAAAAAGTGATTTCTGCCTGAATCGTGTAACTTCTACTTGAGTAAGAGGATACTTTTTTTTAGAACTTTATACAACTGTAAGGCAATAGGGTGTTAGAGAGTCCATTATATCTGCAAATACCTGAAAATTGTATGCTTAACTAAACCAGCAGCACTGTTAGAAATTTGCATTTCATACAAGTATTTTATAGTTAGACATCCATATACAGAGAGATACTACTTTTAAAAGTCCACAAAAATGTTTTTGAATACTTCATTAAATAGGTTCTAACCCATTTCAGTCATGATTAGATTATGAGCTTCTGGTATGGACATTTAACCTTTATTGCAATACTTTTATTCATGACAACAATCATGTTTTAATATTTTATTTGATACTATCTGAAGACTTTTGGTCATCATGAAGAATTCAGGCATTGTACTAAAATTGTATGTGTTATACAATTGTTAATGCATGCTAATGTGAAAAAGCAACTGAATTACAACGTGCAGTTGTATTAGTAGAAATCAGTCAGTTGCACATTTAAGCTTGAGAGACGTTTCACAAACTCTTCTGTCATTATCTGGCAAAAGGAACCATTAGTACAGAAATTTAAGCTGTGTGCAAACGATACCATGCCTACTAATATAATATAATATTCAGATCTTTGGTTATTAATTTTGCTGAGGAAATTACTGGGTTAAAACAGTGTTGTTTCAGTTTGGATTATCATTTTTCCATTTCTCTCTTACCAGATGGAATTGAATCTTTTTTCTGCTTAAGTGAGAAAACAAAGGACCCTTTAGTAGCAAGAGAGCAATTCTTCCTCCATTGTTCAATTTTTTATTAGTGAGTAATAGCAAGAGGTGTATTTGGGGCATATATTAAAACAAGTTCGCATAGTCTAGACTGTCATTAATCAGTAAACTGCAGATTTTATTTTCAGTTTGGTATTCCATAAGTCGTTCTTTATAATGTCATCATTGCACTCCTGTTAGATCCTTTTTTTCCCATACTTTATCCTATGTATTCTCCTTCTAGCAAGTGGAATGCTATGAGCTCTTGTTCTTTTACAATACCATGTATTTTTCATTTTTATGAGTTTTAAGTAAATACTGGTTTAACACTGATAACAAAAGAGCTTGCTTAGACAGAGAACATAACTAAGCACTTCTCAGCTTGTAAAATACAAGCAAAATGTTTGTTCTGAGTGCCAAAACAGCTCCTTTAAAAGCAGCTGTAGCTAAGATGCATGTATGACATCTTCTGCTTGAAGTCCCATGTTAGAGTTCATACTTTGGAGAGGCTAAGTGCACATCAGCTGACTCTTAACTGCCCTTCCCCGTGGATTGAAGGTAGTCTCCATTTTGTCAGTAGTTCTTCTAAAGTGTTCTAAAGTGTTCTAAAGTTCTTCTCTTGTGTTCTGAGTCTATTGGACCCAGAGAAGGACAGTTCTGTAGTTTGATTATCATGATATGCAGCTGTGAAGCGAAAGTTTAACCAGGTTAAAGAATGCAATATTAAGCTGTGTGATTTACCAGTAAGTGTATTTCTCTTTTTTTGGGTCCTATCGTTTAACCTTCTGAAGTTAATCTACTAGAAATTGAATTTAATGAGAATGTATGACGTATTTAAGAAACAGTTCTCAAAAGTTATAAATGTCTTCTGATAACATACAATTGTAAACATAGGAAGCTAGTAATCATAACACTTTCACAAAGAAAAGCAGTCATGGGACTGCAACTGCAAAGCTACTAGGAAGACTAAACATTGAAATGTATATTAAACAGACTACTGTATAAAACATTTATGTATTATTAATGGATACCTGCCTTGCAACAATAAGATCTTATAATAGAATTAAGTGGTAGATAAAAACAAAAGGCATGGATGAAACAATTGCTTTGTGTATAAACCAATTAAGACAAAAACAGTTTATCAGTATTCATTAATGTAAAACATAGCTTTGTATTTTATGTAATCTATGTGAGTAAACGTGAAATGAGGGTGGTTTTGCTATTTATGTTAGAAAAGAACAATTCATAGCATGGAAGTACCACTTAATTTACCAGCTCTTATGTACTACACTATATCTTTTAGAGTAATAAAAGGAATTATTCCAAGAATAGGGATTTTATGGAGAAGTACTATTAGAAAGTTTACTTTGTTTTAGAGATAAAAGGGTGTAAGTGCTAATGGTAGGATGGTATAATGGGATAATAAGTTCTTACCACATTGATAAAAAACATTTTGCATTTTTTGAAAAATGTTTATTCAGTGAGCTTTGAGTTCAGTTAACGTGGAACATAAATATTTAGCGATAACTTTGATTTATTCTGAGGTACTAAATGAAATGTCTTGGTGAAGGCTATGGTAATTTCTATAGCTTTCAAGAAGCCAGGATTTTACTCCTAATATAGCAATTTGTATTGGATACTTAATTTAATTTTCTCAGCATATATTACTGTTTTTCTTTAGTGTTCAAAATACATTCACATCCTATGTTAAAATGTTACTTTTTAATGACTAGATTCAATTTTTGGTAGTCCACAGAAAGTGTAAATGATAGGTGAGGGTTTTGACTATGAAGAACAGTACAAAGTACAGAACAAATATCAGCAAGAAGTCTATTTGCTGAAATGAGACTTGTATTTATGCTGTTTATTTTCTCAAGGCAGTTTTATTTACTGTCTCAATGCTTGGAGAAAATCAATAAAGATACAGAAGTGTCCTTAACCTGTGAAAAAAAAAAAATATGTTTTTACTAGAGATTTGACTTTAAGTCTTGATATTTTCAGAATTTGTATATGAGAATCTTGATGGAATGTAAAAATGATAGTCTTTCCATTTTCAGTTAAATGAGTTTTGTAGTTTTAAATGAACCTGCTAAGCAGAATTCTAGGTGGTTACTATGGAAAGTCTTGTATTTAGTTATCTAAAATGAAAATACTCATATTTATCCGTTGAACTCCTTTTTTTTTTCCTTTTTTTTTTTTTGAAGTACAGTATAAAGAGCTTGAGAATGATAGAACTGATTTTTTTTGAGTCATTCTTGTCATCCTCAGCTACAGTGTTTGCAACATTCCAGTTTGAAAGTGAACATGTAGATAATGACATCAGTGTACAACTGGAAATTATGAAAGCAAAGATGGAGAGGGTATGTGTATATATGTGACTGGTGGCACTGTTTACGTGTTGATGCTCACTGAAGAGCCAGAAGGGTCTAAGTAACTTAATTTTGACAAGCTCTTCAGTTTTGCTTAAGGCATTCAGAGTGTGCTAGTCTTCCGGGTAAATAATCTCCTTTTCAGCAGAGACACACAAAAAATATACATGTACCTAATCAAGCCTCTCAGCAATATTTGGTCCTGAGTATCTTCTAATGGTCTTTTTTTTTTTTTTTTTTTTGTTCCAGTACCCCACTTTTTTTTCTCTTATTCCAGGAATTTTTAACAATACATCTAGGTTTTTTACAAGGGCCTTATGACAGCAGTCCATCTGTGTTTGCTGGAGTAAACAAAAGAAGGAATCGGCTAGTTTCTGTTGGCACACGAGTCTCTGTCTCGTACAGTTCCATGTTAAACAAAGGTATTACCAATCCTCATAGCATTACACATATAAAAGCTTTCAGGGCTGGAAAGAAACCACCCTTCTGAATTGTCTTCAAGCTGACTGATAGGAATTGACCTATCCAGTTCAGGGTGACTGATTCATTTCTGCCAGTCTCCCAGGCAAGTCAGTGGCACGTTCTGACCTTCAGTGTCAAACACTGCTGATACGTTTAATGAAGTAAGCATGGATATCTTCCTCTTAGCGGTGCCAGAGATGAAATAGTTCACCAGCAAGACTAATGCACTCTGAAAGCTGTTACCAAGTCTGAAAGCCCAGCTGCCCAGATTTAGGTCATTGGCAGAGAATTTGAATTCTGTGGAAGAATACGTTGGCTTTCTGTGTGTGTGTGTGTGTGTGTTGTTTTTTTTTTTGGGGGGGGGGGGGGCGCCGGGGGAGAAAAAGGGGCGCTTTTATTATTTTTTTTATTATTTTTATGACATTTTTCCCAAGAATAAAACACTGTATTATGTAGTAGCTGAGGAGAACATTCAGGCTAAAAGGAGTTTTCAGATCACACGTTAACACTTAATCTTTCATGTTGGTTTGAAAAATGTGCTTATGTGCAGTACTATGTGTTAATGATAGAATTTAAAATGACCTCTGGAGATCATCTGGTCCAACTCCTTTACAGGCATGTACTCAGAGGAGGGACTACTTCAAATTATTCTAGGCTGCTTGGCCTTTTGTTGAGCTAGGCTTTGATTGTCTTCAGGGATGGAAATTCTATATCACGTTTGAATAACTTTTTCCAGTGACTACCTTAATTGTGAAAAAAGGTGGGATTTTTTGTTGTTGTTGTTGTTGTTGTTTTCCACTACAATTAATACTGTTGTTTTTGTTTCAGAAGATTTTACAGTTTTCTGTGCTTAGTTAGAACTTCCTCATTCAGTGCAGTAACTAGGACTCAGGTATGAGTAAATATATGGAATCACAGAATTGTAGGGGTTGGAATGAATATCTCCAAAGAAGGAAAATCCACTCCCTGTGCAGCCTGTTCCAGTGCTCCATCACCTATGAAGTTCATCCGCATATCGGTGGGGAACTACATATGCCCCACTTTATGGGCATTGGCCCTTGTCCTTTGGCTACCTGAATTATGGCCAAATTGGGAAGTATGTGCATGAGTATATATATATACTCATATGAATAAATATATCATATGAGTAAAGTAGGTAAGTATTCCTATCTCCAGTGGAGGCACAAAGAGAGAAGATAAAATAAGAGAATGGATAAGACCCAAAAATCAAATCTTACCTTCTAATCCTTTATGTCTTGTTAGACTATCCTTCTGTAGTGATATGTAAAAATGGTTGGTTGCTTTTAATTCAGGCAGTTGGGAAAAACTGCAGCACTAGGTACTTCCCTGCTAGAATCTACATCTCAACCTCTGATTTTCAGTCAGATCTGGATAACAATAACCAGATTCTTCTCCCCCACCTTGATTTTATTGTCCTATCAGAACCCATGCCATCAGGGGCTTTGTAGACATTGCGATCACAAATTACAAATTCGTTTTTAAAATTTTTTTTTCATGTATATATATGGCAATCTGTGTATATGTCTCTGGTGGATGATTTGTGGTTAATTATGAAATCACTTGCTGTGACCTCTTTGTGAAGCTGGGAAACTCCACACATTTGTTTCAATAAATAATCTTCTCAGAAGTTCCAAAGAAGCAATTCAGTTGTCTTACTAGCAAAATTTACCCGCTACTTCGGTTTAGTAGGGTGATGGTTGGACCACATGATCTTGAAGGTCTTTTCCAACATTAGTGTTTCTATGATTCTATGATTGTACTCTTTTATTCCATATTCACAAAAAAAAAAAAAAAGCCCAAAGTCTTTTTAACTCACTTGAAGTGCATGGGATGCAGACTGCTAAATGACATTACATGCCACACTACAAGTTTAGCAATGTCTCTATCCATCTCATTAAGATTATGGGTCCATGCATTAATTTATTTCTACATCAACCCCCTGCTCCCTGAGAGTAAGAATCAACTGACATACTTTTTTCTTACTCTGTAATTTTAAAATCTTATTATCCACTATTTTGTGAAGAGCTAAACAGCATGTCTTATCCCAGTGTGATGAATATAAAATCTATAAAACTCCTTTTATGTTATCATTATTTCTGTTTCTTAATCAGTGTATCTTACATCTATTATTCCTCCTGACAGTGTGTGGGTCTTCAGTATTAATTATACAAAATTTCAATTAAAAAAAAATATATGTAATTCCACTTCCCCAGTGTGTAATACAGAAGGAGTGGTAATTTCATTAGTGTTAACAGGGCTTTACATTCCTAGATTTTTCCAATATATATTGAAATATTTGAACTTGCTTAGAAATCTCCCAGGGGCCTTTCTGTATTTATATATATTTATTTTATAATCAAATACACATTTCTGTTTATGTAATATAAGTAAAATTTCACTATTTTAAGGCACTTCTAAATATTACAATGAAGTGTTTGAAATGCTGTCTTGTTTTCCTGCCAGGTTCAATGCTATTTGAACTGACAGAATTCTGTATGTGACAGAAGAGCTGATTTAAAAAGTAACTGGCACATGTATTTTTGAAAATGATGTGACGGTAAAGAAGCATAAGTAAATTGAAATCTCTAATGCCTCTGTGTTCATTTTGGAATAGAGTTTAGGTTGTGAGACGTTTACAGTTTAAACAAAAGTAGTTTAAACCTATGGTATTGAGAGTCTATGCTGCGCTTCCCAAAGTTGTTGAGATCAGTGGAACAATTCAGTCTGATTTGCTTTCGTTGCACTATTGAGCCTTCTCTGTACAGGTGTCCAGACTTTGCAATTCACCTTCTCGTGCCTGAAATAATCCACAGTTACAAGAGCTGCAAGGCGCGTCTTTGGGGAAGGCTTCAGGGGAGAGCTGAGTTTTGCACCATGTGAATGCTAGATATTTTTCACTTAGAATTCCAGGATCTAAGTTGGAAGAGTTTGTTAACGACTCACTTTTCTGTGTGGAGAAAGACAGATGGCTAGCTGCTACTTAGCTATGTTACTGTAATTATTTTTGATGAAGATTAGAATAACTGTGGGCAGAATATATTGTTGTGGTGTTAGGCTAGGAAAAAGTAGTTGAATAAATTATCCAGCATCATTGGACAATTCAGTTTTGAGACATCAGGGTCTGAAGGGTCTTGTTTCCACAGGTAAATAAGAGACCTACGTTAGTAAACTAAATTATAGCAAATTACTATTTCTATGAGTTATTATGTCATGATAAACCACATCCAGAAGATGTTCCTCTGTTACTAAGTTCTTGCAGAGTTGAGTGTGTGCTATGCAATGCTGAATAACATTTTTCACAGTGTGTGATTCACATTGGTAATTAGTTCACATTGTATAAACAAAATGTGTATGTGGTTGAATCAGGCAGAATTTAGAGGAAAATCATATTTTAATTTCATTTGAAATCATGTTTAAAAGAAAATTTGAATCATAAAGCAACTTTTCTGCTTGTGCAAAATGGAACACCTTTTACAGATCTCTGGAGTCACAGGGCTATCAGAAAGTTAAAAATTAGGTTATCTATTAAAGGGAAAAGCCAATGATGCACTATTTTCAGTTTTACCATCTCTCCAAGACATCGTATTTTTTTAAAGAATTTATTATTCTGCCTCAAATTTCTAATGCATTTTGAACCTTATCTAGAAATAAGTAAAACAATAATGATTTAAAAAGTAGTTTATATTACAGAATATGGTTGAATTTAACCAGATGTATAACTAGTGATTGTTTGTACTGTATGATAGGCTAATTTATAAAAATTAACTCTAAAAACATGTAATTATTTAAGGAAAAACAGAACATTTCAAGCATCTTAGATTGATGGAAGTGTTTTATTTGTCCTGGAAATGTATTGCATTTATCCAGGCAACTGAAAGGAATCCCATTTGGGGTAAAAATGGAAGTTAGGTATTCTGCCTCATTCAGTCTTTAGCTTGTCTGTTAATAAAAAGGCCAGCTATAATGATGGTTTGTCTAGTAACTCAGAAATAAATAGAACCACCAACCTAACTCAGCAAGCAGTAATCATATATACACAACTTTTTTTCACTGTTGTGGATAAGATAAAATGTAACTCAGGGTAAAAAAACTTAATATTCTATTGTAAAATATTAGGATGTCAGGGCATCTGGATTTTTTCCAATGTTACTGAGGAATTAACTTTTTTTTTCCTACAAATCATACAAAATAGTATTATGATATTTATATATTCTTTAAATCACATTAAAGAAAAATATTTCCTGTTTAGCAGAATGTTTATTTTAATTATACTTAATGTAGCCTATAAATAAATATTATATTTACTTAAATGCTCTTACTGTAACATTTGCTTGAGCACTAACTGCTTTTACAGGATTTAAGTTGTGGATATAAAGTTGCATCGACATTTGTTTTGTAAAGCTTTTACATAAGTATTGCATAAAAAAGAAAGTAAGAAGGTACATGGAACCTGATATTTTCCCTGGCCTTGTTAATACCATTTTTTCCCAAAAGAATCCAGATTAAGAAAACCCCATTAAATCAATTACACCTTTAATGCTTTTCTGTATACGAAATTCCATCCATATCTCTCAGAATGCTTTTATATTTTATATTTTAAAGACCACATTTGTTTGATCTACATGTCTCTGGGCTTCCCATGCAGATTTTCATTTTCCTTGTAGAAGTTGGATGAGCCTTATACAAGTATAAGTATCCATTTGAACATAGATCATCAAAAATCCTGGTCTAAATTAACAACTGGTCATGATACTAGGGATTTATCTCTTTTGTCTGTAATCCTGTCATGTTTGATTTCAACATGAGCAAGAACATACAACTTTATGTTGCTGTGGCATGAAATTCATTATAGGATCGCTGCTAAAGTAAGGACTGAAAAATCTAGATGAACAGTTTTGTACCAGAAATTCTAGAAATTCTACTTACATATCCACTACCTTTGGTCCACTACCTTTGGTATCTGTGTCAGTACAACTAAAGCTGGTACAGAATATGCTTACATGTTCTGTGATAACCCTTCCTGACACAGTGGATTACCTTTCCAACACAGGTCCATCAGATTTTTAATATATGCCTCGTTATGTTTAATATGATGCATGTGTACATATTTTATAGAGAGAATATGTTACCGAATAGTAAATAGATGTAATTATGCAGCTACTTGCATATAAATACAGATGTCTGTACAAATATAAATGTATGTTCTTGCTTTTACGCAGAATTTGTTGTTGTTGTTGACTATTATAATTATATTTACAGTTAGTTTACTTTGCTCCATTTCCCAAATTCCATTTTTATACATTTTGGCCATGTGTTAATTTAAAACAAAGTAATGCATTTTCAGATACATGGATCAGAAAATGCGTATGTATTCTGAAAGCCATTTTATCATTATTTGTTACCATGCTCAGATAACTAATTACTAATTAAGTTATATGGAAGTAGAGAGATCATTATTAGGTATTTTTAAAGAGCTTAACCATTTAGCATAGAACTAGTATGAGAAAATTAGTCCAAAGATTGATTTTCCTAGTGACAATTTTTTAAAAGTAAGGATTCATAATGACAGTATTTCTTGTGCTTTCTCCTTTTATAGTCTTCATACCATAGCTTCACAGCTAATAGGAGCATTGCTAGCAATCCTAATACTTAGATGGCGTAACCTTTTCCATTTTAATAGATTCTTACACTCTTTTCTTTGAGTAGCTGTCATATTTACAGTGTTTGCAGCAGATCTTTAATTTGGTGTAAATAATCCCTTCAGGCTGTGGTGTGCTTTTTGTAATACAAAATTCTCTTCAGCTTTTGCTGAATATAAACTGTTGAATGTTGACATTTGCTTTCTTATTTGCATTTTACAACAAAACTGTGGCAAAGTACCAGAACAATACTGCATCAAAATCAGGAGGCTCTACCAAAAGTGAATGCTTGAGAGCTTTTAGAGGAGCTCTGTACTGGTAGGCGTGGGACAGGAGATGAAACAGTCCAAGCTTCCCTGTCTTTAGAACTGGGCTTTGCCCCACCTCTGACAAAATTGTGCAGAAGAAGTAAAGATTGTCAATCCCAATATATGTTTCTCCATATCCAGAGCATTTTCTTCCTCCATATGGCTTCTCATCTTTTTTCCTCACTCCTCCTTTGTCTCAGACAAAATTGCCATATGATCATGGAGGTATCTTAACATACAAACTGAGAGAAATGAGAGGTGGGGGAGAAGAGAGTGGAGTAAATTTTTTCATTTGCCAAAGGTGGAACTGTTTGCTTGTTCACTTTTTCCTTTAAAAGGGCCCAGGGGATTAAATATGAGCAAATACTATTTTAGTTGTAAAGCACACCAAAATTAGGACATGCCAGATTTCGGGGTGCTCATGCTCTGTTTCCTTCTGCGTATATAGTATACAGTAATTTTTCATAATGTAATATTGCTAATTTTGTAATATTCAGTCCTCAAGATAAATGCAGAAGGATCAGAAATAAGATTGCATGTACAGCATTAAATCTGCTATTTTTAGATTATTACTTTATTTTGCAACATTAATGATTTTAAATAATTCAATAAAAGTGAATTTAAAGTCTTTTGCTCAATCACTGAAGACAACTGTTGACAATCTAGTAAGCAAGTATTTGGGAAATTAATAGTTTAGAAATGTATGTATGTCAGATACATTTTGATTCAATAATTTGGGGAAATTATGCTTCAGGAATGGTAAAATTGATTTAAGTATAAGATACTGATAATAAAAATAATTAATAAAATATATATTATTTGACTAGTTACCATTGTTGTGTCCAATGAAAACAATAATTTCTAGTTGTTAAATACTAAGCTGCTCAGCAGGATGAACAAAACAAAAACAGATAAACAAAAACGTGGTAGAGTTCCTTTTATATAAATGTCATATGTCATAAAAAAATAATTGTGAGGATAACTGCCCTTATAATTGTCCCCTTTGCTGTATGTAGATTGCAGTTATATTTATCAGATCATACTACTTATGGATTTTGCACATTTGTTCCAGTGAAGCTTGCAGACTTCTTCATAGCATTAAGATTTATTTTTTTTTAATTTTATCTGATTATCTTTGTGGTTCACACTATTTACATTGTAAATTCTCCTGGCTAATGCTTTTTGCAGATCTGGTTGCATTTTCAGTGGTTCTCAAGAGGTAAATTGTGAGCAAAGCTTCTTCAGGATTTCTGTCCTTTTCAATGACTCAAACCCTTCTAGTATTTTTTAATATTACCGGCTTCTGCCCCCTCAACTTGCTGGATGTTCAACTTAAATCTTTCTCTTTGTCTCTCTGCCTAAGGGGCTACCTTCAATACATATTTAAAGAACATAGCATGCTTTCCTTGCATATGCTGTCTAAAATATGCTTCCAAATGATTTTTTTGTTGATCCATCCTTTTTAGTACAGAAATGTTTTCTGTGTTTTAAGCCTAGTTTTGGAAGTGGGAAAGATGGCAATACTGTGATAAAGGCAAGGTAATAACACGTTTAAGATCATAAGACATGGAGCATTGAGTACTATGGAGAAGAATACGAACTAGTAGGAAACTCGAACTTGCTAGTCTCCCCATTCTTTTTTTTTTTTTTTTTTAGAAAATTTGTTTTCTATTTTGTCACTGCAGAAGTGTTGAAGCTCACCTTTATAGAACAATTTAACATTCCAGGATCCAACTAAATAGAAAAACTGGGGTGCCAGTGCTTCTTCTGGAGCCTGGGAATTAAAGTACAAAGTTGTATGATTTCCCACAAAGTTTGGATGACTTTAAAGGCCAAACTACATTTAATTATTTTAAAATGCATTTATTGTTTTTTGAAGATTTACACACAATTCACACTGGATTCTGTGTGGATATTTACTGTTTTTCTAGCTATCAAGAGGTAATCAGTAATTATCTTTACAATCAATAGTTTTTCCTTCTTCTGTTACTGATTCTCTGTAATCAGAACACTATTTGGTGCATATTTATATTACAGCTTAAGTAAAAAAAAAAAAAAAAAAAAAAAAAAGTTGTTGAAACCTTAGCTTACAGAATTAAATTATAACTGTTTTGTAAATTTTGATTTTTTTTAAACTTGATATATGATTATGTATGCTAAGAATATGGTACTATCTAAAATGTATTTTGCTGGAGTTTTAATATTTATGAAAAATTCTTACATAAACCTTTGGTTGACTGAATTGCCACATAAGTGATTAAATAAATTTTCTCTAGAAATATTAATTCTATATAAAGACAACTAAAATGAAGAGTAAGCAATAATATTTCTTCTTAGAAAAGACATCTTACTTTTTAAGAACCTGATCTTTGACTAATATTTAATTAGCTATAGCTTTATTATATTATAAATTATTTCAATCTTGGATCAACTTCCTTTGAGAATATTAATTTCAAATTATTTTTCCCCCATGAGGCACATCTGATTTTTCATTAGAGAGAAAAAAAAAAAAAAAAAGTGTTGATGTTTTGACCTAGTGTTTCAAGATTAGTTAATAACTCTGCTTAGTTCAGCTTTAAAAGATTGTTTTATATCTATATGTAAGTGTGTTTAGGATGGATTATTATGCTAAGAAAAATCTTACTAGAGCCCCAGTATTAAATAGAGTTTCATGGGTTAGAACTGATCAGAACCGGAAGGTTTCAAGACCAGCTGTCATGTGAAAAAAGCATTAAATCGGCACATATGTTCTTGGAAAAAAAAAGACTAATTTTTTTCTATGTGAACAGTGTTGGTTCAATTTCTGCCCTCATTCTTTAATCATTTATTATATATCTGTACCTATTCCTAATTTTTTGAGTCATTTGTTTACATTAGGATATTACCATCCTAATTGCCATCATAAAGAATATAACCCAGCTGATTATATATTTCTGTACTTTGCAAGTTAAGGTAATGATTCTATAATAAGACTACCAGTTACATCTATACCTAATTTTCCCAGGAGAAGGAAAGCATGCAATGGTTTCTTTGAACCCATACTATTGCCTTACTATATATAGGCTACAGAAGTTAACAAAATAGACAATAAAAATAGTGCATACTTAAGTATTGAGACGTGACTGGCTCTGATTTTGTTTCACTGTCTTGTTTATACAATTACCTTGTCAAAAAATAGTAAAAATATATTTTAAAACTGAAATAGTTTTCTGCCATTACAATGTCTCTAAACCATTCAGAATAAATCTGCCTGAAAACATTGTTAAATTAATATTTTTCACAGTTATGAACATACTGGTATTTTCAGGGTTCTAAATGATTGATTTTGATAGGACATTCCTAGATGGTCAGTCAGAAAACAAACAAACAAACAAACAAAAAAAAAAAAACCCTGATTATTCCCTTCATTGTGAATTCTTCTTCTAGTGTTTAGATGCAGTAATCATTAAGTTATGCATTTTGCTGTCTATGCAAAAGAATAAACTTCAGTTACTCTATAGATTCGATTTAAACTTGCTGTTTTATAGGAATTCTTCAAACAGTAGTCATCCAAACGTATTCTTGAAAGCTTCAGGAAGTCTAATTGCATATGCTATAATGAGATCTGTGTTACGTTGATGAAAAAATGGTAAACCAGTACACAATTACTAAGTTTAGTAGAGCTAGAAAAGTAAGAAAGGCAAGAAAGGTGGTTTTTTGTTTGTTTGTTTTTGGTTTCGTTTGTTTTTTCTTTTCTTTTTTTTTTTTTTCCCTACCACAGTTAACTTCCTATTTCAAAATAGTTTTATGTTCTATGATTAACATAACTGGAATAACTGTGGTAGAGATTTATGCAAGCCTATAAAAGATTAGTTCTGATTCCTATAGGTTTTTGTATTTGGGAAGCTGCCATAGCTCACACAGTTCACTATAACATTTCGTATTAATATGATATGGCATAACTGACTTAATCTCAAATATAAAATGTCATTGTAATCATATGTTATTCGGATTTATCTCTTCTGACCCAGTCACAAGAGAAATATAACTGATTGGCACTTTGCCAATAGTTAAGTCCTTGTCTTGAGTCTGTTTTATTTGTGATGATGATTTTACAGCTCTTTCAAAAACTGGTTTTGTTTCGCCTCTTGAACCAGGTACCAGCTGTTTGATTAGGCACTGCAATCGAGCGTCATTGCACCTCCATAAGAGGTGTAGAACACAATCCTAAATTTTAGGCTCTTGATCTCCAAGGAGGAATATGGAATTTGCAGCTTAGTCACTTAGCTTGCTATATAATGTCTTGGGGATAAGTGCCATAAGAAGACAGTCCACAGAACTTCTGTCCTGAAGCAATGCTTCCTGTGCCTATTCAATAGGGAATGTGAAACATATGGTGTCGTATGGTATAACATCCACTTGGATTTATTGTCTCTCGCTTAAAGTGCAGGGAGGTACGCTCATTCTATTCTAATCAAAAGATGGAATTGTTTTTCAGAGAATAAACAGCTACCAGAATTCTTTCAACATATGAGATCAGGACTTGCTCCCTGTATCACTTACTACAGTTGCTATTTTCTAGATAAGAGTACATAGAATATATAGAAATAATGTATAGAAAACTAATGTTTAGAGATTTTGGCTAACAAGTGGAAAGTCTAGATTTCATTCTCTTAGCCTGAAGAGATTCAAGTCCACTTCTCACAATATAGTCTATACACATGTATATATCCTCAACCTTTCCTTTTCTTTTTGATACTCATGTCTATCAGAAAGGCATCCCAAATGAGAAGATTTCAGCTTTTACATTCAGGAGGAGCTGTTTTTGCATGCTGAAATGGCAGAAAAACAACCCCTACTCATCACTCAAAAGTGAATCTAGTTTTCTGATCACTTAGTGCACTGAAGCAGCTTAGCAGGCCAGATCTAAGGCAAGATAGGAAAAGGAAATATTGTGCCAAGGATAAGACCGTTAAAACAGTGTTTCTATCTATATTTTCAGCAATAATTCTTTTTTTTTTTTTTTTTTTTTAAGGTTAAGTAAAATTAACTGTAATTACAACTGAAGAAGAAGAGATAAAAATACTGGACATAATTAAAGTATGAATCTAGGAATACAAATATGAATATCTTTAAAAAGTAATAATAGAAAAAGTGACTAGATAATTAAATTGCTGCAGTAAAAATGTTTGATTCTCCTTTATATTCTTAGAGACATACTAGAGGAGATACTCAAAAATATACATAGGATATTACATGAGTCATCATCAAGATTCTAGTTAAAATACTTTATCTCATCTCAAAACAGGATTAGCATTCATTTGCCATTCAGTGAAATATAAACTTAAAACAACTTGGCAAGCAAGACCAAATTTATATTGTATATTTACTACAGTATTTTCAACACCAAAGAACAGTATTTCATGACGTTGGGGGTTGGTCTCTTCTCCCAGGCACCAAGTGATAGGACAAGAAGAAATGGTTCAAGCAGCGCCAGGGGAGGTTTAGGTTGGATATTAGGAAAAATTTCTTCACTGAAAGAGTTGTAAGGCATTGGGACTTATGGAAGTAATATGGAAGTCCATGGAAGTAATAGAGTAAACATCCCTGGAGGTATTCAGATGTGCATCGTCAACCTGTAGACTTGGCAGTGCTAGGTTAACAGTTGGACTTAATGATCTTGGAGGTCTTTTCCAACCTAAGAGATTCTGTGACTGCATGATATTCACTTTGTTAGATGTCTAACAGTGCAAGACAGAACTTCAAAATGTAATTTAAGTACAGTATCCCTTTTTCTTGGTTTTGACTTGAAAATACCATAAATAGTTCTCATGGACAGCACAGTTAATTGTGATTATTTACATTAGAAGTTTATTAAGGTAAAGTATGATATTATTTTTTGTATTGATCATCAACAGAAATGTAATTGAGAACGTGTGCCCTAGTGGAGCCGTGTTGGAAACATTCATGTTAGATCAGAAGAGTCAGCAGTGACTTCTCTTCTAAATTTGCACTAGATTTGCAAAACCAATGTCTTTACATGCAGCTACTTTGGTTTTGTGTAGAGCAGGCAGATTTTAGAAATTTACAAGCTTTTGCAAGTATCATTTGAAAAATGTATATATTACAGCATCTTTAAAATTTGAGCCTGTTCTATTTACAATTTCTGTGAGATGTTGTGGTATACAAGTGGTACTCCAATCTGAGTAAGTCTCTGCACTTCTTACTTGAGTAGCTCATTAAGGTAGATTGAGTTGTTACCTAAAATCAGTTAGGGTAGGAGTGAACATTTTGTAGTACAGTATTTTTGAGCACTCGTTGGACTACTCACTGGAAAGCTCCCTAGGGAAGTGGTCACAGCACTGATTCTGTCAAAGTTCAAGACGTGATTGAACAACACTCTCAGACATGTGCCTTGATCTTTGGGTGGTCCCAAAATGTGGAGCAAGGAGTTGTACTCCATGGTACTTGCACATCTCTTTGAACTCAGGATATTCTCTGATTTTATGATTTTATGCTTCAGCAGATTCTATCTAAGGGATCATATTGTAGGTAGTTTTTAAATTGGTATTTCTTATACTTGAATGAAATAGTCAAAGTCTAGATTGAATTGGTGTTAAATAATAATAATAATAATAAAAGAACAATTCATTATGACTTAATTTTCCTAAAGAGGAAATAAATATGTCAGATGTATATAGATGTCATAAATATGATATCTAGTAGCATAGCAAGCATGGACATAAAACTGCAAAATGATCTGTCCTTCAAGTGTTACTGAGCCATGGTGGTGATTTTCTGTATTCTTTATTCCATTTGAAGTCGCGACAGGCTGTCTGTAGCAATCAGAGCATAAAGAAAAAAATAATTTGAAGGTTAAGAATTTCAGGTTTCCTTCAGCTGTGAAAACATGTTATCTTACTCAAAAACAGATACAACAAATCCAACTGGAGAAATAAAGTGAGTTACAGTTCATACAATTCTGAAAAATACTGTTTTTTGTTGTTGTTGTTTTTCCTAAAATTATAGCAGAGATGAAAAATGTAACAGGAAATCTGAGTGAAAAATAAACTACTTTTTTCTTTTTTAGTTTTTGCATGGATTTGTACAAGTTCGTATTATATTTCTGCAGTTTGGGTCCTCTTTACAGCCATGTCATCTATTTTTATGATTTTCCAGTACATATTATAAAGTGCTTATGAAGTTCTTATAAAATATTACTGAAGTTGAAACATGCATACATGATGCTAAAAGAATCATAATTCCTTTTGTTATCATTATATACATATATGTATTTATATACGTTCTTAAATGTGATATACATTTACAGAGACTGCATCATCTCTGCTTTTCGGTCAAGTTCTTATGTTCTAAATTTTGATTCAGGTAAATTTAGGTTTCATTCTTATAAATAGAAATTTGGTAAATATAGCACTATATAATGGTCATACAGTAATAAGAGCTGACTTCCAGTGTACACATTAGAATTAGTGAATAAATACAGTAATCTCTCAAAAGCTGATTTTAAATGCTTACATCTGTTCTTCTTAGTAACTTAGAAAGCTTTTACAGAAAAGTTCTCTAACATCCCAAATAATACACGTTATATAAAGTAGATTTTAAATAGTACCAGTGCTATATAAGCCAAAAATGGGAGTCTGAAAAACAATATACACTAGAAAGTATAACCTGTAATAATTAGCTCTTGATTTTGTGAGTAATTTTCTTTTATGTGTATTGTGTTATAGAGCTGATAGCAGTAGTCTTCAAGGATATGATATCGTTACATTTAATAATACCTACAAAGTGGTCTTTCTACAATGTTTTTAGATTTAAAAAAACAGTATTATTAGGGTTGGAGTAATCACCATAGCAAATAATTTGATGATGGAAATCTGAATATGTACTATGAAGTACTATAGCGCATCAGCAATTTCTGAACAAACATGGTAGTTCAGGGTGGTCTGGTACCTTGTAGGAACTGGTGTTGCCAATAGCCATTTATCTTGCAAGCACTGGTTTTCATTATTTAATTGAAATTTCACAACCAAAATAAGAGTAAAATCTTAAAGTTAGTGGTTATACTAAAATGCTGTATTACTGAACTACTCATTTAAAAATGAGTGAAATAGAAGTCACTCAGTAAAAACAAATGTGGTTTAATTCATTTTTTGTTGCATTTTTCAATAACATTGGAAGATAACAAATTTCTCCTCAATTTTGATGTTTGTCCTATAGGCAGTAGAAAAATCAAATTTATTTTAATTTACATTATCTACCCAAATCTTAAAAGCCCTTGATTAATAATAATAAATGTGACAACAAAGTATAGCCTTAATCTGTTATGAAAAACATGAAAGTAATGAATGTTACGATTCCAAGATGTTTCCTGAGGGATCAAGCAATCTTCCACACTTCTCTTAAGACTGACCTATCACCTTGAAAAGCAGTCATGAAGGAGAGCTGCAAATGCAAGACCACTGTCAGGTCAACCTGCGTGGTGCTGACAGGTCTGTGATATAAAACCCAATTTACTGTTTAAGAAGCACATCCATTATCCTTCTGGTTTTAAAATAGAACATACATCAGCAAAAAGATAAAGTGCTTAAGAATTATGAAAGTCAAGGACTATTTCATATCAGAAAGTCACAACCTTTTTTGCATATTACTGATTAAAATTACAGTGAATGTTAATATTCATCTGTGGGTTTTGTCTTACAGAAAGTTAGGAGTTTTCATCAGTTGAACTTCTACTTGTATTACATTATCGTTTGGGTTCACCATACATTGTATTAGGTTATTCCTTACAGGAGTTGAAGAGGTCTATGGAAGTGTGGTTTTGTTAGGTAAACTGGTGTGCCCCTTCGGAGAGAAAAAAAAAATATATATATATATATCTTTTTGATCCAAATTTTAAAAAACAAACAAACCACCACCACCAAGTCATGTTTTTCCTATCATTGTGTTCAAACTTCATCTCCATTTGCAGACTGGAATACAATAAATTTCTTACATTTCCTGTGTGAAGTGGATCTGTAGACTCTTCTACTTAATGCAGTTTCAGTTCTTGAAAATGGAAAATTTAAGGTATTACTGAATAGGCAGCAAAAAGGGGGAAAAAAAAAAAAAAAAAAAAAAAAAAAAAAAAAAAAGCATGTTAAAACTTTTTAGTCAAGGACCTTAATGGATTTAAATGGGTATTCTAAAAAAGAAGCAGAAAAGAAGTGATTATATTATGGAAATGTCCACCAAGGCTGATGGTAAAATAAAATTATAGATTTCTAATATCAAAGCAGCCTTTAGAATAGTTTCCAGTGTCATCTTACTTGTGAATTTTTTTAATGTCTGTCTTAACCAGTGACCGTATTTGATCATATATATATTTTTTTTCCTTTGATTGCTAGTTAAAGATTTAGGAGCTTACTATATAATCTTAAATTCTGCAGAATTATGCATAATCTTACTAAATAAAATGCAGTTTTTAACCTTAAACATTACTCAGGTAAATTATATTATTGTTTTCATATTGTTTATGTGCTTTTTATTTTTTTTTTTCAAGAATTTGTCCGGAATGCATGTAACAGATAATGCATTTCTTTAAACTAGTAGGCATGTGAATTCCAGAAGGGATCTTAATTCTTGTCCATGTTTTGTTTTACCTTTACTTCTGCTGGTAAACATTTAAAAATCATTTATCTGTGCTCTGATCTGTGTGCTCTGTTACTTTGTCTTGAGGCTTGAGACATGATGAATGACAGTAATCAAGTTTAACAAGTTGAAATAAATTTAATAAATATTTCTAAGGTCTTGGGACGTCTTCATACAGAGCGATTTATAAAAGCACAAAATAAATATGATTTCAGAGAATTTGGTGCAAAATCTGTTTTTTTGTTGTTGTGTTTGTTTTTCACTTGCTATGTGTTTGCTGTTATACTCTGTAAAACACTGAACGTTTCCTTGTTTCTTGAAAACAGTGAGATACCTAAATTTATTTTATATATCAACAAAGTTAAGAATGTTTATAATTTAAGTGAAATAAGAGAAACACTTTGAGCTGTTTAGTCTATTTACTACTTGGTTAGATTGTTCTTCAATTTATAACGTGTAACTGCATCAGTCTTCATATGGGCATTGAAAGCAATGGCCGTATAGATTTTTTTTTTACAAAACATGTATCGTCGGGTTTGCTGTTTTCTTTGAAAGACCACTGCCTTCTTGGAAACATAAATAAAGCTTCCTTAAAAAGGGAAAGCCTTGTACTTGTATCTGAATTTAGCTAACAGGAAGCAGACCTATGTAATTAGACATTTTGAAGCAATAACCACACTTTACTGACAGTGAACATTATTTTAGTTTACACGTCCCTCAAACCATGTTACTGTAGTTAGTAGGTATCATGGGGCTTATACTTATATTGTGTATGCAATAATTCTAATGTTTATTTCATTGACAAAAACTATTTAGAATTATGGGTAAGCGTATAGAAGGCTAATATGAAGTAAAATGTTACAAGTCAGTCATATGCTTTATAAACCATAGCAATTCAGATTTAAGAAAAATTTTGAGTTTTAATTATATCAATCTTTCTACCATTGTATCAATACAAAAATAAATAGATTATATACGTAATGCCATTTAAATTCTAAATTGCTCATAAATACTTAATTTCAGTTCCAATTAACCATAGCTTTTATATGTAAGTTTTTCTCCTTAAAGTCTATTGGCAACAATGTATGAATTTCATGCCAGTATTTTACTATAATAATATGGTATAATAATCAGAAAACGTGTTTATAATAGAAAGGCAATGGGAAGGTGTAAAAGCACTTGTCTGATATGTCAGATTCTAATCTGTATTTTACTATTTCAGTTGATGTTTCTATAAAGATATGCAGATGAACTAGAAGTGATTGCTTTGGTAAGATACATCCACAGTGAATATTTCTTCTTGTCACATGATTTATAAAGTATTACAAAAGTGGCAACGTAGCTGCTCAGTAAAAAGAGGCCAGCTTTTTACACTTGGTTTCCACACAGTACCTTCTCTGACCATCTAGGATCAGACAACCACATTTGTTAGAAGAACTCTGTGTTGCTTAAACTGAATTTGGATGGTAAAAGGGCAAGGAAAAAAAAAAAAAAAAGTGTTCTGGAGACAGATGGGTTGGAAGCTCAATGTGTGGCTTTGGTCAGGTTTTCAAACCAGATTCTTTTAGGCTTATTAAGAATCCATAGGAGCACGTCTGCTCTGCCATTTCTGCATAAAGCACAACTGTTATAAACTCTTGAAGGATGTCCAGATCACCTTAGTCTCCTCTGAACTGACTTGGGAATATTTTACTTCTACTTTGAATCTGGTGTTAGCAACAGCAAGGCTTGTCCTCTTGTTTCTTTCAAAAAACCTTCCCCCTCAATCCTCCCCCTGCTCCCCCCCAGCCCTTTCTTTCTATCTTTCTATGTCTCTATGTCTCCTAAAGCTGTCAGGTTTTAAATTGTGTTAAAACTTAACCAGCTGAAGAGGAAAGCTATTCAAAATCTTTCACAGAATAGTGTTTATTCTATCTTAGCTAGTAAATGGATCCCTGAGAGGGAAAAGCTATTGCTTTAATTAGTCTATTCTGCTAATTCCAGGAATCTTCCTTATTTTGGGCATCTTTCTCATCTGGAGATTAATTTCCCTGGATCCATAGCTCTTTCAAAAATGTTCAATAGCACCAAAGTCATGAAGAGTGATTTGATCTCATGTTGGGCCAGTGGTTTCATGTTGCTTTTTGTCCATTTGTACTCCAATTCTCCGAGCAAAATGGAACCTCAGCTCCATGCATTCAGTGCAAAATGCAGCTAAGTTTCCAAAACTAGCCAAGAACTTTCTGGATTAAAAGAAAATTCAAAATATATATAGATTTATACATATGTAAGTAGTTGGGGATAGGTCATGATAATTTCTTGCATTACAAGTAACTCTTTTGTTCTTTAAGTCATATGTAAAAGGAATATTTACCTATTTTTATGTGTGTTTTAGATTTTTCCAAAGTATAAATGTTCTGGAATAATTATCTCTACACACATACTCTTCTCCTAGGATTGTCTCCATATGGAGTTGACTTTCAGAAAACAATTTTCTAGACTAATTATTGCACATTTAATATTTTAGAAAATTTCCACATATAAGTGATTGTTAGTTATGTACCCTGAAAACAATTATCCAGAGCCCACTGGGTTTAATTCCCCTTTCCTTGGTGAAATTTCTTTCAGAACTACGGAGCCAAATTTTAATATTTACTATAGTAGTTATATTAAAGGCAATATACAATTTCTAGTTGTATTTAATGGGATATTCAGATGCAGTCTCTCCTGTTCGTCTGACATCTGACGCTACCATAAGCTGGTTCAGTTTGCTAACACAGGAAAAAAAAAAAAAAAAAAAAAAAAAAAAAAAAAAAGCATCCTCTTCGCATTTCTTTGGTGATATATTTTACCTATAACTTATACAGTGTATATATACCTGAGCTCTATTATTTGCTACCCATAGTTTTTGTTACTTTGTTAAATACATTCTCTTTTATGCATACATAGTGCTCTGGAGTAAATAAACCACTGGGTTGAACACTGTGCAGTATTTTTAAGGTCGTTAATTAAAAGCAGGAAAAAGTATTGTGTGGACATGATTTTAATTTATTTTGTAACCTCTTTGCCATACTCACGTTTTTGTGTTGTGTGCGTGTTTGTGTGTGTGGATAAATTATTAAAACCTGTTTTAGCTTTTTGCATTAACAAAATATCTCTTCATCAATAGGACAGCATTCCCCCCCCCCCCGGCCCCCCGCGCCGTATTGCTAATATTGTACTTAAGGTTCTTGTTTTACATTAGTGAAAATGGCATTTAGTCTTTGTCCTTATGCAAGATTATGTTACTCTCATTCCATAGGCCTGCAGTTTTACTATGCCTAATTCAGTTTACATACTGACAAGTCAGGTAATTTCCTTTCTCTTCCAGGGCTAGAAGAAAAAGAGACTAGAGGGGAAAAATGTGAAAATAATATTATTATTAAATTAGGAATAATTTAACTGTATAATGCTTTTAGACAATGTGAATCATTATTTTACCAAAATTTAAGCTGTTTTGTCCCAGAGCTGAAGTTATTAAGATTTTCCACAGTTTTGAAAATATTTTACCTCTCTTCTGACGCTGTCAGCGGACTAATTTTGGATTTGTGTGATTTACTCAATATGGTTTTGATCTATACAGAACCTATAGGTTTCTGAGTGCATTCTCTTTGATTTTTCTTGACACTTTGTGTTGGTACCTGCAATCTGCTGCAGCTGTTAAAATCACATAAAAAATGTGCATGGAACAATACCCTTTGGCACTGGCTTTAACAATCCCATTAGCTACCTTTTGGCTACCTGTACCTACTATGCCTTTTTTTTTTTTTTTTTAAATATAAAAAAACATTTGGAAATTTATTCCAACCTCTACTTTAGCTAGTAGATTCTGTTTTTTGGTGATCTAAAAAAAATTGCTGAAAATTTGTTTGTTTGTTTGTTTGGTTTACATAGGCACTCTTGGTTTTGATAATTCAGTTGTCTGCTAATGACCCTTAGGATGGGATTTATCATTCTGCACCAGAATGGGGGCAGAGGGCTGGGCAGAGAGAGAGAGGGAGACAGTGAGAGACTGTATAGGGTTCTCTCTGGATCTGCAGAAGAATGGCCTGGCAACAAACAATGTAAGAAAAAACAAACAAACAAAAAACTGTTTAATAAGACAGATTTAAAACAGGAATTTAGGTAGTAAGCAAATCTTTCATCCCTTCAGATGCTGGCTTTTGTTCAACTTTGGACAGACCCACAGGTGGACTTTCCCATGGTATGCTGTGCACATGGTATCTTTGGAGAGGTTCCTCCTTCCTCCTGTGCTGTGGTGCCTTTTATTTTGTGTAACAAACAAACTCATGTATCTTCTCCTGACAGGCTGGAATGCTATCTCTAATAGCATTCACCAGCATGCAGCACAGGACACCATAGGCCTCTCAAGCCGATTCCTTTACAATGGCTTAATGCTTACAGGCTTCTCAAGCCTTAAGTACGAGGCCTGATTGGGCACACATGGTTTTCTCAAGATGATTAACTCCTCAAACACAGCCTTCCAAAAGGCTGCCAATATGTTCATCTGGCCAAATGTAGATGCATACCAAAAAACGATGTAAGAAAGAAAATGAGGTATATATATTGAGTTGGAAAAATGATCAGCTTTGCCTGCCTACGAGGTGGTTCAGCTCATCCTCACAGGGCAGACACCAACATTCAGCACAAAACATGCAACCAAAGTCTAGCAATATTTTATGAAAGAACTGTTTACTATACAAGAATCAGTGTGATTTGGTACCACCAATTATTCTATTTCTACTGTCTATTGTGATTGCAGGGAATTTCCCACAAATCAGGCCAACACATTGGATCTTACTACATTTGTTATTCTACCTAAATGTTGAACAATGATAAAATCTTATATTATTTGTCTGTGCTGTCCCTTATGAGGAAATAACTCAAGAATTTTACATTTGAGAAGGTACAGTTTAACTTAATAATTTAACAAGTAACAAATGCTTCTTTGTTTCTTGTAAAGTCATCTTTGGTAAGCTTATGGTCTCTGTAGCTACTTTAAGTGCTAGATTTATTCAGGGACAAAGAAATCTTACTGTCTTCAATTTTTAAATCTGTCCTTTTTCTTCAATTCCAAGGGGATTTGTTCTTTTATCACTGAAATATGAAATTTAGCCATCTCAAAATGTGTCTGATTCTTCTTTACCACTGGTATGGATTTAAGAAGTATCATCATTAAATATAAAGGCAATCATTTTTCTTAACTATAAAGTTAACAACAATCACCAAAGACATTCAAGGATTTATTCTCATTTATTCTTAGATCACTTCTTTTGTTTAATTATTTATTCTAAGATCATAATATTTTTCATTTCTGTCTTTTCTAGTTTTTATAATATGTGGGTTTTTGTTTTTGTTTTTCATTCTTGAATGTAACATGTATTATGCACTGTTTTGTCTGAATAGTTGATATGAAAATTGCTGGATTTTTTGTTGTTTTTGTTGTTTTGTTTAAGATCTACTCTTATGTAAGGCATGAGATTTTACACAGATGTAGATTCTACATGTACATTTCAACTCGTGTTTAACTTCAGTGTAGTTAGCAAAACAGTAGACGAGTTGCTCTTCTTTGTTCCTCTTTGTCTGGGATCTGTAGTGTTAGAAGTTATTTCAGTTTGTTAAAAAAGATCTACCTAAAATATAGGTACCTTCTGTTTTTTAAGCATTTTATGTCATATCCTAACACAGCAAAAGTGCTTCTGCTTAATCACGTACTGCTTTTTCAAGACACTTGCTCTTAAGATGACAGCTTTACATCCTTACAAGTTTGTGTTTTGGTTTACTTTAAGTAGATCCTTTTTTAAAATGCAATGTGCCAACTGTCAGAAAAAAAAAAAAAAATAAAGAACTATTGAGGCAGATGGAATCCCTATAAGACATAGAGATTTTCCTTCCTGTTATGTTACTTATTGCTAAACACTAGATGGAGAGTTTAAGAAAGAATTCCATGGAAGCTCTGTTCTGAAATGTGTATCATTTTACATCATTTTTATTTCCTATGCTGCTTTCTTGTTCACACAAAAAATGCCTTTTAAGAGTTTAATCTTCAAAAAATAATGGAGAATTTGTTCTAGTGCATGTAAACTGCTAACATAAGTTTTTTATTTTGAATGATATTCCCATTCCTATAACAGTATTGCAAATTAATTTCTCTATGTGAACAGTGAATATACATATTTGGAGATACTCAGTATATTCACTTAGTGCACAAACAAGCAGACATCAAAATTGCTAGGCTTTCAAAATACTGTTCTTTATTATGAATATGTTTTTCTCTACTTTTATTTTTTTTTTATTTTTTAAGAGAAAGATTAGGACTTGATATTTCTAAAGAAAATACTTCAAAAGGTTATACAATATGGCCTCTGATTTGTGCCAATATCAGTTGTGATTAGGCTGATAATCTCTTATATCCTCTTTAATCCTTGTTTAGTCTTTTTATTATTGAATACTCCAGCCTCTGACACCAAGGTTTTCATTATATCAGTTACAATCTGGATTCATTTGGGAAATTAGTTTTTCAAACTGATTGTGTTCTCTGCCTGTACATCTTTACAGTTTCTTAGAGCACAACACTGAATGTTCTGCAGCATCTTTTACTAACATTTTAAGATGTGATCTCACCAGACATCGTGATTTCTTTATGCCTTGTGTTATTACTAGTTAGAAGTGTTTTTGATAAATATAATAAAAGAGGTGAATGATTACATAAATCTAAGATTTTGTGGCCTCCTTTCTGGAATGGAGGAAATAATAGCACGTAAGTTTCTCAATAAGTTTAAATGAGTTAACAAGTGTTAACAAGTGTCTCTAAGTGTTTGTGAAAATCTGAATTCTCTCAATCTTATTTATTATACTTATTATGTATATTACTTATAAGTGTATACTTATTTTATAAGTATATATTATACTAATTTATTGTGTAGATATTTTCAGCAACTTGGCAATGAATTATTCATTTGAATATTTGGTTTTGTAGTAAAACACAGTTTCAGTTAGATAAGCCTTTAAAATAGGGGGAAATTTTTTAATCCATCTGAATCAACAATTAGTGGAAGGCCATCAGTTCTTTTTAGAAAGAAAGCACTATGGAGAATAGCACAGTAGTCAAGACTACAAAGAGGAACTTCAGGCTCTGACTGTTTCATACTGGGCTGTAAAATATGAGATTGCAAGTACTTTGGCATATAAAATGCAAAATTTCCTCTTTGATCAGCTGAACATTTCTATTGATTTCAATAACTGCATAAATTTGCCATGATTTCTGTTTTAAGTCAGCTATGTAACAAATTATTTTTCATTGGACTAGAGTTTATTGGACTACAGAAAATTACCTGTAAATGTAAATGTTGTCCATCCACCTTTTGCTTAGAAAACATTTCCATATAAGTTTCTAGAGAATTCAGTTTGAAAGTGCGGATAGAAAATATGAGATAAACATCCAGCACTATAAACAAATAAGTCTTCCTTCTTTATCAAGCTGCAGATTTTCATGAATCTTCTATGACTCATTTTTTATTGTAACCCTTTAAAGCTCTGAAATTTTATTGCAACTGACCGCTGTACTTAAAAGTTACAGAAGGGAGAGTATACAGCTGTAGAGAAGGCTGATTATTTTCTTTACTTAGAACACCAGACTAAAAATAAGCTAACCATCGATTTTATTATTATTATTATTATTGTGGTGTGGTTTTTTTTGTCCTTATGAAGTGTTGATAATGATTCTGTAATTAGAGTCAAAATAATCTGCCCATCCTAAGTGTAGAAAGAAACGGATTCCATGACACTGTGCCTACTTTTTGAGAAGTTTGGTGAAACTCAAGAGGTTTTAAATTGCATGGTACAAAAAAAAAAAAAAAAAAAAAAAAGTAACAGATTTTTGATCATGGTACCAGATTTTCTGATGTGTTCTGGTCTGTTGTTATCTGTATTATGGAATTAGGACTAAACATAAATGGCCACTGAAAGTTTCCAATTTGACATCATAAACATTGGTAATCAACCTATTTGTCTCCATAGTCCATAATCAATACTTTTATATTCATGGAGTAGCTATATAGTTTATTTGGTTTTGGAACAACTACTTTTGGCCAACGTGTATCACCACTAATCTTTCCTTTTGATTTATTTTTGCAATTTTTGAAGTAATTATCCAGCTGGGAGTTTTATTAGTACCTTTGACGCTTTTTTCTATATGCAACATGGAGCAGTGTGACCTTAGTTCCAGATTATTTTTTATTATTTTTATCATTATATACTTTTATTATTCTTATTATTTTTTATTTTTTAAATGAATTGATGCAGAATCAGGTAAACACCAAAATCAATGTTTCCAAAAGGAGAAATGGCATAGATTCACCTGGAAGGGATGGCAGGTCTTTGAAAATTTAGAATAACAAGAAGCAGGATCTTGTATTATGGTCTTGCTTTTATTCTGTTTCCTAGATATCCTCAGTTAGGGTCACAATATTAAGTTGGGATGGTAGGTGCATTCCAGCATGAACCTTCATATCTATGTGTGATGGAAGTGCAAAATAGGCTGAAAATAACTCTCTTAATATTTTATAGTTTTACCAACTCCTTACTTAGAAATGCACACAGATATTCCATAATAATGTTTATGAGCATTATAAAAAACTAAACATTACAGAAATCAGAAAAAGTAAATTGTAAATAAATTTTATAATTTAAATTAAAAAATAAAATCCACGTTTCATTTTGTTTCCAAGCCAACAGCATTCTTATAACTTGCTGTATGTAGACCTGCAGCATGCTGATTTGGCATCCAAAAATACATATGTATCCATAAAGAGTGCTGTGGCTGCTTTTATATCAGTGAGCCTTGCAAGCCAATAGAAAGGATAACCAAAGGAAAAGAGATGATGCTGAACATATGATGTTTTACACGTTACAGGGATTTCCTTCATTCTGACTGACTGTTGTCTGAAAGGATTCCAGTTCATTCATTTAGAAACTGTTTCATTATGTGAACCAGAGCACCATAATTGGGGATGGTTGTAAGATTCATTTCAAAGCACATTCATGATCCCAACTGAAACATGAATGCAAGTATTCTCACAGTGTATTTATATTTTTCTAAACATTAGAATGTGGATGGAAGAATCTCCACTATCAGGAAAAAAATTTAATGGATCTCAGATTTAATGGAATTGATGCAGTGGAAAGCCTTGTGAAAATGACAGAGCAAGGAAAAGAGAAAGGAAAAAAAAAAAAAGAGAGAGAGAGAAGAAGAGAAAAATAAAGAGAATGAGAAAGGAAGGAAGGAAGGAAGGAAAGAAGGAAGGAAGGAAGGACAGAAGGACAACTGTATTCATCTGTAGACTGAAAGGAGAGGAAGAAATACATTAGTTGCCATTCATTTGTCTTCTTCCTTTACATTAAAGGAAATTGATTAGCAAGCATAAGGAGAGAAATTGAAATTACAAAAAATAGTTACACTATACTCCAGCGGATAATAAGAGATGGAGGACCTTCTGAGGACAGAGTGCTCTACAGCAGTTTGTAACATAGATGCATCTGGTTTATCTAAACAGCTTATCTTTTCCCCAATCAAAAATAACATTTCTGAGGTAATGAAATAGAGTAATTCTGTATGCAGCTTACGACTTCATTTCAGTTGTATCTCAAGGCAATAATGAGACACAATATCTTTGTACAAAATCACATCTGATTTTTTCTTTCAAGTTCTGGTGCTTTAGAAGCATTTGTAATGTTTGCTGACCTCTATCAGAAGTTTCATCCTGGGGTCTTAAAATTGTTTTCTCACATTTTGACTTCTGAAGTTATGAGATGAGCTTTGATCTGTTGTCCAGATTTGGGCAATAGCCCCAGAAGTAGATTTCAAGCATTAGAAGTGGCACCATTTAAAGCGTATCAAGAGCGGCACATGTGAGGAAAGATCTCCCAAGATTCTTTTTGGATATAAAATGCTTTTGTCTGATACACGTTGATGGATTTTTCTCTTTTGGTATTGAATGCTTGTGATACTGATATTAAATAAAATGAATTAATGTGGAAGTCAGAGTATCCATTGGGACATTTTCCTATGCCTCTGCTATCATTTGAAGTTCTCATTCAATTTTAGGTACGTTTGCATAGCAAAATCAAAACATGATGGTAGCATGTAACAGCCACCTATGTTAGTTTAATCAAATTATGATCAATAAATGAAGAGCTATACAGGCGTTGCTGCTTTTTGCTGGTAAGAGTAGACACTCTTGGGGATGCCTATCTACAGATTCTGATTGTTAACACTTGCTAAGATTTGTGGTTCCAAGTCTTCACTATTACTAATACTTACATTTATTAGAGAAAGCTGTAGATACGTCACAAAATATTATAATCATGCAATTGTTTTGTTGTGTCATTAAGTAACTGCCAAAATGTTAGCTTTCTTATGCGTGCTGCTTAAGATGTTGGCTTGTCTGTGCTACAAGTACAGAAACTAGTAAGGTACATACATGCATGCTAACTCCAGAACCATAAACTCTGAAGTTCATGGCTTTTACACCTCAGTTGTAATTAAGCAGTGTTGTGCAGCTGCCTTGCTGGACAGATTAAGAGCTCTATCGCACTATATGGATGAGGACCTTGCAGTTGATGATTCTAGTGAAGCTTTTTATGTTAACATGGCACTGCATAAGGCTAGGTATATTATTTATCCTTTATTCCTGATAGCTTGAGTATTTCATTACATGGTGCAATTTGTTTGATTTATGTACTATATCTTGCATTATACTCAGCAGCTTCTGGCTTCAGTACACAATGAAAATGGTGACACTTTCTGTGAGGAAGTCAGTGAACTGCCAGCAAGACTATGCTGCATTAGCTAAGTGAGGTGGTAGTTTGACACCAGTACAAGAGAAGGATGGGACTAACACCCCGTCAGTGGTTACACATTTTCTTGATGCTATTGCCTTTACATGCTATTGCTCTAAGACACTAGCTTGTGGTGGTAGACTCTATTCTGTGGATACAGTGCAATTTGCTACAAATTAATTTTTCAGCTTGGATGCAAAGAGATACTTTTTTTGTGTGTGGGATACATTTTTTGTGGGAATGAAAAGTGCAAAAAAGATCTGTTTAAGTTACAGTCTTTCTGTAAGAAACTCAGTTGACTGAAAACTGGATTTTTTTTCCCCAGCTGTCATCTAAATGCATTAACTTGTATCAATTAAGTAAAGATATGTCTTTTACCGTTAAATTGAATTACAAAGTCAATGGTAATGTATTTTTTTAAAAAAATACATGAATTGTTAAATAACAACAGCAAGATATCAATCTATTCTACTTTTAGGAAGTAAAAACATTGCTCTCTTAATATCTTCCTACCCTAGTCCTAATGTTATATTTTTTATTTTTCACACAACTCTAGAATAATTATTGACTTCTGATTGGAACACAGAGGCCTATCTATGTCTGCATTGACAGATGAGAAACTGTGTCCAATTAATTCTTGATGCTCAATATAAATTCAGCACCATTCCTTGAAGAATCAGTCACCTGTTTCTTCCTGTCACGCTCCATGTTGCTCACTCCCTTGTGCCAGCTTAATTGTTCACACATCTTTCCAGTAAATCCGGAAAAATACTTCACAACTTAACCTAACAAAAACAAAACCAAAAACTGTAAAAAACTCTTTGTTTCTGATCTGGTCTTCTGAATACCCACAAGAAAGCTTGTGTTTGTAACAGAAGGCTGTACATTGTGATAGCATCCAGTGGCGTGCTTGAGGGGTGAAAGACCACTTATTTCAATGTCAGTGACAATTTTGTCTTGCTTGAAGTGCCCATGGAACTGCTGTGTTCATTTTTAAGAAAACCATCAGTCATCCTATGAAGGTACATACTTAGGTCCCTGAGTATGTGTAGCTTGACACTCAATTAGAAAAAAATGGGCAAATTCAGTCTTCAAATACTTATTTACTATCTAAATCTGATTTCAAATAATTTGTTGTAGTATTTTCTTAATGTGCCATTACTAAAGTCTAAGAAGCAGCCTGATAGAATGTTTCAAAATACCCATGAGTCAATTAAAAAAATATGGTCTTTCTCCTTCCTTGCTTAATGGTTTGTATTTTTTATCTTGTCACATAGTTCATGGGCATAGAATTACAATAAATTAGTTCTGCAATTATCAAACTGTTCAACTTCTCTTTGGCATTTAACGAACCTCAGAAGCTGTTTATTGCTTCATATACTTTGCCATCATGAATATTAACCTTTAATTAACTGGAACTCTAATCTTAGTCTTTCTAACTATGTTGCAATGAAATATCTTTGTTAGGTTGCCAAAGACAGTATTTATGACTGCTTTTTCTGATAAATTGAATACTTTCAGAATGACCTTTTAAGTCAGCAATTTTAATAATATAAAATGCAGGAAGATAAATTTCATAATCAAAAGTAAACACGATCTGATATCTTTTTTTGTGTGTTTTACTTAGAAATAAAAAATCACAGAGAAGCCTCAGTTGTGAGGGACCTCTAGAGATGATCTTGCCTAAACTTCTGTTGAAGGCTGGGCTTTAGATTAGCTTTTTCAGGTCCCTTTCAAGCCAAATCTTGAACATTTTCAGGGAGATTCACCACTTCTGGACAACCTATTTTTTCCCACAGTGAAGAACTTTTTCTGGTATCCAGGCAGAATTTCCCTTGATTCAACTTGCACCTGTTTCCTCTTGTCCTGTGCAGCTTTTTGAAAAGAACACCACCATCTTTATAAATGCCTTTTAGAGACTGGAGGACGGTGATTAAATCATACCCTAAGCCTTCTATTTTCTGGGCTGCATACATCCAGTTTATTGAATCTACTGTCAAGATCTAATCATCTTTGTGGTCCTCTGGTAGACTCATTCAATTTTTATTTTTATTTTTTTCATGAACTCTGAGGACCAGAACTGCACACAATATACCATGTGTCAGCAATTGTCAAGTGGAACTCCTGGATCTGCTGCCTATACCCCTACCAATGCAAGCTGGTGCTTAGTTTGCATTTGTTGCTGCAAAGGCACTGCTGACTCAAGTTTAGTGCTGTCCATAAGAACCCCCCAGGTCCTTCTCAGCAAAGCTTCACCCTAACTAGCTTGTACTGCTGTTTGGGATTATTAGTCTCATGTGCAAAATTATAATTGTGAGTATCTTGTTTGTCCTAGTTTGTGAAGGTCTCTCTGTACAGTAGCTATTCCTTCTGGTGTACAAAACCTCTCTTCACAGTTTGGTGTCATTCACAGGCTTGGTAGTTAGCATTCATTCCTGGCATCCAGATTCTCTATAAAAACTCAAATAGCATCAGATCCAACAGTAATCCGTAGGAACTCCATTTGTGACCAGTTGCCAATAAGCCAGTTAAAGTGTATCCATCTTCACTTGAAAGTTAAAGCCATAGTATTTCCGTAATATTTTGTAAAGCATGATGTATGCAAGCAGCTTGGCAAATTAGATTATTTGAACTGTCACCAGGATCAGTAGGAAGTATCCCACTGATTCTGCATTTTCACCTAAAATTATGGGCCATATGTGTCCTCAGAAACAATTAGAGCATTGTGATGATATGCAAACAGAGAACAAAAAGAAGTCTGGTCTCAAAAAGCATTACAGAAAAAAATATGTATAGGAAAATAACTATATAAAATAATTGCAGATACATCAGGAATTATTAAAAAAAAAAAAAAAAAAAAAAAAAAGTAAATTATATGCACTTAGTTTTCTTTCCTCAGGCAAACTGTTGCAAATATATGTCTAGAATGGCCCGAGAGAGTCTCAATTGAGAACAGTTTTCCAAACAGTGTATGATAGTGGTGGTTGCCCTAGTAATAAGGATAGGGAGGAAAGAAAACTAAAGGTAAGCAGTATTTGCCCAATGGAGCCATTCCAGGGAATGCCTCATAATCTGCTTTGATCAGATGCAAACACAAGAAATAAATTGCCTCTGTGTAATGATCTGAAAGCTGAGCAACAACTCTTCAGTCATGCAAGGTACCATTTCCTCAATGCAGGGACAGTTCCACTGTCTTCCTGATCGGTCATATTTCTTTGGTTTAGGCAGACCTTAGGCTCATTTCTGCCTAGATAGTTTTATCTCTTTGGAGTCAGATGTCCTTCCTGGTGTTTATAGAGCTGTATGTCTATTAGAGAGCAAACTGACAAGCAAAACATCTTTAAGACAAAGGAAAAAACAACAGCTCTCTATCTAGACTATTGCTAAGTATTTGATATGGAGTACAAGTGATGATATGCATCAGATTGTAAGAAACTCCATATTGAAGTGGAGACAATAACAGCAAATAATGTCAAAGTGAGAGATATGATAATGGAACTTCTTAAGAATTAGTTTTAGGGCTAATCTTATTTAATATTTTAATGAGTGACCTAGACAAAAATAAAAAAATAAAAATAGGATTGTATAACAAAATTTACACTTAACGTGATATTTGGAGTAGTTATTAAAATAGATGAAGATCAGAATGTCACACAGATGGAAGTGGAAGCCCTTCAGAATTGGTGTAATAGAAATGGAATTAAATACAATAGTACAAAGTATAAGGTAATGCACTTAAAACTAATGACAAGAAATTCTGTTATTAACAGAGCTCATCTACTGCAAAACCTAGTTGCTATAGAAGTTAATCAAAGGATAACTATGAGTTGCCTGTGTAATGGGGCCTAACAAAAGACTAAATGTAATGCTAGGAGGTCTACCAGAAAGACTGTATCTGTCTCATGAAAAAGGATAATACTAGTTGTGTTTCTGATCACTGATAATGTGGATTTGGTAAACCTGAATGTACTTCTCTTTCATCATCTTTACCAGTCACACACTGAATGCACAGAAACTTCTAAAAGTCACATGGTCTTTTGACAGGGAGTTCCATAAAGCCACGACTTGCTACACGAATACATAACTACTTCTCTTTGTTCCAAATTTGTGACTTACTAGCTTGTTGTCATGCCCTGCGCACTTACTGAAGGAGACGGTGAGAAAATCAGTCCTTATCCATCCTCTCCATGAAGGCATGATTTTATAGGTCTTTATTTTATTCCTCCTTAGCAATCATTTTCCTGGTTTATTATTATTTTTATATAAGCTATTCTGTAGCTCCACTGATAGTCCTCTGAAACTTTTCTAATTCTACCATACCTTTTTTAGAGGTGGCAGATCAAAGTTGACATATTATTTAAAATGTGTTTTATAACCATTGAAATAACAATAATGTACAACAGCCTTTAGCAGTAAAGGGACAGATAATTGGATTTATGGACAATTTTTGAAAGACTTTTTATATATTATAGAGGGATGTTAGAGAAATAACAGAGGAATTGATAATTTTATTCCTTCTACTTTTTCTGATCTTGCATGAAGAATGCAAGAAACTGAAACTGAACACAAGGAAATGCAAGGAATGCAACTTTTTCCTGCAAGAAGTTTACACAAACTTGTTTTCCAGAAAATCTGCAAAAGTGCCATAGGAAAAAAGTTCATATTGAAACTACTAACATGACTTGGAAAGAATAATGATTATTTGCAGATAAGATGTAGTTTAGGATTGCATTAGGTACCTCTAATGATGATAGTCTGCCACAAATAATTAAAATTGTAGTTTATGTAAGCAAGACAACATATTCTTTATCATAATTTAAGTTAAAATTTAATAGAACAGTGATTCCTAATATTCTATATGGAAACACATATTTTAAAGGATGTGTGAAGGTCATACCAGTACTGAAAAATATATGAAAAGGACATAACTTTTCTAGTGGCCTCCGCTGACCAGTGACTTGTAGACATGCCTCAAATGCAAAATAATAATAATAATAATAATAATAATAATAAAATCTAAAGGCAAGTGAAAGTACTTATACTGGTGGCACAGAACAAGTTGTGCCTCTGCAGAACAGTAAGTGTAGATTTATTCGCATTGGTTTGAAATGCTTTTCTTGAAGTGTTATGCTCAGTTGCTGCAGATGTGTTTACTAAGCAAAATTACAGCTATGCATATCAAATCTATTTTCACTAGACATGGTCTACCTGTGATAATACTATGTAGCAATAGGTCACAGTTTAGAAACCCAGCTTAAATGATTTGCAATAAAGTACAGTGTAAGCATATCATTAGTTGACCCTACTACCTCATTCTTACAGGTAGTAAAAAATGTCAGAATACTCTGGAGGAAAAAAAGTGCAAAGTCATTTTTGATCTGTAGTTAGCACAGTTAAGTTATAGAATAGAAGAAGTTAAGCAAAAGATGTTAGATGCTTGTATTCTGTTCAATGAACAGCTGAATATACTGCTAGAAACTAACGTCAAGGTCATTGAAAGACAAGGAAACGTAATGAGACAATTAGAACAATACAAAATATTAGGTATGATTTATGATCCTTTAAGCTCTCACCTTTTTTTGAAAATGACACTTTCTGTATTGTAAAAGGTCATAATGGCATTTTTGATGAAAGAGATATGGAGAGAATTGTAGGAAGTTCTTATCTCAGATGTATGGCTATAAAAAAAAGGGAAAAAGAAAAAGAATTTCTCAAGGAATAATCAATTGTCAAGGGCATTTGAGATTAGTTTAGCTCTCTTAGTCTCTTCTAACATTTAAGATTAGCTTTGATAATTCGCTTAAACAATAGATTTCATATAAGTACTTGAAATTCTGTTATCTTTGTGCCAGGTTTTACTTGCTGTTACTACTAGCTTTGTCTAAAATAAATAAATAAATAAATAAATAAATAAATAAATAAATAAATAAATTATGTGTGGACATTCTGGCACTCAGGCTACATAATACTCTGACCAGACGTAACGCAGCTAAGGTACCAAGTAGAGCTGAATCAAAATTTCTTCCTCCAAGGCAACAGAGACAGAGAGAAGTAATTTGAGAAGAGACTTTCTTGCATTTCTTTCAGTACTTCAGCCATCAATACTGAGGGGCTGGAAGTCCTATGAAAGCCATATCCATAGGAATTGAGGAATGGATCTGGTGAAGTAGTAACTAGCATGGGAAAGACAATGGAAAGACAGCACAGTTACACTAGATGGAAACCAAGCCAAATGACTTCTGTAAAGAAACAAATAGAAAAGATATTTCTCAAGGCAAAATGCTTATTTGTCCAAAGAACTTTAGCAATATAATGTAGATATGTTCTTGATGTTTTATTCTTAAAAATGCAGTGGGAACTGAGGTAGCCACTTACAGATATAAACAGTTTATATGTGAGAGTCTGAAACAACAACAACAAAAAAAGAAGTGAAGTATAATGTAGGGAAGAAAGTGAATTCTAATTTCAAAGATCAATGACTTTCTAATTTGTTTCTGTTTTAAGCCATATAAAATGAGTTTGGTTTTTTTGTTTGTTTGTTTGTTTTTTCTAAAAATGAATTACCAGTGATTCATGGTGTGTGTTTTTTTGTTTTGTTTTTGTTTAAGGTAAGAGGGCCTCCACTTGCAGGAGCATTTAAAGAGAGACCAACGAAGCCTACAGCATTTCGCAAGTTTTATGAGCGAGGAGACTTCCCAATTGCCCTTGATCATGATACGAAAGGAAACAAAATAGCCTGGAAGGTAAGTCATGGCACAGCTGCGACAGCCTTCACAGCTGCGAGCTTCTTGAAATGACACCTCTCATTGTCAAACAAACTTGGCTTAAAGTAAATAAACTGATGCAATTTCTTAGCAAATGGAAGATGGTGGGAGAGACGTTACAGAAAGGTCCCTGAGTCAGCTGTCTACCTTGGCTAACAATTAAATTATATGCTGCAAAAAGGAAGATGACAGAATTGCTTTGCCTTTAGAGAATTGCCTCCTGCCCAATTCATCTCTATTTTTATGAGGACCTGGCAATGCAGCCTATTTCAGGCAGTCCATCAAATAATGGAAGTGGCTGGTTACAGTGAGCAGCAGCCATTTATCTACCCCAGATTTCACCTTCCTGCAGGACAATTCCAAATAGAAGCTTTAATTATCTAAATGGATAGGTCAAGATTGGCTGCTCCCTGAAAATGCAGAGCAGAATACAAACGAAGGCAGATTCTCATTCCACAGCTGTACTCTCAGTCTACAGCATATGTCAGACAGCGTAATCACTGTCATACGTGCCCCTGTTAGAGGCTGACCTCCACTGCTGAAACCATTACAGCTACGACATTTCTCTGACAAAAGGTTAATTGGCTTCAAAATAAATGTATTGCCTAATGACTCCATTCTAATGCGGCTGTGTTTCTCCCTAAAAGGCTTGGTGATGTTATTTGTAAAACTTGCCAATCTTCTAAGTAACCACTGCAGACTTTTAAATTTAATTTGAAAAATGAATGCTGATCTTTAACCTGCTCCTACTATTTAATTATTTTGGTTATCATGATTTTTTTTCTTGTGTGTTATTTATTGGACTACAATAAGATTTTGCTGGAAGCAGTGATAGTTACAGAAAACGAACATGATATGAATAAGCAAAATACATTAGATTTGTAGAATGTTTTAAATTTTTCATTCAAGAAAGTTAAAACAATTTTAAATACATAGTTATATTAATTAATTAACAATGACAAGAAAAAAAAGATTTTGCAATCTTAAAACTGATAACCGATTCTGCTGCTAATGATGCTAGCAGGGTTAGACCTATACATTGGTGAGTAGCACTGTATAATTTGTTTGTAACTAGGTTTTAAGATAACTTTTTTGCCTATTTAATTACAGAAGATGGATTTGTGCTGTGAGAAAGTACTAGTTTCTTACCCATAGCAATATGAGATCAGCTCAAGCAACTATTAATAGTTCTTTCAATAAAGGGAGGCTCTATCCAACACCTTACCCATGATCACAATGAGATTCCATTGCAGATGTTCTTTAGGCAACCCTAATTATGACCTTACTGGTTTAAAAAATCACAAGTTTATAACTTAAGTCTGCCCTCTAATCTTTCATCACCAGGCAAGAACCAAAGGTGACTTGCAAACATATGCAAAAATCTATTAGAATTTAGTTTTCATCCTGAAGCATTATATAACTTCTAATTCCTCAAAATCAGAGTGAGAGATACAATTTACGTCATTTTAGCTACTTTTTGATGTACATATTTCAATTATATAGCGAGGTGGGTATTGGTCTCTTCTCCTAAGCACCAAGTGAGTCATAAGATAAGAGCAAATGGCCTTAAGTTGTGCCAGGGAAAGTTTAGGTTGGATATTAGGGAAAATTTCTGAAAGAGTTGTGAAATATTGGAAGAGGCTGTTCAGTGAAGTAGTTGAGTCACCCTCCATGGAGGTCTTCAAAAATCTTATGAATGTAATGCTCAGTGACATGGTTAAATGGTGGACATGGCAATGCTAGTTTAAAGGTTGGACCAGATGATCTTAGAGGTCTTTTCCAACTTAAATGATTCTATGATTATAAGGACTAGCATTCCACCAGATGATGCTATTGGCTGCTTACTTAACTTCTCGCTACATTGCTTTCTACAAGCCTTCCAACAAAAGCTGAACCTCTAAAATAAGCATTTGTTCACTGTGTCTGTCAGTTGTCTGAAGATATATTACCTTTAAACAATCTTAAGATCAGAGTTTCTGGTCAAAGACCCAGCAATTTTTGTTTGTTTGTTTGTTTGTTTGTTTGTTTTTAATTGCAAATTCCAATCTTATCACTCCAATGTCTCCCAAATATCCACCTAGCAATGTCTAAACATTGGCATTGTAGCTAGTGAGGAATAGGGCTATGATGTCATGCAACAGTTCTCTTTGCTATTGTTGTTCATCTCTTTCAAAACAAATTATCACTGCTTCAGTATACATCCAAAAAGGCAGCATAATAGCACACTATTCTATTCTTATATCATCAGCATGGCAGGGTCCAAGCTTGTTTCCCTTATTTCAATCCACTTGATTTACTCACAAATCAGTCTAGGCTGAGTTTTGTGGCAGGCACTCAAGAAAACAATACTGAGATAGCAGAATTACTTCAGGCTGTTGTTTAATTTGGCACACAACCATCATTGATTATTGTGCAGTTTAAGTAGATGAAAAAGGCAAATAGGAGTTTTCTAGTTCAAACTTTACGTTAGATAGCTTCTAATGTCTTAGAGACTGCCTGCTGCTGCTAGAGGCTAAGGTTGTTCAACATTAGTTATTATTTAGAGTTGCAGATAAAGTAAAGGTATGTATTTTTTACTTGTTTTAAGGACATATCAAAATAGCCACTATAGTCAAAATAGCACATAGTCAAAATAGCTACTATAAGTCTAATGGCTCGTTTTAATCTGTTTATCATATTCATTTGTAACCCTGAATAAATAATTATTCTAGTAATATAGTTTACTCAATACTGAGTAATTTCCATTTATGAAAATGGAAAAAAATACTTTTACTAATGAAATACGTCAAGGAAAATGTTCTAAAAAATCTCGACTGAACTATATTTGTTTCTATGAATCAGATACCTCTAGTGAAAGAATAAAAAGAATAAATGATAACAGTGTTATTTTAATTCTACTATCATTGCACACTATAGTTTTATTGTGAGAGGTTTTTTTTTATTTTATTTATTTATATGTGATGTATATCATGGTTCATTTCACTCTTGTTAGTTTGTCTACACAGTGGTGCACGAGAGAAAATGCATGGGGGTCTCAGAAACATGATTTATTCTGACAAATGAAAATACTGTAGGATTTTGTTTGTTCCTGAGAGATATGCAGTGTTTTTCTTTGGTTGGTTGGGTTGGGTTTTGGTAATTACTGAAACAAACAAAATAACCATAATTATCAGACTGTTTTGTTGTTGTTGTTTTGTTTGGTGTATTTTTATTTTTTTTTTGAAACATTGAAATATTGTAATTCTGTGAACACAACAGACATTTTTAGCTAAAAGAATCTGAAATCTTATAACATCCATGAATTGTGTTAACGGGGACAAAAATCTTTGACTAACAGGCACAAATGACACTTGATTTCATAACAGTTCTGGTTATCTCTTATTTTAAACCCATGATTAATTTCCTGTAAGGGTGAGCTACATATAACTATGATTGTAGACCCAGACAGGATATAAATTTTAAGTTCAAGAACTAATCAGAACTACTTCTGATTAACTGCATGTATTGACCCTCTGATTCTGAAATAATAATACTGTGAGAATTAAAGTTGTGTTTCTGCAATGGAAAATTCCACTAACCTTGCATATTCAAAAGCAATTGTGCAGGCATAACGGTGGCATAGCAGCAGGGGGTATGTTAAGCAGATCAGGGGACAGTGGAAGATTCCAGTGTCCCCAAATGAGGATAGCTAAGAAAAACAAGACAAGCAGTTGTGGAATCATCAAAAACAAAAACAAAAAATCACAGGCCCCTCCAGTCACAAGAGAAGAAGAAAAAATGGGGAAAAGGAGAAATTAAGGGTTGGTCAAATAAATTTGTACATATATGGTATAGTAACAAGCTTCGAGTAGGTTGTGAATGTGTAATTCTCAGCCAATAAGGAAACGGGAGGAATCAAGTGTTGAGGTAATAAGAGATATAAGATTATGATGGACTTCTACTGTGTGCTCCTGCTTGCACACATTTGCAATCGTGATTGCCCACCATTGCAATCATGAATAAAAAAGCTGCATCTCTGAGATTCTTGCCTGAGCCTGTGTTATTGGCTGCATATTGTTTCTCACAATACGTTTGAGAGGATTACTTCCAAAACGGACTACATTCCATTGGACTAAGGCATTCCTACTCCAAATTTATCCTGAATTTAGACAAGATTAAACTGTGCAGGGAAACCATGGTGTTTACATAGGCAATTTTTCTTAAAAACAGAACCAAAGCAAATTAGATCTCACAAGGTCATTATAGTGCAATCTGGCTTCTATGTGAATTCTCAGCCTAAGTCTTTAGGCTTAGAAAGGCATGTCTCCGAATACTCCCATAATATTGACATAATGGTTGATAAGTTGCCCTTGTCACACTACATAGTTTCTGCATTCCATTCTTTTCTATTATTGCAAGTTCAAATAAAACTGTTTTTACCTGTGAAAAGAAACCTCATCATCTCCATAATTTGCCAGAAAAATATCTGTTTTTTAATACAATTAAAGTGAAAGAGTCCATATGAAGGGAATTGAGGACATTCATCCCATTCAGAGAATGTGCTAAAAGTCAGTTAATTTCTTTGCTAAATTGTGTGCATTCAGTATAACACTTGAATATGTAATTTAAATCCTTTGTTTTCATGATCCCTCTGTGGTCATTAAATACAGCTGTGTAAATATTAGTACCTTACAATTGATGCAAATACACAATATTCATATTTGGATAAAGCAATAGCTTTTGAGATCTAGAAATGTTCAAGTATCTTTCCAAATTTGAAGCATTTGATTTTGTCCAGAAACAGAGAATAGTTAATAATCGTGTGGTTGGAAACTGTGTCTCTGATGTGGGTGATATGTAAAATTTTAGGGTATAAATTGTTGTTAATTCAGAGTTAGATAGTAGTAGAAAGTAATCTTTTTAGAAAAAGAGTGAGTTAGAATATTTATTTCCTAAGTCCTTTGACCACTTATCTGGGCTCCTTAAGTTCTCTTTTAGCTATGTATATCACTATTTTATTTAAAAAATGTAGTAATATATTCTTTTGCACAATTTCATACTGAGCTATGAATAAGAAAAGCTCATGGCTCAGGTCTTGAAAAGAACTTCCAGTTTTAAATGTGCATTACTGCATTTAAAAAGGTCAGAACGCAATTAAACCTTTTACTAAGAAAGTTGATAAAACCAGGAAAGTATTTCTGAATTATTAGGAATATATATGATATGCAGTCTCTCTGTATCTGTCATCAGAATGTTTGAAAAATCAGTTGTTTAGGCAGTCGGGCTCATTACAAAAGTAGTTATATTTGTAAAAATAAAAATTAAAAAATGCTGCTATTCTTCAAAATTATTTTAGCACTTTCAAAGACATGAAAACCAAGTTCAAAACCACAGACTTCTCTATCAAGCACACATGTCAAAATGAATATGATTTTCATCTTTTGGATTTTATGGTGTTTTTTTTTTTTTTTTTTTTTTTTTCCCAGCGTAGCTATATTAAGCTTTTGACTTTTACCATTTTGATTTTAATTGTACAATTAAAAGTATTTAATCCCTTCTTAATAAATATGTTGCAAGGACACTGTCATCTTGAAAAAAAAAAAAAAAAAAAAAAAAATTAAAAACCCTTTAAAAAAATTTTTTTAAAAAAAAATTTTTTTTTAAAAAAAAAAAAAAAAAAAAAAACTGTAAATCCCTCTTAAACACTGTCATGCAGAATAAAGGTTTTTGCAATATTGTATACAAAGAAGGGTGAGCACATATCATGTTTAGCCACAGTGGATGCTACTTTCTATTTTATTTAATGTCTTCATTAATGTTTTAGGACATAGTTCAGTGTTTTGTTCTACAATAGATGTCTATTTATCATTCCCAGAGCACTCCTTTTTTTAATAATTTCAGTGATCCTATTCAAGCCTGTCTCAGATACGATTTTGTTGGTATAGTACAAAATTGCAGTGTGGATTCAAGAGAGAGTAATTGGAAGCAGGAATTTCTTAATCCAGAAATACTACATAATAATTTAAAGAAGTCGGGAATGTGATTTGAAGCAAAGAAAAAAAAAAAGTCTTGGAGAAACAAATTCTAAATGCTGCCTCTAAGAAAAATAAAATAAAAATTATTAACAGATTTAGTAGTAGTTTAGGAATAGTTTGAAAATAGTTTAGAAATAGTTCAGGAATAGTTTATAAAATAATCAGAAAATTAAATAGTAAAGAACTCAGTTTTCTGAGATGTGAAATGGTCACAAGCTAGAATTTTTCAGTTTTAAACTAAAAGTGAAGCAATAGGTCTGTTGCGTCATCTTAACTGAAATTGTTAGTAATCTCTTGCTATGGCTTCTTGAACCAAACACAAGTAAATGGCATTCATAAACGTGTTTAGACAAATCTCATTCCTAATTCTGTGTGACTGTTATACAACTGCCCAACTAATTACCATGAAAGTGCTGTCTTTGCTGATGTGCATGTGACTTTTTCTTAGAGATTGTTAAAAACTGTAAACACATTTGTATTCCTCTCGTTTCCTTTTTTAAAATATGTAATGCTAAAAAAATAGTCATGTCCTAATGTCTGTGACATGATTCTCATTTAAAAGAAAACTCCTTTATATCTCTTGAGGAATTTCATGTATTATGTTTATACCCACTCTATGGCCTGAAATGTACAAAAGAGATCCAGAATAAATAATATATCCTTTCTATCAAATAAACCAAATTCCTATTGAGGCATTAGAATGGGATCTGTGTTGCTGTAAGTGAATACTATCCATTCTCTTTTCCCATTTTCTTCCTATGGTATTCTAACTTTTTCTACTGACATTTTAGTTTTTTCATCCTTGATAATGCTCTGTTCAATCCATTTCTGATCAGCTATGACATATAATACCTGAAGTTATCAAAGTTACAGAAGTTATGATCACTTTTTTGATAACATCTGACTTAAATCATTCTATTTTGTTTAAGAAGTGTTAGTTTGCATCTAGTTTCATTTATATTTGTGTTCATTTTATGTTTATATTTAGCAAGTATGTAGTTTGTTTAGTTTATTGAGTTTTTTTTCTTTCTTCTTAAGTTGCTAATTATATTGACTCTAGCTATGTTGACTCTAGCACTCATGTGAGTTAGCTAAGACTTACTATCTTTAGTTTACAGGCTAAAATAGAATATAAAGTTGATGTCCCTTAATTAAGGCAATATTTTTAAAGTTGTTGAGTAATTCTGGATGCTTCCAGTTTTCATCCCATGATATACATAGTCATAGAAAGTGATAGAACTATGAGTTTCTCAATTCTGAAATTTCCTTGTTGATTAGAAGCCAGCACCTAAGTAACATTAATTTCAAATAAATGGAATCTGTTCAAAACTTGCTTTTCCAAAGCCATATAGTAGAATTAATTTTCAAATGAAAAACTCTTATTAATAGTAGTGCATCAGTTAGTTAAATGCTTAAAGCATGTCATAGATTCAGATAAATCCATGGCTATATGATATGCATTTTTCTATTGACTCATTACTTCCTAATACTAATCTGCAAATCATTCATGACTTTACTCTTTTGTCTTCAGTTCTCTTTCATGTTTGAAAAGGAGACATCTTTACAGGTCTTAGAAGACATTTGCGGTGTTAGCAATTCAAAAAGAATCTTATCAAAATGCTGTTTCAAAACACTTCATCAGATCACTATGTTTTTATGAAATCCTATAAAGTTAAAAGTAACTGTTTCAATACTTCTCATAGGTCGTTTTTAGTTTGTACATTTAAGCTACTATTTTCTATGAAACAGAAATTATGTGTCAAAGGTTATTTAGTGCCATCTCTCCCTTCATACCACTTGTGGATCACAGAAAGCTAATTCTTTCTAGATTTATTTTTTTTTTTTTTTTTTTTTTTTTGTTTTTTTTTTTTTTTTTCAATTCTCTGGTCTTTTCCATTCCTTTTATATTTATAATTTAAAAATCTAATGAAATGTCTTTTTTCTCCATGCTTAGGTAAAGTACCCTATTCTTTGAAAAAATATATACTCAATATCAATACTTAATTGAAAATATGACATGGACATTTATTTAACAGTAAAATAATGTTTCTCTTAAAAAGTAAAGAATGTTTTACTGGACACGACTCAGATCTCATTTCTCTTAACAACATCAATGCCAAACTTAGATACTAGTGTTCAGCTGTAGTCTAAAACAAGCTTTACAAAGAGTAGTGACAGTTTACCTGATTCCTACAGTAAGGAGCTGCCACATATCAATCATTAATTCCTCTTTGACTAATTAATAGCTGCATCTTATCCCAGGATTCTAGAAAACAGTAATACTGTGGCAGTTAATTTACTGTTCCTTTTTCCCTGCATACACAATTAAAGCCATCCCTTTATTTGATGTAAATTGCCATCTCTTGAAAGCATATGGAATGCAAACCCAGTCATGTATCAGAAATAACTTTAATTTAAATTTGCTAAATGACCTCTGAAAGCTAGATGAAAGATTTTCTGCTGAATGGGCTGGTGCTCCCTGCCTGTATAATTTATGTGAGAAATTAGTGCGAATGGTTCACTTTTATGGAGCAGTGCTGCTTGTAGCAAGCCTGCAGAAACAATTTTCCCCCAAGCCTCCATCTGTTCTTCAAACCAGGGCATATGCCATCTCATCGAGCTTGAAAGTCAACTGATTTATAACTCCTGAAAAGAGCATAGATTGAAAAGAAAGGTCGAATGCTGCTATGTGACAATGATTTGCTAGACACTTAGATAAAGACAATTCACATTACTATGGACCCAGGAGGACACAAGTGATGTTGTAAGCTTCAAAAATCAGTAGATTGACATGTAGGACAAAAACAAATTACTCCTCCTCCATGAGGTATACAGCTACCATTCTATTCCTAAAGATTAAAAATTTTTAGAAGGTATGTAGGTATTATAGCCAAGATATCTTGTTATAATGTGTTTCAGGCAGAATAATTTTTCCTAGCTACAAAGGTTGTCATCCAGAAGTGCCAAGACTTGTTCCATTTTAAAATGCAAGCAGAAACATCTGTCATAAAAAGTATTTTTTTTTTTTGTCAGAAAGTTCTGTTCAGTACTACACACAACTTTGATGAATTTTCTGTATCTAATCCGAAGATGAATTCTGATCCCTTATCCCTATTAATGGATGGTCTGTTCTCTGTCCATTAGTTGTCAGCCTTCTTCCTTTTACCCAAATATTACAGAGTTCTCTGGCAAGTGACAAAACCAATTGAATTGACAACATAAAAATCAATGTGTGTTTGATGTTTTCATTTACGGTTGTGAAATAATGTGACTCTTCTACTTTGAGATCAGAAGCATCAACAACTGACAGTCTTTATCAAGTCTGGTTTTTTGTTTGTTTGTTTAATTTCAGTTAAAAATTGGCATATATTTAAGCACCTATTTAATATAAAAAGGTCATGTAAAAATGGTGCATACAGAGCCTTTTAATGTCAAAAATGAAGGGCAGATTTTGCCTTGAAAAACACAGAGGCCTAGTATAAAAAGTACAGATGAACAGCAAAGAATCATCCTGTACAAGCATGAGCTTGTTACGTACTGAAAAAAGACTTTGTAGCATTCTGCATGCATCTGATGTTATGTAGCTATGAATATCCTTGCCTGGCTCCCATAGGCAAGTACACATTCTGAACATTACATATCTCAATAAAGAAAAGCAGGGCAGATTAACTAGATTACTATTATTAATTATGTCTATTGTATAAATGAAATCTCTGACACTTAAGTCAGTATCCAGCAATATAGAATTAAAATTCATGTAATGCATATGCTTTTGACTAAAAACGTTGAAAATATAAAGCTAATAAACTTCTACAAATAAATACAAATTGTAAACATTTCATGGTGCTGAAAAGGTGTTAAATATGTAGTTATAAAATGTCTTTATAAAACAGCACACTGTGTACAGTAGAATGTGACATGTTTTAGAAAACTTCAAATTAAAAGAAAACATACAAATTAATAGAAAATAGTTTGCTATCACTGAAGACATATATTCTAAGAACATATTTAACCAATGGCTCCACTTCAGAAATGTAGCGGATGTCTGTTCTCATCAGTTCTGTGATAAACACTATTGTGTTTTGTTACCCTTCAATTGTTTTACTTTTGGTGACCACTATATTAAACATGTGCATGTAACAAATTTATCTCCCTCAGTCTTTTTCATTGTCCTGTACTGCTTCCAATGCATTAATTATTTTATTGTCATTTTAATGTCATATTCTATTCACTAACCTCTGTGAACCATTCACATCAAATTCACATCTACTGTTCTGCAGAACTCTGATCTTGGCTCAACACTCCTCTCATTCTTCACATTGGTATTCTGCCAGTTAATACTATTTGTTTGTTTAATTTGAAATTTTATTGTCCTTTTACTTTCTTCCCTGTTTGTCCTTTAGTCTGTATTTGCTCTTGCCTATCTGTGAAGAGTTCATCTTTATATGAAGTTATTCATGAGGACAACTCGGCAGAAACTGGTTTAAGCTTTTTACGTAAATAAGGTGTACAGTACATTTTACTAGTTTAATTATGGTGTAAATGTGTCCTTGAATAGAAATCACTGAGATTAAGATTCTTGGGAACTTCCTAAAACAGCAAGCTCAACATTTTAACTTTTTTTTTTTTTTTAATTTTCTCTTCCTTTGAAACTTGTTGACAACCCTGTTCAATAAAATAACTATCCAATATGGCTTGCAAAAGCTCTATTCTTGCTGAGATTTAAACATGTACTTAATGCCTCATGATCAAACTACACTGAAGCAGTACTTTTGCTAATACTGTGTAGCAGTGATGTTAGTGAGATGATGTGCTAAATTCTAAAATGTGAACAGATATTTGTTTGTTCTCAGACTTAATTATGGAACTTTCTTAATAAGTGCTAACTTCAAATAAATGTTACTGCATCCCTAAGACTTTAATTGCCAAGACCTTTAAAAATAAAACCCATTTAAATGTGTCTGATAAAAAATCCATTGAGGTAGTTAATTTGTGATTTTATTTTATTTTTTTTCAAAAATATGCTTTTTATATTTGAAGACTAGAGTCTATATTTATGGTTCAAATAGCAGTATGTCTGTGTGACAGTAGTTGTAGCATGTGGTGGGTTATCAGGGCCAAAATAAATTATCTTAAATATTTAAATGAGATCATTCCCCTTGGCTTTCAGCTTTTGCACATTAATGCTCAATAAAACAGGCAATTTTAGGGAATTGTAAATACTGCAGTACTAAGGGACACAATCTGTGGGTTGCTAGTTTTCTTTACTGTGACTTCCTTCAATATCAGACCAAAAAATATATCTTGCTTTGGTTTTAAAGGAATACCAGATATGTTGTCTCTGTATAATGAACCAATTTAAGTGCTGCAGGACATAGTAGAAGTCTAAACATCAGAGATAAAATGCAAATAAAACTAACTGGCATATTATACTTTCAAATAATTAATTTAAGTTTCAGGCATTGGAACTGATTTTCCATGTTTTAAAATTAATATTATGTTCATATGTGCAGGCAAAGGCCTGCCTTATTTAGAAAGTTATTACAAAAAGATGGATAAATACTACCTCAGAAGATCTCAAGTAATGATCTTTAAAGAGATATGAATATTTAGATGAGAATTTCCTCAGGCTAGAATGAAGAAAAAAAAAAAAAAAAAAAAAAAAAAAAGGTGTTACTTCCAGCTTAATTTAAACTTTAGTCTAAATACATATCTCTCTAGGAACATGGGTTGTGTTGTAATATAGTGAATCTCATAATGAAGACTAAGTGCACTGAAGTGCTGTTCTGCTCTAAAAAAGTAACACAATCAAGCAAAAATATGAGGGTTGTCTTTATTGTGTTTCATTGGCTTCTAGATAGACTTACATATTTTTGTACCTTTCAACCCTCCCAATTTGACAGAGCATTTATTTTTATCACTTAATGTCCTTGACTAAAGAAAAAATTAAAGCATGAAAAATGCAAACAAGAGGAACATTTGCTGTACAAAAATGTTGATTTAGACATCGCTATGATGTCTAAGCTGCCACCTAACTAAAATGCCAAGTATGTAGCCAAGTTGCATGAATGATGGTTGAGATAGAGATTCTTTTGGTTGACCCTTTCCAGTGTTGTTCCAGCTGTCAAATGACAAACATTTATAGCTGCTATTTTCATTTTTAACTTCTTGCTGACAACTCATTACATTTCATATATTTTTTTCTAAAAACTTGTTTTTGAAAGCATGTAAATAACTTTCAATGCTCTTAGTAGGATTTCAGATTTCTTGTCTATATTAAATAGTAATAGCAATTGGCTTGAAGAGCTCAAAGTTGTTTTCAATCACCAAAATGTAGTTTCCATTTTACCAATTCAGGCATTAATTCTTTGTGGTTTTCCCTATTGCTTCTGTTATTTCTTTCCTTTCTAAAGTAATTTCAAAGTTCAAAATCAGGAAAAAATGCATTTTGATTCAGAGGCTGTGCAATGTCCATCACTTTCAGAGGATTATAAGTTACTAACCTATGTTGGTGTGTTCTATTCATATCCAAAGAAATTGCATTGATGGTGATCATGTGCTTAACAAATCATAAATACCTGTGTGTGTAAGTGATGTCCCACTCTGTGCTTCTTATCTTGTCTTTTCAGACCCTTAAAAATTCCTGTTCACATGTGAGAGACCTGTTTTGCCTTGCCATTTAATAACAGCACTGGAGACTTACTGCTCTTATTCCTAGGTTGATCGACTGGGGGCCCTGGGATAAAACCTGTGACTGTGTCAGAAACATTCCTTTTAATAAAACCCAAGCTAGAGTGTCAATTTCAGGTGAATTTCAATTTCCTTTGAGTTGTCACTTACAGTGTGCATTACTGCTGTGAAAGACAATGTGCATTATTATCTGATCTTAGTATGATTTTTTTTTTTCTTAATATATTCACAGATCAGTTTATGCGCTTGCAGAAAAAAAAAAAAAAAAATCATTATCCAGGTGAAAACAACGAAAATGGCAGTTCTTTTATGTTTGTGCTGAAGTCTAACCTTCTGTTCTCATGCAGCAGTTTGTGTGGAAACATGAACAACTATCATTTGGTGCAAAATGTCATAGTATACATAAGTTTTTGAATTTGCGCTTGTCACAGATATTATGAATATTTTACTCCTTTAACCGTTAGAGTACACTTGCCTGTGTAAAATTCTCAACAATATACAGTTCTGAGTAGTTGATTCACTCTGAGTTCAAAGAGTGGTCTGCAATTTTGCAATTTAGCTGGAAATTTCTAGTTTAAGCTAAAGACAAGAAAAGCTACATTTCTTTTTTTTTTTTTAATGTAAAATTAAACGTGTATTTTATTGCTTGTTTCTGCTGTATTATTTTTCTTTCTTTCTGTGTTATGAGGCTCATCTGAAAAGGTGAGAAAAATAGTCAGCTAAAAATGTTCTGTAGCATTACTGAAATCGCCTTATTCTTTCATGACAAAATATAAACAGCGTATAGCCATAGTCCTCATAATCCCTGCCCAAAATGAGAAAATATTATATTATTTTTTAGATTAAAAACTATCTGATAAGGAAAAACATTGATTCTTATTGAATTTACGCATAGATTTTTATTTATTTTTAAATTTGAACTTATTCAAATCATTCATTTATAAATGATACCAGGAATGCATAACAAAATATTTTCAATATATTTATGATCAGCTGTAATAATTTTCATGTATTTATTTCTGTGAGGTAATCAAAGGCCATAAAATTCTATCAGTCCATCTACAATAGGAGTCCTCATACTATATATAACAACTATGTGAAAAGATGAAGTGAATATAATGTCCTGTTCACATAGCTTTTTAATAAAGAACTCTTGCCATCAGTCTGTCAGAGATCTCTTGTCTGCAGACATTTCTGATTACAGACAACAAGGTAATATGTATGCTTTCTTGTGTAAAGAGTTGCAGATAATTATGACAATAAATCTATTTGCTCTCAAGGGCATAGAAAGACAAACTTTTATAGATTTACCACCTCAGAGGTGATTTAAACTACCTGACTGACTTTTCATGAAGTTGATTTGGAATGCTCACATGATACGTTAGTTAGACACAGCTAGTAGCCATTAGGTAAGAAGTAATAACAATCACTGACAGCAGGAACTTCAGCCCTGTACCTTTTTCCCAAGTTCATTGAGGCATATAAAATCCTAGATCATTCACTTAGTTTTCAGAAATATTATAATGTGATGATAATCACCTAATACAGTGACTACCAGATTAAAATAATCCCCACAAAAGTGGTTTAATAGTGGTTTTAGATATGCACCAGATATCCATGCTTCCTATTGTTGATTGGTATTGGGTTGTTTGATTAAAATCCAAAGGCAGTAATTACATGTTGGTACTGTTAAAACTGTGCTGTTCCTCTTAATCTGTTATTTTATCAAACAGGTTTACTGATAAACCTGAGGAAGTAATGTAAAAATGAGTTATCCCTGAGAGTAAACTATGTTTTCTCTGCTTTAGTAATTAATTCTATACCTATGTAAATTTCATCACAATGCAACCTTTTATACCACTGTTACTTCTGTAAGGAAATCAAAACTACTCTTTCTGCATGGAAAGATAAGCACATTAGAAAGGTTGTTCTAATTTTTCTGTCAGCTAGGAAATGTGTTCTCTGATGTGGTGGCATAACATGGTAAGCCTCTCAAATACTATATAGATGAAACCTAGTACCTCTTGTTTTCTGAGAGTTTTAAAAAGTAGTTGTGTCTGATCTGATTTACCAGGAAAATATATATATACATATATACATATAAGAGATTTGATTTGGGTCTTCCTTGTCCTATACCATAAAAATCACATTGCACTAAACCAGTAGAACTACCAAGACATATCACGGAGCTATTTGGGGTTCTTTACAGCTATTCAGCAAAACATAGTGGTTGAATCTTGTTGTTTGGTCAGTACTTTGAAATACTTGGTAAAATTGTTTAAAAGTCAGGTTATGTATGTGTTCACAAATTCTCATTGAAATCAATCTTTCTAAATCATAAATTTAGCAAGCCAAATACTTTCTACTACGTGTACTGAAAATTTGACATTTTATTCCTATTTATTTATAATATGCTATGAGAAAAAAAGCTCCTGTATAATGTTTAAATTGTACTCCAATGCATGCTATTTTTTTCTATGAAGAACCATGATAAAACCGTTTCAATGACTTTGCAAAGAAAGACCTCCTAACTAAAGTACAGCCTATATCAAGTGCTTCTCAGCTGTCTACAACTTTATTGAACTTCAGTCTTCCTTAGCAAAAAGTATTACCACTACAAATAAAATGTTCATCTAAGTACTTATTAACTTTTGTACATTCCAACATTTTTACCAAGTCAGGGTGACTATCATTCTATAGTTTCTGGAGGAAAGTCATTGCATTTCCTTTTTATCAGCTCTTTTGTCCAGTTGTTGCTATTAATCACAGTACGAATGGTTTCTAGCACATTAACCACTCTGCACTCCTTTCAAACTGCCACCATCTTCTTTAGTTTGTGAGTTTATTTCAGAATCATATCTACCTCCACCCCTTTTTCTTTTGACATATCATTTACAGATGTCAGTGCCTATCTTGCTTTCGTTTGATATTCAATACTGTAACAGGGATGGTATTTAGTTTCTCATCAAAGTCCTTGCCTTTCTATGCTGTTGCTTTGGATCCTGGATCATTTTGATTTTCCACATTTTTTTGTCATACTCAACATTATATAGTATTTCTTATTGTTTTGTTGTATACATTTAGGTATTAGGTATTAGTTCTTAGTCCTTTTTTCTTTTTTTTTTATATATCTTACTATAATTTATACTTATTGATACCAAGAGTGATTCATTTTGAAGTCGAAAGTTTGACAGATTTCTTGGTTTTGAAGAGAAATGAGCTGTTGAAGAATGACTGACTGGTTAGTAGCAACTCTACAGAAAAGAACCTGTGGGTCCTGATGGACAGCAAGGTCAGCATGACTCAGCTGGGCTATTAATGGCAGCAATTAAGGCTATCCACATACTTGGTGACATTAGCAATATAAAGTCAGGGAGCTCAAGTAGTGTTATTTCGTTTACTTTCAATTTGTAGTCAAGGCTGCATCTGGAACTCTTTGTCCAGTTTTGAGCCCAGAAAATAGATGACATAGAGGAAAAGGATATGAAGAAACTGAAGAGAGTCCAGCCACCAAGATGATCTGTTGCTCATGACATATGAAGAGAGAGTGAAGGAATTGAGTAGGGCTAGCTAGCCTGGGCAAGAGAAGGCTAAGGGAGATCTAATTGCAGACTTCCACTGCCAAAATACATGTTATAGACAAAGCCATGAACTTCTCAGTGGTGCACAACAAAAGTGCAGGAGGCAACAGTCACTATTTGCAAAAAGGGAAGTTCCAAGTGGGTTTGAGAAAAAGATACCCATTTTTTTTGGCAGGGAGTTGAACAAGATGATCTTCACAGGACTCTTCCCAAGTAAACTGTTCAGTGATTCTCTGAAATTAGTATAATTAGGTGGATGACCCTATTATTTTGTATCTCTGCATTACTTTTATTTTGTAAACATCAAAAGATATTACTGTTTAATGACTGAAACTTCCCAGTGCTTCTGAAACCTAGATGTTTCACAGGTAAAGAAAGCAAGACACAAAAAATGGAACAACTTTAAATGCTATTAATGAACTTGATTTGTTCCATTTTATTCTTGACGTTCCTTTAACTTAAAACCACATTTCTTCCACATGCTCGATTGATACATACATATACACTTCTTTTGTACATAATTGTTGTTATTTTCTAGTTGTATCAGGTAAACCTGTAATTGCATTCATATTATGTTTGAGATTTGTGTTTTGTGTTCAGTTTACCATAAGTAAATGCTAAATGTAAAAACACTTCCAGCTGTAGATCCTACAGTCAATGAATGCAGCTTTCTAAACTTTTTCTAAGATTTGTATCAGTCTGATTCTTCCTGAAGAAGACTTGAAGATCTCTTCTTTGAGACTGATGTGTGTTACAGGGGAATATACCTTCTTGAGTCAGGAAAGCCAGAAACATTCAAAATTAGTATGAATAGTCCATTAACATTGTACAAAGTGCTTTGGGCCTCTAGATTTTATGTGATTTAAATGACAGTAGAAGAATTTTAACAGTACCTATCATGTAGTATTAGTTTCTAAATGTGATTCAGTTGAAATTCAAGGGTTTGTCTTCCCTTTTCAATTTATGAACAATGAGGAAAAAATATAAAACATCCCACAATTCTCCTATAAAACTGTTGAATACCAGCACCTGCAGGCAATATATAAAATAATATTTTATTTCTATGCCTAGTTAGATATTTATCCATCTATGCAATGTCTTAAGATTAGGTCATGACTATGAGTACAATTGAACAGTGAAACAGATACTGTTGCATATGTGATTCCAAATTTAAGAAGTTCTAACAGGTTGTATGAACTTTATAAACAGCTTAAGTATAGGCTGCTATAGACTGTGCATAATCAGTTGGTCATAATTGTTCATTTACTGAGATATTAATCTGGCTGTTCTAATGTCTATGATTGCTTAAGTATCCTCATATTAACATTTGGTTCATTTTGGTAAAGTAGAGTGATTGATGTAAAGATGAGTTTTCAAGTATGAACTGTAGAAACTAACTGAATATAGAAATGTCTGACAGACGTGGTGCTGAGACAAGCAGCCAACATTTAACACATAGGATCCAAATATTCTTGGAGGTTCTTGGGTCTGTTGCACTCCATTGGCTGCAGTTTATTCTTTTACTGAGGCTAGACTAAAATAAGTGACAAATCCAACTGCCATTTTAGAATAGTACCTGGACATTTTGGCCCTTTTTCCTCATCTGTACTGTTATTCTCAAGGATAAGATACTTGCCTGGAAATCGGAGGGGCGAGTTATAATGGTCAGGATTACTCAGGATTTTTGAGTCTCTCTGTTCTTCGGATGTGACCAGATTTCTGGGGTAATTCCTGTGTACAGATACTGTTCTGTTTCTCCATACCCAAAGATGATGACCAAAAACCTTACTTACTATCAATGGTCCCAGTTTTAGGTTTTATTTCCACCCTGCAGATAAATGTTTTTAGTGTTGATGTGTTACAACATAAGTCTTAAAATTTTACTTTAAAAATCTAGAAATCTATGGATATCACATACTACAAAAACTGTATTTTGATTCAATATTATACTCTTTAATTACAGAATCATATATTTTTCCCTCAGGGCCTCACTTCATCTAATATGGAGGATGGATAGTTCGCTTGAGATAGAGCTACATGAACACTTTTGGTTGCATCAGAACCAGATTTAAAAGTTCCATCTGTTTGTTCATGTCCTGTGCCATAGTTTAGTGCTCCCTTGGTCGCACTTAGGTTTCACTCTATTAATCAGATCACTGAAATGATAGATTTTAAAACTAGTTAAAAATATGCTTGTAGCTTTGGTTGGTTGGTTGGTTTTGTTTGTTTGCTTTTCTGTTTGTTTTATTTTGGATCAGGTAATGTGTAATTTGGATCAACAGTAACCTGGGGTGTAGTGCAGCCTCACAGATTCTTCCAGTGTTGCAACTGAAAGGGCAGTGAGCCACGGCAGTAGAGTAGGAAGAAACAGAAGGGAGAGAAGATGTCTTAAATTCATTCTACACATAGATAAAACTTAAAAAGCTAAAATATCAAATCAGTGGTTCCTAGAAATGTTGCTTGAATTATATGTTGAATTATATATTTTTTTTCTGTGCTTTATTACAGTGCTATCAGTGTAATATCAGATCACTTCATAATTTTTTGTCAGTTTATTTCACACAGTTTACAGCCTGTCTTGCAGAAAAGGTGGTAGAAGGAGTCTGTGTATTAAATTTCTAACTCTAACTTAACCCTGGTAATCATTTTAATAATTTAATAATTTAATGATTAATTCAAAGCTAGTAATTTTATTCTGAGTCCTGACTGTTCAGATTACTTAATCTTGTTTATTTTCTCTATTTGAAATGCAGCCCCTGCTGACTTATACAATTTGTATGAAGTCTGTAACTGAAGGAGTTTAGAAATTATTATTCAAAAATTTGAATGAAATATTTTTAAATTGTTTAGAATCAAAGTATACTATTTCAGTCAAATGAAACGAATGTTTCTGTTTAAAACTTGCAAAAGATACTTTCCAACCACACATAAAACAATTTTTTCCTTAAAACAAACAAACAAACAAGCAAAAATCTGCTTAGTTGTTTATTTTTCTACCTGGCAGTTCTGCAAATCAAATCCAGGACTCCAAAATACAGTACCTGGAAAACAAGGAGTGGACAGTCAAGAACAACATAGGGAAATTCTAAAGTAATGTCCAATTCTGGGCCCTGTGGGCATTGTTCAATTGCACCAATTCCAGTTTTTCTGGAAATTTTTCTTTCTTACTTAGAACACACCTTCCAGTTTCTTTTGCCAAAGAATTAAAGGTTCCATAGATAAACTGCTTATAAACTTGCCCCATGTTTCTTCTCTATGTAGGAACCTACTAAAGAATACATAAATCACTCCTGTTGGGGGGCTGAAGCTTGATTCTATAATGGTTGTAAAATCCAAAGATAACATTTCAGATTGTGCAGCAGCTGTAACAGTTGCTTTTTATAAGGTTACAATGCTCAGTGCTGCAATTTTAGAACTATCCAGTAATGTGATGTTTTACTACAACATTTGTCTAGATATTCTTCCTGTATTTATCCAATCTTTATCCTAAAAATAAATATACTGTATTTGTCTATCGTACAGTGCCCATTGTAGACACATACTGTATTCCAGAATTAAGGTTTAAACCACTTTCTATTGCAATGTCATATTCCATACATTTGTAACATAACTGGAGCACACTGAATTTACTAGATAGATTTTGAAGAGAAAAATATTTTTGCATTGATGAATAAAGGGTTACCTTATTTAACAATACACACACACACACACACACAAATCTTGCATCTTATTTAAGAAAAAACTCAAAAAGCAAAATAAAATGTTTCCATCTCCCTACAGAAAGAATGTTTCCATCTCCCTACTGAACGACTAGATGATATATCTTAAATTTTCCATAGAGCTGTGAAAGCCTGTGCATCAACATATATTAAAAAAAAAAAAAAAAAAAAAAAAAAAAAAAAAAAAACCATGCCTTTTGGTAAGCAGCTACTACCCATGCCTTGTAACAATTTGAAATCTAATCTTACTCCCATGAATATCAGTATGAATATTTTGCTTTTTACCTGAATAGACTCAAGAACCAATGTATTGATAACTGTATTATTCTCAATTTGATAAATTTTATTATGAAAATGAAGCATGCTCGGTATGTGACTGCAATCTTAAACTATGCTGGAGATGGCCAACTTAAAACCAAGTATTCTGCTTTATATATAACTTTAGTTGTGTGTGACACCAAGCTAAGCTCAACCAGTATAGAAACCCCATGGAAAATGAGCAACTTGAATCCTAGGAATAATGTGCAACAAAAAATAAAATTGATACAAGATCTCTTGGATCTCTGAGTACAAAGTGAACTGCAGCATTGTGTTTGTGCAACCAAAGGGATACCCAAAGGTTTAGGTGATTAAGAGAATCCCGTGGAATCCTCTGGTCTGAGAGAATAATGGTAAAACTGGAATAGTTGCAATCGTGGAGACACAAATAATTAAGGATACATGTACATACTTATATTTATGTAATTATATATAAGTATGTATTATGTAAATATGTATATACTTATATAAAAATACACGTACTTTAAGGTAGCTCAGAATATCATCTCTTCTGTTTTCCAGAGAAGCCTGAATGCTCTCATTTGGCTGTACTTCCATTAAAAAAAAAAAAAAAATCATGACAGAATAACGAAGTTATTCTAAATAACTAAATGTATCTAAATTTCATGTTAAATTAGTCTTTGTTAGTAAACTTTACAGAAAGCCTTTAAATAGCAGCTGATGCATTAGATTTCATAAATTTTTAGTATCAACAGAGGGATGGGGAAAACAGCAGTACAGTAGAAGAGAATCTATCCTACATGTCACAGAAAAATATACTGAGACAGTGGAAACTGTTTCTTAACAAGAAGACATCCATTGCAGCAAAATCTCAGTATTTATGGAGAGGGTGATATGAAATATCACTCACAACGGTTTCATTGTTCTGAGCTAAGTTAAGGGTGGAGCATAGGAAGAATACTTCTTATTATTAACTTATCATTATTAACTAATATGGGGCCTGGAGCATCTTCCTCAGGAGGAAAAACTGATAGACCTGGGACTGTTCAGCCTTGAGAAGAGAAGACTGAGAGACTAAGATGTAAACATCTTATCAATGTTTACACATATCCTAAGTGTGGAAGACAGAGGGATTTGGCCAACCTGTTTTCAGTGGGGATATGACAAGGGGTCATGGCGAAAAAATGGAGCACAGGAAGTTCCACACCAACATGTGAAAGAACTTCACAGTGAGGGTGACGGAGCACTGGAACAGGCTGCCCAGGGAGGTTGTGGAGTCTCCTTCTCTGGAGATATTCAAGGCCCGTCTGGACACCTAACTGGGCAACCTGCTCTAGAGAACCTGCTTTGGCAGGGGGGTTGGATCCGATCTATTGAGGTCCCTTCCCACCCCTAGAATTCTGTGATTCTGTGTGATTCTTCACAGGAAGAGAAATAACTTTAAGATACTCTTTTTACTGTAATCTTATTTGAAATTAATATTCAGATCCCACCCTACAAACCTTTTGTTTATATTGCATGGAAGAGGTGAATGTTATTCTTAATGTTTTGAGGATTTTCATTGCAGGAAAGTGTTTGGTGAAATATTGTCATGATAAAAGTATATCGAAAAGGTTATAATAAAATGATTGCATTATATTTCATAAAAATTAGTATATACAACAAGTTCAAAAAAGAATGAAGTTTCTGCAATTGAGTCACTTACATTTTCTGTATGGATCTAAAAGATGCTCTTCCACTTATTACGTTTTCAGTTTCTTTGGAATGTTTGCTTTTTTTTTTCTTAGTAATTACCCAAGGTATCAGTCAAATATGGAGAATGAAGTCCTAAAACCTAAATTAAATAGTAAAGAGTGAAATAAATCTAATTGAATCAAGAAGGATTTCTTTCACCTTTTTCCTTTATAAAAAGTTAGTGAAGAAGCATGCTGTGGAAGTGTCAGAAACTCTTTTGTTTGCTTCAGCTAACATTACTGAACCTAAAGAAAGCAGCAACTCTTGTTTGAGTGGCCTGTGTCTATTATTAAGTGTTTTGCATATTAAGGTAAGTGGATTAGTCAACATGGCTGTTTACTAAAGGGCAGGAGGTGATCTTGCAACCTTGTTAGGTTTCTAATGATGCCTTTAAAATGCAGCCTTATAGAGGGTTTGCAGCATCAGGCAACATACTGAGTTGTATCGAAACGGTTGAAACAGGAGAGTAACTACAACAGCTACCACCACAAAATTTAAAATCTGTCCTATTTGTTTTCCTGATTTCTGTGGGTTTTTTTTTTTCTCAGATAATGGAGAAGACTGAGAGGACGTAACCTTCTACACTACTAAGTGCCTTTATGTGACGGCTTGCTGAACATTGTTAGTTGAAAATATTTGCTATTCTAATTAAAACAGTACTGGTTTTTTAGCATCTGGGAAAGATTCTTCAGCATGGACTGTAAAGGTTGATGGGGAAATGGTTGCTATGGAACTATTTCCTGAGCTAGTGTGGCACAACTACATGTAACAGGATTTAATTTACATCTCTTCCATGCTGTAATTTCTTCAGGATGATGTGGCCATAGATTTCACCAGTAGTCACCCAGAAAGCATAGCACAGCACTGATAACAGTTGTTTCCTCAGAAACGATACAAATGTCTATGTCTCCACCCCCCTTTAGGAAGATTTCTAAAAGTAATGAAAATCAATCTATTAAATTATGTGATGTTTCATCTAGTAGTTGACTAGTAGGCAAGCTCCTAGCATTATTTCAAGAAACCGAGGCTGGCATTTCTCAGCTATCTGATTAAAGAAATTCTTTTCCTAGTCCTTGATACTTTTATAAACAGAGAATGAAATGTATAGGCTTTTCAACCAAGCCTTAATTGTGTACCATTCAGACAAAACAGCCTCAGAATGAGAAAATTTCTCTCACCTGCAAATCCATGTTTCGTGTCATATAGGTCAAAATATACATAATATTTTATATTATATATATATAGTATAAAATACATTATAAATACATATTTATATTATGTACATAATATAAAATACATTATGAAATATACATAATGTATAGAAAATGACAAATGACAAACTGGAAAGAAATGTTGTGCATTTATTGTCTGTTTATTTATATTTTCAAATTTCCTATGAAAAGATAATACACAAACAACTTTTATTTAAAATTACAGTAAGTAAAGAGTCCAAGTGAGTATCGGTTGTTAAAATTGCTCAAGTGAATTTGTATTTCACATTTATTAGCTTCACTAAACTGTGAACTTTCCATGCTTTTTTCAAAGAATGTGTTAGGCTTATTTTTATGAGGGTGAAAAAGTGTTATATTAAATAGAACAATTAACCATTGCTGACTTAAGACTCTCCGGGTGAAATACTTGAACCTTCTATTTCTGCTGTAGAGACCTATATATAAACATCTTTTATATCTTTATATTCTATTGATCGTTATATTCTATTGAAGTGTAATACAGTGGATTTATTTTCATGCTCATTTAAAAGGACTCCTTCAGCTTAAATTTTTACGTAGTTGATAGTTTATTAATTTAACTAACATTACTTATTAATAATACTGTTAATTGAATGCAATATTTTTGTGAATGAAATATATGCTTTTGAGATGGGGAATCTGGAAGCAAGAAATTGTAGCAAGAAAGAAACTAATGTAACATATTGCATTAAATAAACGTAATATAATTTCAAAAGCAAATGCATTAGCAAAACTGGAAGCCCATATGCAACATATGCAAGGCTGTATTTACATATTGTTTACTCAATAAATAGATAATAATAATAACAATTAATTTCCATTATTCAACAATGGATATTTTTAGGATCAGACAAGTCAAAATTTCATTTCAGCCCAGAGGTGCACAGCAGTTTAAAAATTACTCCAGTTGACATTACATGTGCCTCTGAGACTTCTTCCTCACAACGCTGCTAAACATGATAAAAAATTAACTGGATCATAGTGCCAGGGCTGTGGTCGTCAAAATTCCTGCTTTCCCACCTAATTCTCTGCTTTGGCGGAGCATGGATTTGGACGTCATCCAGCGCCTATTTGCAAGGCTGTGTCCCCCAGGCACTTGGGAGGAGGAAGGGAAAGGCGAGCGCGATGTGCCACCGTTAGGTGGCTCACTAGGAATGCGTTTGGGGCGGCCCCGGCTGTGCCCACCCCGCCTCCACCGCGCCGGGCGCTCCGTGTCTGGGGCTGTCTGCCGCGGGAGCTTTTCTGCAATGTGTGAGTCATTTACAGGAATAAGGAGAAAAAGGCCCTGTCTTTGAGTTCCAGAATAGCCGAGACCTGGGTCTTGCTCTGAGGAAAGTGTTCACAAACTGCAGTGTAAGGAGAGGTCTATTTGCCTGCCGTTACTGCCTGCCCCTTTGTTCCTTGTGTCCTTGGCAGAGGCTGAAAGAACTGGGCCTGTAATACTTGGGCCCTGCTGTGCCACTTAAAGAAATAATAAGCCATTGTCTTCATTAAGCAAGCCTTGTTTTAGCAAACAGAATTCAGATACTAAAAAGGGAACATTTTTAAGGGGGGAGAATTAGAGACAGGGATGCTTTACAAAATTCCCTAGAGAAACTGCTTTGTTTCCACTATTTTATTGCTACTTACTGAGAAGATTCATATTCAAATAGGTTGGGGTTGTGAATCGGTCGTTTGCACATTCTCATGCACCCAGGAAGGCTATGATTATGGCTAATTACAATGACGAATGAAATCCTAACAAGAGTGCTCAATCAGATTGCTGTTCATGCATGAAGCAACTAAGACTAGCCAATGGAGGTGTGATTTGGGTAATTACAAACAATAGGGCTAAGTTGAAAAAAGCTTAGTAAATCTGCTCGAGACAAAATAAGGTCTAATTAATCACTTTAAGTTCTGAATTCTCCAGATGATCTGCATGCTCTGTTCTATTTAGCATTCTTTTAATAGACTTAGTCCAAGGAGCAAGAATGCTTCCTTTTTGCTCATACTTTCACTGGATAGAATGCAAGTGTTTCAAAATATTCTGACTTTCCTTTTGTGACAATGATGTTGCAACCTGTTTTTTCAGACAAGCAGACAGAATGGTAGAAAAATAAACATGCTGCTATATGCCTTGCTAGCAGCGTCATTATCTACTTTGAGAAAAACAATGAAGTTACATTAAATTGTTGGAGTATTATTGACCTCATTCCCAAATCTTATTTAATGGGAATTTTGACATTGCCTCCAAAGACAGCAGATTGAAATTTGCCTTAAAAGACCGTTGTATTCAGGTTAATGTAAATAAATTACTAAATACTCCTATTTTGAATTTCGATTTTTTTTCCTTATTTTTGGATAAAGAATTATATATAAAGTCAAATGATGTCTAACCTTTTGGCAATGAAACTGAGAGTTTTTGTTTGATGCATTAATACAAATTCCAAATGTTATTTTAAACATTCTGTTATGTGAGCCAATATTTTCTTACAAAAAATCCTCAGATTAGATTGTCTGTATGTAGTCACTGTACTGAGGATAATAACATATGAGTAACCCATAACCTGTCTTTCATTAGGGACAATTTTGGGAACTATTCTTGCAGATTCACTTGGTGTGAAGAGATCACCTGGGTATTTGATTTCAATGAAACCTTTCTTTGAAATATCCTTTGAGATAAGCCCTTTAGGTTCTGAACTTTTAAGAACAATCATTGTTTACAATTGTTATTAAATAATAATAGGTCTTCATATTAAGGTTTCCAACATTAATATGTTCATCCTCAGAAAGCTATCTCTGTCTTTTTATGCATTTTAAGTATTAAGGTATTATTCTCAAAAGAGTAAGAGGAGTATTTCCACCTTTTCTCTCAAAGAAAGGAATCTATCTCCCTCACTGATGTGAAAACCAAGATAGGAAATAGTAATTCCTGTATCAGAGAAGTCCAACAATGCTTTGCGCTTTAAGGCAGGTAGGAATAAGAGTTTTCTGCTATTAGTTAGCCATAGCTATCTTCTCTGTTCCAATGGATTGAGGTATACTTAAGCCATTCTGTATTGTGAAACTTATATTAAAAACATACATGAAAAAAATCTTTTAATTGTATTTGCTTTAGGCAGATCATTATTTTTTTTAAGATATCATTAGTTGTAACTTTAGTACTAAGGTAATATAAGAGAGGACAAAACTAAGACTACAGTATTTGTATTACAAAGTTATAAGTTAGAATTTCTTTAAAATATGAAACATTTATGGAATACATAGTGATATAGTACAATATAAAGGTGTAATTGGTATTCGTTTTTGGATGACCTACATATTCCCTATGAAACCTTTGTTTTCTCAGTGTAAAGTTTTTTCACTGTAACAGTAGGGAACTGTAGAAGGGCAGCCTAAATAGCTCTTTATCTGATCAAGAAATACAGCTACCAAATAGGCTTATGTAAGATGTTATTTGAAGTAAGTGGAAAGAAAATCTGATTTTATTTCTATTAGTAGTGTGTTACAGAATGTTGTAGATTTCAGCGTGTTGTCTTCCTGCATTTACATATATATCCTCCATGAAATCTGAGTAGAGAGCTTTTCTAATAAACAGCTGTCCAGTGACTAGTGGTATTCCTAATATGGGGAAAAAAAAAAAGAAGTATAAACTGCCTTATGGTGTTACTTTGGATATAAACTAGATACATTCCCAGAAATTAAAAAGAAAAACAGCAAAACTAATGATGCTTAAAAACCTACAATTTATTTAATTCATTCTGCTTGTTAGAAACTTTGGGGGTATAGGAAATACAGATACCTTAATGGCATCTCTGACAATTTATTCCCACAGGCATCAGCTTGGATATTTCAGTTTTACAACAGGAGGCATTTAATTTACAAAGTATGCTGGAAAATAGAGTACGGATAGAACAGTACCATATGTTGTCTAGTGTTAGATGGTTGCAGTGTTACTGTCCAGTGTTATTTATGGATCAGGATGTTATATCAGTTTGCTATCTATACTACTCTTGCCTATCTTGTTGATGCTTAGCATAGGAGGCATTAGAGACTCATACCTGTGTAGGTTAAGTGTGTGTTATACCTATAATACAAGATACTTCTACTGCAACATGTGAAAGACATTCTACAAGTAATTAAAACAAATAATCGTTATGACTTTGATCTTGCCAACTATTTATTTCATAATTATTTTCTGACTATTACTGTAACATTATTTTTACTCTATTTCAATCTAATCACAATACTAATGTCATTGTAATTTTTTTCTTCTGGGACATATACTTTGTAATTTATTCCTTTTTGTTGAGTTATTGCAGAGTAGTTACGGCTGGGGTATTAACACACCATCTCCTCCTGTTCTTACCCCTGTATTGCGTGGTTCCAAAAAATCTTTATCAGTATAGTGATAGTTTATTTATTTATGGATGTATATATTTATTTATATGTGCAGTTTATTGCAGTTTATACAGGCTTTTGAGTAATATTCTTAAGTCTGATTTAAGTAGTGAATAGCATAGTAATATGGCAGTTGCAGAAAAAGTTCTTAAGAGTCTTCTTTCTGTTAACATAATTTTTAAAAAACACAAAACAGTCAGAGGAATTATCCAGTATTTACTGGATCTGACAACATACCTATGTTGTAAATGATAATTTCCAGAAGATTACAGGACAGATATATGTCAGTAACTATTTATTGATATAAAATTATTGCATTTGATAGCAGCTTGGATGTGTTAATTGTAGCCTTAATTAATTAACATCTATTCTTCCCCACAGTTTTGTTTTAGAATTTATTTATCACTTTACAGGCCACAGTAAAAATGGGAAAAGTTATGTTTTACTGCAGAGGTAAGAGCTACAAAATGGAATATCACTTACTAAGATTGAATTTCATTTTGGAATGATGAACATTTTTTAAATTTAAGTAGCCTATCAATTACAAATATATCTCTGCATATATTGGCGTTGTGACAGGAATGAAGTAGGAAAAATAAGCTCTCCATATACTTTGACAAGTGTTTATTTTATTATCTTGTCAATGTTAGCACTTGATGAGTGTCCCATTAGTTTGTAACAAAGTGTGTATTAGAATGCCATAAACAATCCAATTTAGTATATAAATGAATCAAAACAGAACAGATTAATCTGTATCTTTTTGCTAAATATGAAATTCGTTCATACTTTATGTACAAACATTGCAAGCAACTTTTTCAAGGGTGTTAAAAACATATACTGTGGACTTTTTTAAGAGAAAACATTATTGCCATCTTCAGGCAGAAAGTATTTAAATATTTGTTTATTTGTAATTAGACAACCTTTTGTCAATTGCTCTGTTTAGAACCTCATGCATCCTTTCCATAGTTATATTATAACTGTGGAACAACAATATTTCCTTCGGAAGAGTCTAAAAGAAAATGAAGAAAGAAAGACAAATAACTGATTTCTTGCTCTTGACAAAACTTTTTTTACCAGCCCACCAGGAATTGACATGAACTGGTTGCTGGGTAACCTACAGCTGTTCCAGTAAGAATATCTTATGGCAAGCATTCATCTGGGAAGGGATATTTAGGGCCATGTCAAGAATTAGAAGAAAGTAGTAGGAAAAGTACCTTAGTTTAGCTGAGAGTTTTTCAAAACGTATTTGTGATTCCTTGGATTTTATTATAATTTTATCATAATACTGTTTAATGGATGTAAAGTATGACATAAAGTAACAAGTCATGCCAGATCTGTTGCTGGAAACACTACTGCCGTGTAAAAGTACACAGGGAAGGCTTCACTGGCAGTTTTTGACAGTTGTAAAATATTTTTAGTGAGCAGCTAGGACTGTCATATGACAATAAATACTAAAATAGTAGTGCAGTATAATTTCAAGCTCAAAGGGACATATTACAGTCAAACACAGAACTGTGTATGACTTTCTTCAGAACATTTTAATTATTTTTAAAACACAGAAGTGGTTTAGTACTTTGATTTCATGTTGTCGTCCTTGCTGTTTTCCTCCGTCCTGCTCTATATCTATTTGTTTCTTCCTGAAACTGCTGAGAAAATCCTACCATAAGAATTAACTTTTTTAATGGAAACTAGTCTAGTTGACTGGTTGAATGAGAAAAAGAAAGCAGAACTATACTTGGAAAATATTTTTCGGTCTTACTATTAAAATTGTTGTTTTCAAGAAGTAGTTATAAGTTCCTTCAATTCCAAACACTTTCCATGCAACTTGGAAACAGCCGAGTTTATATTACAAGTCTGAGTCTATTCAGACATTAAATTAATAGATTAAGATATATTTTCATAATAGTTATGGTCATAACATGAAAAATGATTCTAAAACAATCTCTATATATAGACACTTTAAAATAACATGTATATACTTCACTTTAAAATGTGTGCTGTTTAATGAAAACCCATGAGGCTAGAATGTTTTTAATGAGATTTAAAACAGTCAAGGGATACATATCTATCAGGATAAAGTATTTCAAAAAAGAACTAGGCTGCAGAAATGGGTAGTTGGAGGAAGTCAGCACTGCCCACTCTTCATAATCCCCAAATCCATTTTCTTCCTTTAGAAAGTGTCTTGGTTTCAGCTGGGATGGAGTTAATTTTCTCCTAGTAGCTGGTATGGGGCTGTGTTTGGGATTTAGGATGAGAATAATGCTGATAACACTGTTATAAAGTAGCAATGCAAAACATCTCTTGAAATGAGAAAATGAATTGAAGGGATGTTTCTAATGCTTGTGGTAAGTTTATATCATATATCTATGATAAACATAGCTGTGTAAAACAAGACTTACTTCATACTGCAGTGAGTAAATACATAATGAATACCACGTTTAGTATCAGTTGAGAGAGGTATTAGTGGCATACCTGAATTTTTCCCTTAAGCAGTGTCACACTGTATTTTGAAAAGTCTTGTTACATTTATAAAATAAGCTTTATTGATCTTAAATTAGGAGTATTCGTAATGGTTAAAATAGCTGCCAAACATAATTCTACCTTTCCTTTAATTTAGTTTATTTTGAAATTAAATATAACAGTTTCTGCACATGATAATGAAGTAATGCTTGTGTATTCTGTTAAGGACAAGATTAAATAAGGTCCTTGGCTAGTCTCTCCTAGTGTCTTTCTACATTCACGTTTTGGCATAGTACATCTTTAAAGTTCCTTTGACATGTAGATAGTCAAATTACAATTTGCCTGGTTGCATGGGTAGTGACTGTTTTATTTCTGCTACTGAGTTACATGAGGAAGGAATTATTATAGAATGGTTTGGGTTGGAAAGGACTTTACAGACCCTCGAATTTAGACCCCCCTGCCATGGACACAGACACCTCCCACTAGATCAGGTTGCTCAAAGCCCCATCCAGCCTGGCCTTGAACACTCCCAGGGATGGGGCATCCTGTTCCAGTGCCTCAACATTCTCTGAGTTTTTTCCTTATAACTAGTCAAATTTCTGCCCTCTTTTAGTGTAAAGCCATTACTCTTATCCTATCAGTACATTCCCTGATAAAGAGTCTATCTTCCCGCATTTTTTGTAGGTTCCCTTTTAATGGACCTTCTCTTTTTATCTTTTTGTTATTCAGTGCATACTGACAGTTATACATTGTGCTTCAAACTGAATTTTGGGCCTGCTATAATGTAACTGAAGTTGATAAAAAGTCTGTATGAGAACAAAACAGATTGCATTTGAATTCAGTGAATACTGAAAATGTAGATTAATTGTTTTGTTACCCAAAGTGAATTGCAAATTACAATGATCATGTTCTTTTTTTTTCTTTTTTTTTTTTCAGTTTAGAGCTCTATAAAATCTTATATCTTATTATTCATAAGAACCATATACTTCCATACTTATTCAAAGGTCTGTTTGTCTCATTTGTATCAGTGAATATGTTGAAATAGGTAGGGAAAATATCAATGAGGTAAATATTTCTGCTCTATTCCCCTGGCATACCCTTCTAGTTTCCGGAAATCAGTGGTTTAGCAGTTCCATTTTTTTTTGCATTTAAGAAGACTGCATGGACCTTTTCTAATTCTTTTAAACTTACTAGTTTGATCTCCACAATATACTTTGTTAATAAAATATGCAATTTCATTGTGCGTTGTATGAAAATAAAATTGTATGAAAATAAAATGCTTTCTTTCATTTTCAGTTTATGTTTGATTGTTTATTTTTCTCTTTTATTATGGAAAAAGTTGAAGTATTTTTATTTATTCACTCCACCTATTCTGTTCATGATTTCTGATGTATTCTGCTGAGTTACCACTTTTTCTAAACAGAACAATTCTACTATTCTCTCCACTTTAAAAAAATGAAAATATGTGCCTCTGGTAATCAATGCTTCCTTCTTTATCTTCTCAACTTCTACACACTCTTTAATGTTGTATGGCTACAAATTTCTGCAGTAATCAAGCATGGTGGATTTACCATCTGACATAATGAAGTTTTATGATGAGTGCTTAATGTTTAGCAGTATTTGCAATCATTTTGTTAGCCTTGTTGACTGTCATCAAACAACATGACTGCATTTTCAGGGATTCAAAGTCTTCTTGAATAATACACTGGTAAAATTATGTTTATTTGATTGTTTTTCCTCATATATATTACTCCGCATTTATCAATAATTAATTTAATCTATCATGTTATCACCCTTTTCTGGCTGGGAAGATAGTGATAGTGACAGAAGTAAACTGAGCAAATCTTGATGATGATGATGATGAATGTAAGACAAATATTTAGGAAATGAGACTGCTCACAAATTCATTCTTCTGTATTCTTATTAAAGTAGTTGATCCATGTGTGACAAGACACAGATTCTTTCAAAATACTTTAACACATATGCTCAGAAATAGTCTACCATAAAGGTAAGCTATCAGCTTGTAAACAAAAATACATTGTAAAGAAAACTTTAGTTGCTAATCTCTGAACTCTAAAGGATAATCCAAATTTTGAGGAGAAAAATGGAAAATTTAAAACAGATAAAAACTTTAAAACTATTCAAAATCACATAGATTAATGGGCAGTATAATATTTTAATATAATAGTAGAAGAGAGTCCAATGAAAATCACACTTTCTGAAAGCACACTTTCTGATAGCTCTAAATGTATTGCAAGAAAAGATGAGAGACTCCCCCTAAAATATATGTTGTTAGATAGTACTTTCAGTTAAAGTGTAGTAGCCCATCTTTATGTGAATTGTGTTTGACTATAATAAAACTAAAAATCTTAGAACAGTATTCCTTCTATCACTGACAATGATATCACTGTCAAGGCAGATGAAATCTAATTTAAGATTTTATTTTTCCTCTAAAAATTGTTTTACTGGCACATTGTCATTAGTGTGTATTTTTTTAGCATTGAGTATGGTTTTTCACAGTTCCAAATATCAAGCCTTATAAGAATAGTGTTTTTCTTTTTCTGGTTGTGTGGGTTTTTTTGTTTGTTTGTTTTTCCAGTAATGGACTTTCATTGTAGTTCAGTGTTGCTTTCTGCAGTTCATTGAATAGTTGTTTAAAATATGTAAACCCTTCCACTTTCACCCTTTCAGTTCAGCTGTTGACTGGTAGTCTATATTTCAAATAATCAAGATATTCTACTTTTATATCCTTCAGGACTATAGTGGAAAGGAGGTAAAACCTGAATGTTTCTTCAAGGGAGGACACAATTGATAAATGACACATAATCAAAGAAAAATATTGGTATTTAGCAGCACAAGATGGAGTATTATCCATAATTGCTATTAAAGTTCATTCCCAAACAATGATTGGCTTTGTTTACTTTTTCTTTTTTATATTTGCTGCTGATATTATAAATGATCATATTTTCCAATGAAAAGCTATATTGTTCTACATGATAACCATATACAGCTTGCATAGCTGTTCAGAAAAAGATTAACTTTTTTTTTTTAAATAATGAGATGAGCAGATTAGACTGATGGAGCTGCTGCATCTAAAAGTCTGTTTTCTAGCAAACTGAAATAGTACTTTATATAGAAAGAAAAAGTTCATGCTGGAAAACACATCTTTACACAATACATGCCATAATTTTCATTTTGATGTTTTACCTTTTTGTAATCTTTCTAAAGTAATAGGTTTTAACACCTATTTTTTATTACATCTTTATGATTATTCATAGAATCAATATCAGAGCATGTCTAGAATCATTGGTCATTTGGAATATGTTTTACAACATATACAACATATGTTTTAGGGTGTATGTGAATTTATGGAATTTGAGTTTTTCTTTCTGAGATAGACTTGAAACATGCCAGTAGTAAAACTACAAGTCTACAGACTCATATTATTCTTAGCTGCTGCATTAAGCAACAAATATGTGATTTATTAGTTTTTAACTTATATCTCATAGACATCTTTTGTGCAGGAATGAATGCAGACTATTGTTTACTATCTAAATCAGCTTTGTCAGAGAAAAACTCTCCAATAATATTTTTAAGTCAAAATAGACTGATGAATTATTTTGTGGCCTCTGATCAAACAATTATGAATGGCTGTTTCCTTTCTTATAATTGCATATTGAATTTGAAGAAGAGACAAAGCTATTCAGGTTGAAATACACTTTTTATTAAAAATGTGTATATGGCTTGCAGTTACTGTTTAAATCACTATCTACCTAATAAACTGATAGGACTTTTATGTTCTGATTACTTTCTATTTAAAAGTTTCTTTTAAGATGTTTGGAGTTTGTGTTTGTGTTTGTTATATCAAATATTAAAATTAACCTTATCTGTAAAATATGGTAAAGCACCAGTAATGGCAATATAATTTTGTGTACTTTCTTTGAAAGATCAATCTACAGTAATAAACAACAGTGACAAGTAATGTTATGGCCCCAAATAGAAGAAATAAAACCTATTAAGGAGACATGAGGGCACATTTGAAAATTGGCAAACATTTAGGAGAGAAATTAGTAGGCAGTATTGCTCAGACACCCAACTAAATGAGAAGATTAAAATATATTTTACTGTGGGGAAGAATTGTCATAAACTCCCAATATAAAAGTTCAATAGAAAATTGAGATTATATTACTTTTTTTTTTTTTTAACATAAATTTCTAGTGGTTCTTAATTCTGTCTCTAAATCCAAGATACCAAACTTCCAGTTATATGTCTCTTCTCAACCTCTTTCTCTTTAGTAATACATTTGTTCTCTGTGGGGCTTATGGCCAAAAAATATTTAGATTGAACTCATTACTTCCTAAAAATAAACATTTTTTGCTGAAGTCAGGGAGATTAATATCTGAGTAAGTATTACACAGTGTTTCACTAGAAGACAGAACTAGATAGAAGTTAGACAGATGTTTAACAGTTTGTGCATTACCTCACGTTGCTAGACTACTGAAGGACATGAGAGACTTTCTTGTAAACACATTCACTATGCAAATTTAGCTATGGTAGGTAGGCAGAAATTGGATCACCTCAGTTCAAATGCAAATAAATAAATAAATAATCACTAAAAGAAAACTCCTTATTTTGCTTTTTGACTCTAAGGCATTTATCCTTCTGTTAATCTTTTACCATTAAAAATGAATCACCATGATATTAATATGTAATCAGCTGGATTTCATCAAAGCAAAGGATCCAATTTCTTCTACCTTATATAACTGATACAATGTAACATGAAAATCCTATTGAACATCCTGCTGATATTCCATGGTTTCTATGAGTAGCCTTTAAAAAAAGATTGTGGTAGGAAAATGTATGTATCATAATTTATTTGTGAACTTTTGGAAAGTTCAGAAACTGTGTCACTTTCTATCCTCACAAAGGTAGAAAATAAGTTTGTAAAATGATTTCTGAAAGGAGAAAAAGTATGAAATAGATTGAAATGCAAGTGAAGGAAATTAATAGCAGAGTAATGGATAACAAAAGACTGATATACTTGTTTCTTTATGATGTTTTGCATGAAGTACACTAATTTTTAGATATGAAGCTGCAACAAGGTTGACTAGGATTAAGAAGGTGTAATGGTTTATGAGGCTAGAAGTCATATAACAATGCATATTGCTTCGTGTTACTGCATTTTACTTTCTCAGTCTTTCAGAAAGCTGATGTGATCTGAATATAGAAAGTAAAGCAAATGTGGCAAATATTTAAGAAGGAGAGAAGACTGCAAGAACTGTACAGGAAAGAGCAGGGAGTGTAAAAATGGGTTAGCAGAAATTGGAAAAAATAAGTTTTGTAGAAAATAAATTTAGAACTTCATTTTAAAAGGTAGTAAAGAAAAAAGAAAGGAAAGGAAGAAAAATAAATAGAAAGAGGAAAAGAGGAAATAGATTCCAGGCAAACACCCTTCTAGCTGCTGAGGATGAAGGTAAAGTACTTCTAAGTACAGGTGTGGGGATGACCTCAGCTCTTGTCTTAGGCCTGTAAATCTTGTATTCTAATACATAAGCAGAATAGATATAGGTTTAATACCTATGGTAGGTAGTAGAAGAAAAAAAAAGATAAGCTATTATTAAATTTAAACTGAATTTCCAATCAAGAACTCACTCTTTTTCTATTAGCCAATGTCAGTGTACACAAGTTGTATTCTCATCACTATATGATGTTATTCTTAACAGTAGAATGCTCGATGAAAGAAACTGCATTGAAGTGTTTACACTGAGTCTAATTGAATTTCTCAAATAAATTACAAAAATATCTGTTTGATGCTGCAGGAAGTCTTTGTTTATTGAAATGATACTGGTTTTATTTTTTAATTAATCTTTGAAATTGTTGGGGAGTTATGAAGATGCAATATGTTTATACAAGGCTATTGAGAAAATTGTCTACTCATGTGAGACATTACTTTGCCAAAGGAAGAGAACAGACTTTCATATACATATACATATGTGCATAATAAATTTTTGTATATATATATATATATATTTAGAAATATAACTATATTTCATTTTATCATTTTCCAACTCAGTATCTGGGCTATATGGTTTTCTTGTGTCAAAACATCTTTCATATAAATGAGAAATACCTCTTACCAGCATCAAAATAAACATCTACTCTGAGAAGTGATTATATAAAAATGTCAACTCCTTATTTGGTAGATCTATTTCTATTGTGGCATTTGAGTCATATCTGACACTAGTGACAAAAATATTTTTAATTCGGTTACCTAGCTTCAGTTATAGCAACAGGGATCTACAAAGAGATAAAAGGATTGAATAACTTAAGTCATCATATGTCTTAAAATGTCTCTATTTGGGGGGGGTGATGATTGATGAGGTATGAAAACTGATGACACTCATGCTCCAGATCACTTTCTTCCGCTGATAAACCTTATAATCTAGGAAAAAGGGAAATAATTACTAAAGAAGAGTATGACATTTTTGAGAATACCTTTGTGCAAATTTCTAAATTGTTTTATTTCTTTAACTGTTTGCTTAGTATGATCTCCAATCTGGATTAAAGTTTCCATTTTTATGGGAGAAAATTGAACACATTTCCATATCAGAAGTAATAGAGCAAAGATCATCAACAGCTGAACCAAGTGGTGTTTCTGTGTAACAGTTGCAATATCTTGTTGAGGTTCCAAGGACCTGACAAAAACTTTGAACAAACTCTGAAAGCAGCCTCACTTGAACACAGTGAGCATGAAGAATTCCAGAATGAGAATAAAAGGAATTATCAGGTCCTTGTAGAGAAAATGGGTACTTTGAGAGGCTGGGGAGAGGCAGAATCTTAATCTGTGTAAGTGTAGAGAAGAGATGAGTGAATCCAAGTTTTTGCAGGCACTATTGCGTGTTTCTTGAGGTCTGCTATAATCTGGCTACTCCATTCTTTTTATACACAGCCTGCCTGGCTTTCACTATGGACTTTGGTGTTGTAGGTACTTTGCACAAGCAAGTTATTTGCATATGGATTGGAGCTATTTTTCTGGATGACTGGAAAAGTAAGCAGCTACCATAAAAGTACAGAAACTGTGCCCAATCTGATATTCTTAGAGAACAGAATATTTTGAGGATGGAGAGACACTGATACAGGCTGCCCAGAAAAATGTGAATGCCCCATCTCTGGAAGTGTTCAAGGGCAGGTTGTATGGGGTTTTGAGCAACCTGGTCTGGTGGGAGATGTCCCTGCCCATGGCAATGGGGTTGGAACTGGGTGGTCTTTAAGGTCCCTTCCAACGCAAACCATCCTGTGGTTCTGTGATATGATGACTAATTTGATTCCATTAAAATTGCATTCAATTACACAGAACCTCTGAGAATGCCAATATTGTCTGATGGGTCTTGGAACTTTATGATAGTTAGACGATGTTGGGTTTTGAAAAGATGGCCTTTCAATAGGAAGGAAATATTTTGCTATGGTTATTTCTTGTTTTGTCTTGATCTGTGCAGTCTTCATTAAAAATTAATGCACATAATGTTATTTGGTAAACACTAAATATTTTTTTCCTTCATTGACTGGAAAAATGACAATTAGGCACAAAACAGGGTCTTGGGGAGAGTGTACTCAAGATAGGCACTGCAGTACTGGTGTTTACCTTTGCAGGGTTGAAGCACGATTTCCTTAGAATGCTGTAAGTTAGAAGATCAGACCAAAGGTCTGCACTTACAGAGTGCTCCTAAATAACCCAGTTCTCAGAGTACTGATCAGCCATAACTTAAATTCAGAGAGTTTATCACCTTTGCAGTGCCAAAGTATTTGGAACCGATTATTTGACAGCATGATAACCGTCTAGACAGGAGAACTGAGGGAGAGCTGTAAAAAGGAATAAAAGCATTTCAGACTCTGTGAACTTGTCAGTGACCTACTAATGGGCTCAGAATGATGCAGAAAGATTTTTGAAGCAATATCAAAATTAAAAGTAGTTCTATCATATGACTTAGGAACCATAGTTTACTAATAATTTGCAGTTTAGTATATAGTTAAACAACTTTTAAATACAAAGGTGAAGTCATGGGTGTTTTTTCCAAAGTTGTTACTTCATACGCTATAATTTTATATTCTCTTTGTTGTAGAATTTTCCACTCTATAAATAATGCTATAACCTAAAAAATATTTTTTAATGGCAATATAATGAAGCATTTCACTAACAGGACATATGCTACAGATACTATGTTTACAAAAGCACTGCATGACCCCAAAAGCAATACAAGAATGAAATGATTTAAAATATAACTCACAAATCCCCTCCCATTAATTTTTTCAAACATTCTTTTATTCCAAAACTTTTAAGACATGTTAGGAAATACCATCCATTGCTGATGAAACTTGAAATTACTTGTATCTTTGTTACCTTTGGTGATTGCAAAATCAGTGTCAAAGTTGAACTCATGGCAGCAACTGCCCAGTGTTTCCAGAAAAGTTTGGTGAAATTTGTATGGTTCCTGTCATTCCCTAACAGGCAATGAGTTCCGCACTTCCTTTTGCTCTTCATGAGAGTGATTATAGCCTTTTAACTTTAATTTGTCTGCCATTTCCTCTCAAGTGAAGAAATTCTTCTATGATCCACCATTTCTCTACTTTTCCTGGATCTATTTGCATTTTAAGGGGCAGCGTGACTGATCTATATCTAAATACATCCCCAACAGAACACTTTTCCATTTCTGAAATATGCTTGGTGATAATAAGGGCTGTAGGAAGTGCATCTGAAATACCTTTTAGCAAGTGCAATTGATTTGTGCCAGTACTACAAAGCATGATATTTGTTTGTGTTTATAGCAATTTATTTTTACTTCCAAAACAATTAAAAATGGAGACTAAGTTGTTTTAAGCAAACAACTTCATTTTAAATTCATCTATTTCTTTTTGAAGTGGAACACAGCTGCATTGTAATGTGATCAAGCACAATAAAAGCTGCTCTGTGTTTTATGGATGGTAGAACTTTACAATCCAGGTATATTTACCATTATACCTTTTATGTCCTGAAAGCAGAGGGAAAGTTTCTGATTTAAAGTTTAAAACTTTCAGTTAGTTTTTACACCCAAAACTTTATGTATGTTTAAGAGTACTCTATGTCTTTCACTGAATTCATCTTTTTGCTTCTGTCTGTCTTGAAGTATACTTTCTTGAAATCCGTAAGTGTGATACTGTGGACATTTTTGGCACTGAGCTCCATGAAGACTACTTATGAATGAGAGGTATGTATTGAGTGCCAAAGACCTTCTGCTGTATGTAACAGATCAACAGCCCTTGGCTCCCATTTTGCTTGCCTAATTTGGCCATATGGTCATATATAATATTAATGGATTGAGAGAGAACATTTTTCTTCTCACTAGATAAGAAAATAAATGCAGCCAAAAAATCTTCTAAAAAGAAGTTCAAAGTTAAAATTATATTGAGAATTTTAAATAAAGATTTGTGTAGTGATGGAAAAAATATATCTTCATTTAGAAACTCAAGTCACTAGCAATCACTCATTAGTCTCTTCTATAATTACTTTGTCAGAAAACTTTTTAACAACAACAACAACAAAAAAAGTATTTGATGAATTTCCAGCTTTATAGTGGGTAAGTTGAAGACCTCACTTTAAGTCTTCCTGAAGAATGGTTCATGTGAAATCATTTCAATCAATGAAAGCATTCTTTATTTAAAAGGGAAAAAAAAAAAAAAAAAAAAAAAAAAAAAAAAAAA